>LUCM01005247.1:96923-122054 GCA_008360955.1 Fasciolopsis buskii | reverse complement strand
ACTATTCCAGCACCGCATGTACCTACAACTTGAGCTGCTTCGTCTCCTGAATTGTGAAGGAATTATCTTGACGAGACATTTGGCGCAGTTAGTTGAATTACTTTACTCTAATCGAATCCTGAATTCGTGTTCCACTCACACAGCAGACATCCATCGAAAGTGAGTAGTCCACTTTCGGAGCCAAACACGCCTGTTGGCCATCCTGCTTGAGATTGTGCATAATAAAGGAACCCAGATTCAGAAGCTGACGAGACTTGACCTGACATTTTGCTGAAGTTGTGAGGTTGCTTGTGCTGCGGCGCCGTGCGCTGAGTACTGTTGTATGGTTGCGAGACATAGAGATTGTGCTGAAGATGCTTGTTGCTTAGTTGTTTTTGATCATTGATGTTAACGTGGTGTCGACGGGATCGGAAGGAGTAAATTTAATGAGTTAGCATTCGATGCCGGCTGAAACGATTTTCTGTCAAAGTATCTTCATATTCAGCTGCGTTCATTTGTCAGTGACGACAGTCTTTTGCAGCGTGCGAATCGCTGCATAGTCGTTCTAGTACAGGTCGTTGTAATTTTCTGCTCGAGTGTTCTGCTTGTCATCAGAATTTTTCTGTGGTGACTGGTATGACGTCCCAGTATGCGACACGGTTACCTGCCAAATTAGCTATCTAATATTCTGATAAATGTCCCTTTTCAGTAAAACTGATTCTTTTTTAGTCTCCCGGATATAATCTACCTTTTCACAAGCCTGCAGATATCCGTGACCTTTCGTGAGTTCAGTTCCTTCTTCGCAACCGCTAACCTTACTTTAATGTACTGATTTTAACAGTTACTACCCAGAATAGAAATGAACTGGAATAATGGAAAATCGGCTGCAGTGTTTTATTGAATAGCTACGTAGAAGAGAAAATATTTCAAATACGGAAACTTAAAATTCACTGTTCCATTTCTGCCTCAGTTTTTGCTTTGTGAATTGTCCTGGAATGTTACGTGAAATGGAATGAAAACCTACAAAACTTTTGAGTTTTTATTGGTGGAATCAGTCCAGTTTTGCTTCTGTTAAACACGATCATTTTGCTTTGTTTCCTTAAAGGAGTTGGTTGATTTCTTCAGTCGAGACGTTAGCTATGTAATAACCAACAGGCCTTTGAGAAGGTCCACCAAATCTCTTCTGCACTCTCCATCGGATGTTTCTGCAATGAATAATAAGTGTAATCTTGGTACGGTAACCTCCAAGGCATTAAATCAAATATCGGCTGTGCCTGAGGGGCTGAAAACGCCGAAACTGTATGGTGGCAAACCGCTTACGCCCACGGTAACTCGGGGTCGCGCTATGCTCATTGCTGCCCGGAAGTCCGCACCGGCGCCCAATGAAGCTGTTCGCAATGCCAGTCCGTTGGATGCAGTACCTTCTTCTGTTCTGCGTCAGGTAAGGCTATCCTATTCCAAAAGTCGATAAAAATAAATTGCAATTTTTTTGTTGGGAAATCACTGAAAGTAAACACGTGGCAATACTTATATTAAGGAAAGTTCACTGACTGCAGTTCAACGTCGAATATCCAAGCGCTCCCGAATGATGTAAGTGTCTGCATTGTGAAATAGTTTCCTGGATAGGAAGTTCGCGCGAAACTAAATGTGTCCGCCTAGGTTAGTTCAGCTCAGTTCAGTTCAGTTTGGACAACCATTAACCTTGCACCAACGTCCTCTGGTTGTGATTGTTACCTCACAGCACCATCCGCTCCAACAGAAAAAGTACAGGGAATAATGAAAGGTTGATTGCAGAACAGTAGGTAGTAGGTGCTAAACATTGACAGCCGAAGGTTTACGCAAAAAATGTTTTTTGCTTGCGTTTAACAAACAACTGTTTTTGAGATACTTGATGCATCAACAAAATCGTTGCTTTTATGAATTTAGTTTCTATTCTGGGTACTTCCCAGTTGTCAACGCGCTGCATATAAGGAATTTTCAATTGGTGGTGCCGTTTATGACGAACAGTAATGCAATAGGTGATTCATATTGTATCTATTGGAGGAAGTTACGGATGTTTGCTGCTTCTCTGCACTCAAATCGGAATGTGCTTTACCATTGGATTGCGAGCTTCCGTCGACAGTTTCACAACGAATTTCTGCCAGTTCCTGTGAGGGTGTATCTACTTGTGATTTGGTGTAGGATGGTGATGATTGTGACTTGCGAAGGAGCATAAGGAAAATGACAGTTTACACTGCATTAGCGACTGCTAGATAACCGGCGGAGGACAATGCCAGCGAGTAGTTTCTGTGTGGTCAATACCAAACTAGTTCCTGTGATTTCTACATGAGGACCTGCTGCTTTTTTTGCAAATCAGTACAACAATCGATTCTCTCGTCCAGTTTGATCCTGGGGCTTCTGTTAATTCCGATAGTAATATATTAACTCCGTCCAGCCACCTTATTCCTTTTTCGGAACTTGGCTTGCATGTCGTCGTCTTCATTTGTTTATCATCTCCATTCAGAGATAAGTAGCTTAAACCCCACTGACCACTGGCTTCCCCGCTGATTTATTTCTTACTATATAAAAGACTAATGTACACGATGGATAGGGCACAGATCAGTAGTGGCGAGAAAAAACTTCCTCCTGTACAAACGTACTTTCTCCAAACATTCTGGTTCCACAAGGTGACAACACAGTCGCCACTCTCCGCGATTCCTTGCCACATTCGTCATGTCTCCAGCCAGCCGATTTGCGGAACTTCCGAAACCCAATCACCGAGACGCGCGACACCCACTTTACCTAAGTCCATCCTGCATTTTTTCATTCTGCGTTTGCATGTCATATGTTGACCCCCACATGACCCCTTTCACTCCGTAAGAGAAGCAGAAATTAAGCCACGGTTTGGTGTATGGGTGTTCGACATACACAGTGCGAGATCCAACCAACGGAGTCTACTAAACTTGATGCGAACTAATAGAAATTTTGTTTATTTCTCATTTTAATCGCCAGCTGTTTACGTCACCTATAATACACTAAAAACCTGCAATGGGAAGGAAAGAGGGAGAAATTTATTTGGAACGATTTTACGCGTATATTGTGAAAACAGCATGTGTAAATACTGGCAAGTAGTGGACCCATTACTGTTCACTATTTTTTCAGTCATTTTGATGTAGCATCCAACAACTGGGGTGTAAAATTATTCTTACCTCACACGGTTAGAAGTTTCGGAATTTCGACGATAATATTCACTGTGAGCAACTTAGCAAATCATCACATCAAGACGATAAGCACGTTTTGGATAACACCAAAAATCGCGCTTTGCTATGTGATTATATGAGCCATACTTTTTGGGTAACCATGCTTTCGCCCAACTAGTGTCATTTTGGAAGAAAACCACTACTCAGGACATGCTTGCTAAATTCTAGTTGAGTGCAAAGTGCAGTTTCTTTCGGGAATTTTGTCGTTCTTTATATACTGTTTTTTTCATAATTCGGGAAATATCTTCCACTAGTCACAGTGCCTTCTATTTTGATCCCTCGGAAGAGCTCCCATTTTACCTCTGTTAAAGTGAACAAGTTGCACGACTGTATAGTAGTGGGACAACGCCTTCGAAAATTTTTCTGCAAGAAACCTTTTTTCGTTCGCCAATAAAATTACCGGGTCGCGAGTTATGTTGCCTACCTAATTGCGCTATTTACTCGTACTCCATGTTATTATTACACAAAGTGGGTTA
This sequence comes from Fasciolopsis buskii, assembly GCA_008360955.1. Lineage (NCBI taxonomy): Eukaryota > Metazoa > Platyhelminthes > Trematoda > Plagiorchiida > Fasciolidae > Fasciolopsis > Fasciolopsis buskii. The sequence continues at coordinate 118,360 of LUCM01005247.1, read as the reverse complement.
CAATAAAACGGTAAACCGTATGATCAAAAGACACTATAAAAGAGGATGCTAGTGGTGAACATTCAAGTAACATTTGCCTTGTTGATTCTGCTTTGACAAGCAAAGGCTGTAGTTTGTTGGGTAAACGAAAAAAGATGTTCCGGAGCTTTGCAGTCCGGGAGATGAAAGGCTGAAACGAAGAAGTTCTGCATCTAGGGTTGAAGACTTGATAGAGATGACTATCCGCCTGAATGGAAGCTGCCAAAGCGGGTTTAAAACAGAAGAAAGCAAAATCATAGCGGTAGAAAGGTGAAACAACTCCCCAGGGATGAGCAAGTGTCTGTCGGTTTGAGGTCGAGGAGGAATCACTGATCAATCGAATGGCTTTTTGTTGAACTCGATCAAGAGTACAGAACGATGGACGGGGCTTTGCCCCACACAGAATTGGAGTATTCGTATCAAAAAATGAAGTGGGCAGGTGCGGGAAAGCGTCTGGCGCGGAATAGGAAACTAACTGCGCAGCGCAAGAACCAACTGTTAACACAAAGAGAGATCAACAAAGAAAAGAATTTACGGACGAGCCCAGAAATGGAGAGATTCAAAGAAATGCAAAGAGGTCCAGTCAAAATTTAACTGAGGAGAATTAGGGGGTTTTTGTGTGAAACGGAAGTGACGTCTTGGATGGATTAAAACAGACATGGCTGCTACACTTCCAATAAGGGACTTCTCTGAGAACGGAAACAAGGGATGCACCAAGGACAGTACGGTCATGATCGATGTTGGTATTGGCATGACGAGCAGACTAAAGGAAATGCTTCTTTCACTTCACTCATGCATGTCAAGAACATAAACGCCCTTTCAAGTTTGTACAATACCAGATCTCGAAAGGTCAATCGAATGACATTTTTAAGTAGTTTTGATATAATTTTGAATAGTTTTGATGCAGTCCTGGAATAATGTGGAAGACGATGTAGTTCATTGCCCCACTGTCTCGATACCAACTTTGGCGATAAAGTTAACGCACTTTAATGACTTAGCTTGAAGTCAACGTTGATGTAAATCAAAACCCATCCTAAATGGAAGTTCTCTAGTCAGTGATCGGCAGTAATTATTACAGCCTCGTTAACATAATGTATCCCGACTAATGAATAAATTCGGCGCAGTCTTAGTTGGAATATTGGGTAAAATAAGTGCTTCTGCCGAACACGCGAGGTAGCTAGCGTCTGAGCTAGGATAAACGCTAAAACTCCTTCAAAAAGTTTTTCCATCTTTCACGCTTAGTAGAGTTTACCTTAACAACCAGAGCCACTCTTGTTTGGCTGGCCTTCTCACAGCCAGCAAGGGGATTTAGAGAAATTTATAACTGAATTCATTATATATATATATATATATATATATATATATATATATATATATGCATTTTAAGTTTAAATAATGTCCGGATCAGCGGACAAAATTTCCCCAAAAGCACACGCTGGCTTCGCAGTTATCGCTGGTCGTCAGGTATTCGTACCCGGTATCACTGTTCTCTACGGTTACTGCTACTACTACTACTACTGCCGTTACCACTTAGATTTAATATCTACCCTAGTTGGATTCTGCCCTCATTCCCGAGGTTGGTTGCACTCAACTGACAAAATTATCAACGAATTACATTTGTGATTTTTCTTTGGACTCTTTTGCGAAGCGTTTCCATGCCCAATCTTGATGATACAGATTGAATGTTTTAGAGGAAATAGAAATCCTTGGCGCATCTCAAATTCACGTATCATTGACCTTGTTTCTTGAACTTTGTTTATTTTTGCGAGATTCGTCAGTATTCACTACTCCATCAGTACCCCCCAATGCCATGAATCCGTTGTTTGTATATGCATGCAGATGGATTTTAGTGTACTACTATCCTGAACCATTTCAGTTACAACCAGGCAATATCTCTAACTCAAGAACGCCATCTGAAGTCACTCCCCCACGTTTGTCGCTAAACAGTGTTATGCTGAATGGGTCGTTGGAATCAATGTCTTGCCCGAATGATCTGTTGGTTCGGGCGCGTAACCTGGGGATAAAAATACTAACAATTGAAAGTGAGTGCTCTTATTTTGTCTGCTACATATTACTAAGCCTGCTATCCCGAACGGTGTTCATAGACTTCCCAAAATCCAGTAGATTTAAATAAGATAGCATGCTGAAGGGAATACTGTTTATTCTTTTGTAACGTTAAAATGTCAGTGGGTTAGGAAGCTGAGTACACCTGTGCATCAGGCAGATACGAGCCACTTTATGCCTTTCCATTTCCTAGGCTGTACTTCCTTGTTTATTCGGATATATGTATATATATTCCTCAAGTCTGAATGCCGACCATGTAGTATCGGAATCATGGCGAAGAATAAAAACAATGGGAGAGAGAAGAAAGTGGAGACTTCACCACCAGTTGGTTTTTCCATTCCCTATCTCGATGTCATTGGCCATCCATCGAGATCCATGATTCCCATGTGGGCTTGCCACTACCCGGCTGCACAAACCGAGGTGAAGGAGTAACCTATGCGGTTTTACTCGGAGCCTTTGACCAAATGGTCTAACCCAATAGGCAGTAGGGCGATCTGAGGATATTGTACAGTAGACTTATAATGTAGCAGCTTACAACAGTATTCACCTGTGAACCCACCAGGGCACATCATTTCAGTAGACATGGACATGAAAATTACCGCATCGGAATTGAGTTCAATTTGGAGTGTACCGAAGGATTACGCTATGCGGAGTGTCGTATGTAGGATTTTATTGGACATTTTCCATACTGAAGCACGTTTCTTTTCGGACGTGTTTCTGGAGACCCACTCCCATTTATTCTGATGACGGACACAGAAATACACGAAGGCTACTCATATCAAGGATTGTTTTCTGATCATCGGAATAGTGTATGTAACCGCGATCTGTCATTAGCGACCACAAAGACACTAAAATTTTTCATTCTTTTGAAAAACCATTTGCACTTTCTCTCATTTTTCAGTGGTAGTTAGATGGATCATGAACTTGCCTTCGGATGTACAGTCCTACATTGAGGTAAGACTCTTTTGCATTGATTGCTTGTTTCGGGTCAGCTCATCAGCTTGTTCCATTTTCTACGACTTTTTGAATATTAGGTGCTGCGGCTGATAATAACCGTTTTGTAAACGGCAAATGCATGATTTTATTTAACAGACCAACAAAACGACTACAGCAGTAAAGATATGGGTGTAGCGAATGACCTGTAAACTGGCCGATCAGGTTAATGGACATGTATTGTTCACATTGGCTTGAGAACGGACATGATATCAAAGTGACAACATTCAAGTAAAACTGAATGCACTAAAGGATGAACAGCAAACCAGAAAACAAAAAAATACTCTTCCGTTTCTTCGGCGTAATGATTGTGGTGATTTTTACAGCCCATCAGTTCGGCAGATAAGCTACTCAGTATTCGGTCCACTGACTGTCTTTATTAACCTAACGTTTTGATTCAAACCTTCCATGTGACCAACTGTTTGTTTATTAAAGTAGTGCGTAGCTCCTATAAAAAGCGGTGGTTTACGTCACTGCGTGACGGAATCAGGAAGAAATCCGTTAGGCTCCAGTGACGACAAACTCTGCATTCTGTTCGTGGCTAACTTCTCTTCGTTCTGAGGCTGAATGGTGCTGTGAAAACTAGATGCTCTTCATCTTTTATGAAACACAACTGATAATACCTCAATGACAATGAGTTTTCGCATGTCTAGCGCACTGCCGGTGGGAAGCCACAGGATTCGAATGACGTGAGTGATGATTCATCGTTAAAAGTTCAACCTAACTGGGACGTGATGGTAAATCTCCCTGACCAGCTTTATTAAAAGGCATGAGTGCTGGGCCCATGGTCCGAAATTATGGAAACATGTACAAAATGGAATACTTGTCCACAGGTCCAAGCGAATTGCAAGCGCTCTGTCTTGCATGCCATGTCTTCGGCCCAGAGCTCGGGATTGAACTTCCTACTTCAGTCTAAGCAACCAAGTAGTATCTCGCTGAACACTGAAACCTTATGTGCAACGGAAAGTTGATAATACGGAAGAGCATAGAAGAGTTGCAATGAAATTGTGTGCTAACACCAACACAAGCGTGTCTTTGGCTTTTCCTTAATGTTTTTCTGTCTTGTTGTGATTCTGATAGCACTGTCTAATCAAACTTTGCGGAGTTTTTACTTGTTCACACCTAACTTTATTTCTACTATTCGCAACTTTATGGCACTTTCGGTGCTGTTGCATTGGCATCGTGCTTATTCTCAGGTCGGCGTACGCGAAGTTCAATACCGCGTACGTTTTGTGGTAAACCTCAAAAGTAATTATATACAAAGTCATTGGGTGATTTGAGGTTCACAGAATCTGGCGGAATTTTTAAGTACCGTACGTACTGACAAATAAAGCGGCTTCTTGCTTTTGTGAAAAAATGGTAAGAGGTTTGGTTTCCGAACAACAATTCCTTATATGTTAAGTTATCGCTGCTTCAATTGAAAACTCAGCATGCTCACTCAGATTTTGTGTTGTGCAGTAACTATGTAATATCCGCCTATTCCAACATCAGTTGTAGTGCCGCTGTTCTATAGACAGTAGTGGCAAGCTCCCGTAATTTGTTTCGTAATTGTATAAGGTTTATCCTTCCCACTGGACGAATGAGACGACTCATTTACGGTGATTTTAACCCTAAAAAATCACACGCCGAATAGTACAGTAACTGTTAGTAACCACTTGCTCCGATTTACCTTCAATTCTCATACGCTTCCATTTTAATTTTCTCAGTCTACTCAGCGTGTGGATAGCGATGAGCTCCGTGAGGATGTCACTGAAGACACTGAAAGAGATCGAATTTTCCAAGGTATGTACGTAGTTTAATGAGCTAGTTCATTTCAGACCTGTTACATTCTTTCTTCATGCCGCCGAACTAATTTGCAATGTTATTCCTGAAATGACAGCGCACTGCGTATGTATACAACCTTGTATTGGCACGCTTAGCGGCAAATATTAACGTCCGTTAATCGATAATTAACGGCTGCGAAATTCACAGACCACAGTATACACTAGGTTTATAACATGCAAGCAGGATGCCACGGAAGAAATGTGTACGGTTGATCTTGAAGCATCGCGCCCAGGCATTTTTTGCGTCTTTAATTTTTGCTTACGCTTACATTTATAAAACATACTAGCTTATGCCGGAAAAATAATCAACGGGATGAGACTGATCTTGTGATCAGCATCGAGGTTTTTGGATGAGAATGCCGAAGGTTTGAACCCTCACTGCCCCGCCAATGCCATATTCGAAAGCCCGGATTTGACCACTGACCCTATCTGGATTAGTATGCAGAATGTAAACGAAGTATTATTGATATCACCAGAAATTCAGTTTATGGTCAGGTCGAACTTCAGTTCTATTGCGAAGCAGTCTGTTCTATCCACTTTCTACTTGAATGCACCGGCATTTTTCCTTGCGTATACGTCTAATTGAGAAGAACACTTTTGAATGCGGCGGCACCTTGCATTCCATATACACAGTGCGGATCCCGACATACTCTGATAATCCGATTGGTGCGTGGTTTATTTGTTCGATTTTTTGAATGCAGACCAGTCATGAATTCGAAGCACCGAGCTTCCCGTTTGTTCTGCTCCGATCTCAACTTTATCTGTGAGCCACAGGAGCATGACGCGCTCGTGTGTTTAAGGCATGACTTGATTAAAAAAAGCAAAAAGACTTAGGGTAACTGCGTCTGTCTGTTATTCGCTTAACAGTGCTGTCATTGGCGGCCTTGCATTTGAGATGTTTTGGGTTCCTTTGACTAATGATCTTAAGATGTTTTCAATGTCTTCCGGTGCTTCGAAGTGGCAACCGAGACCACAACATGACGTAAGAGTAGTGATTGTAAAGATTAAGGATGCGTTACCTGCGTCGGTAGCTTAGAAAGCGCAATCTGAGCGGCTGAACTTGGTCACGGCTACAACCGCTCGTATCCAGTTTCATCAATTGAGGTTGCATTTCGTTTGTTTCTGGACCGTACCAATTTCCGGAAGGACTACTGCCACTCGGCTGAGTTGTGACACGGCTGACTCATCCTTATCATTATCACTGTTCAGCGATAAACAGCAAGGCAAGCCTCACTGACCACTGCCTTTTACTCAGTGTTACAATTTTTTATAAAAACAGTGAGAATCCAAGAACAGGGAGTGGACCTATAAAGGCGGGAAAAGATAAGAAACCGCTTCGGCCAACACACGGAACACAGTCTAACTGTACAACACACTCAATCATTCTGATTCGATAGAAAATAACACTTCGCGGTCCATTGCCGTATACTTGAGTGTTTCCAGCTAGCTTGTTGACGAGTCTTTCGGACCTCAACCACGAAGACGTGAAACACCTACTCTACCTAAGTTCACTGTACATTTTCTCATTCCACGTTGCCACGTCATCTATTGGCCTCTACATGTCTTCCCCCATTCACTGGTAGGAACACAAAATAGGACACGATATGGTAGACGAGTGCTCGCCACACGCAATATGTGACCAAACCAGCGTAGTCTACTAAGTTTCATACGCTGATATAGGGTATTCCGAGAGCCGACACGTAGTACCAGATTCCTGACCTCTACATTACTCACCCAGTCACTTCATCCAATCCGAGCCATACTACGTAGACGTTGTGGATCGAAAACCTCTAACGGACGAACATCTACCTCCTACACGCATACTCCATGTCTTGCAACCGTACAACCAAATTGAATGCACTGCGGCACAGTACATACAGCTTTTCAACTTCAGTGAAATATCAGGCCGACGCCACAAGTGCTTCAATCCAGCATAAGCTGCTCGAGCCTTGGATATACGCTTATTTACCTTCACTCCCGAGCTACCATTGTTCGATACGCAGCTACCAAGGTAGGTGAAACGGTCTACAATCATTAGTTCCTCTCTGCTTAACAACAAGATCGGTTCTGCTGTCGTCCAGTCCTGTAACAGTACTTTGCACTTTGAAGGTGCAAAGCACATGTCAAACCGAGCAGCCGACATCGAGAGTCTATCTAGTGTGCATTGTGCATGGTCCACAGACTCGAAAAGGCACACAACGTCATCTGCGTAGTCTAGGTCCCATAGCTTTCCTCCGTTTCCCAGTTCGACTCCTACATCCCGTAGACCTAAAGCATCTTCCATCACCTCGTCCATGACGAAGTCGAACAGGAATGGAGAGATGGGGCATTCTTGTCGAACACCACTGGTCATTTCGAATGAACTTGATAGTTCATCACGCGACCATAGGTATGCGAGTGCAATGCTCGCAACAGATTTGCGGACTTCGTTGGCATACCCTTCCGGTGGAGAACACTAAATAGTGCTGTTCGATATACTGAGTCGAAGGTGCCTTTCAAGTTAAGAAAGACTACGATCGTCGGGCGGCGGTGCGTGTGACGCGTTTCAATTATTTAGCGAGGAGTGAATACCTGGTCGATGCAATGTCGACCTGGACGAAATTCGGCCTGCTGTTTGCGGATATTACTCTCGTGAATCGGTGTTAAACGGCGCAGAATTATCAAAGCTAAGACCTAGTAACTATCAGAATTAAGTTAATCTCCTAATGATTGCTACAGTCACTGCGTGTGCGCTTCTTGAAAATGGGTACAATCAGTGACTCACGTAACGATTACGGACTGCGCTCCTTGTTCCAAATATCACGAGCAAGAAGGTAATTGATTTCATCAGAGCTTCACCACCGAGTTTGAGAAGAATTGGGGGGAGGTCGTCGGGACTGTTTGCCTTCCCCCTTTTCATAAGTCGAATATTAGACTCCACTTCCAATTCCGTTGGGGGACCAAGTGACCCGTCCCAAGGATTCGCAGTTGCAGACGTCGGACTGAATACGTTAGCGTGTGGCCAGCTAAATTGATCCTTGAAGTGCACTGCCCAACGGTTAACCCTTTGTTGTCTATTATGGACGAGCCCTCCATTCCTACCGCAGACGTATACACTAGGCGGAGTTCGCCGCCCACTTTTGTCGCGTATAAGACAGCGGTGGCCAAACGGATAACGTTTGGACGTAAAAGTCGAATCGTCCCACCGCCGGTCAACTTCCCCACTTGGCAGCCCTCTGCTGGCCGCGGCCCCCGTCCTGAAAATTTATTTACATTGTTGTTTCATTATTCAGGGAGGTAAAAAGATAAAAGATGAAAAACAGTGCATGTTTGTAGTATTAGATTGAATGTTTTCATGAAATAATTCACCATGTGATATCATCGCTCAACTCACCATAAAGAAACCATGGAAGTACTGTGCAGCTGGTTCATCCTTGTCAGAAATCATCAGCAGTGCATATCCACCGCGTCCGAACTGGGAAGCGAACCCGGGGCGAACGATTCTGAGTCAGACGCCTTAGCCATTACGCTACCGGGCGAGCTCTGAACGGTTCGTTAAACTTCACCACATGATGATTTTTTACCTATCCGTCAGTGATTTGCACGATTACTGTCCGCTAGCTCATGGCGATTGACTAATATGTATCAAGTAATCAAGCTCTGTAGGTCATATCCAAAACCTTCGTTGTACTTAGGCTATCTGCAGAGGAGTCATCTATCAGTAGGCGGCGATCGCTATGAGCTAGCGAACGGTGACCGTGCAAATCAGTAACGCATAGGTGCAACATCATCCTGTGGTGAAGTTCAATAAACCGTTCAGTGCCTGCCCGGTAGTGTAATAGCTAAAGCGTTCAACTCAGAATCGTTCGTCCCGGGTTCGCTTCCCAGTTCGGGCGCGGTGGATATGCACTGCTAATGATTTCTGACAAGGATGAACCAGCTGCACAGTGCTTCCATGGTTCCTTTATGGTGAGTTGAGCGATGATATCACATGGTGATTTATTTCATGAAAAAAACAATCTTTGACGGTTAACGCTGCCTCCATTTCATCAGCTCCCTTAAACATCAGTTTTCACGGTCATACTTAAAGCTCATCGTTAGCTGATGCTGCCGCTGTCGACAACTCTTATTCACCTCCTTGCATTTAGGGAGCTGGTGTTTTTGCGCCATTAGACTCAGCTATGCTTGCGAGACCCAATGTATTTGATGAAGGATAGACTAAGACCACAGGCGAAACCCTCTACGCAGTGCATCGCCTGCTTAATTTGATTCCACTGCCCGTCTACATTGTTGCTCGTCGGAGTACTTGGTTCCTCGGATAGTTTCTGTTCATATCTGTTGCGAACAACCGAGTCAGACAGACGTCCGACGGCCAGTCGAGTTTGTGGCCTTTATCGATGTCCGTTGAGCCGCAGCAAAAGCCGCATTAAAATTAACGCATGGTCCGATTCGACATACGCGGCCCAGTACAGATCTACAGTTCTGGACAGAACCGCGCCAACGGTAGCTTACTGCAATATGGTCGATCTGAATCAGACCATTTGTCGAGTTAGAGCGTCATGTTGCTGTGTGAAGCGAACTCTTTCGGAAGTTCATGCCAGACAAGAATAAGTTATTGTCTGCGCAAAACTGTTATCTGTTCGTTGAGCAGGCAAGGCATAGCACCCACGTAAACAGACTTTCGATACATGCAGTTTTCCAACTTGTGCATTAAAATCACCTGCTACCACTACAATGTCAGAGCGTTTGGTGTTCCGAACAAGAGTGACGAGGTCATCATAGAACTCGTCTTTTTGCATGTCAGTGCTGCAGTCTGTTGAAGCGTATGCCGAGATAACAAATGAACTACGCTTAACACTACTATTCTTCCGGACGCCGACTGATCCCTGCGGTTTCACGACGCACAAACGACTGTTAACCTGAATCCACTATAAAGGGGCTGTTTCAGCTGTCTCACTTACGACTATTCCAGCACCGCATGTACCTACAACTTGAGCTGCTTCGTCTCCTGAATTGTGAAGGAATTATCTTGACGAGACATTTGGCGCAGTTAGTTGAATTACTTTACTCTAATCGAATCCTGAATTCGTGTTCCACTCACACAGCAGACATCAGTCAAAAGTGAGCAGTCCACTTTCAGAGCCAAACAAGCCTGTTGGTCAGCCTGCATTAAAGTGCGCACATTGAAGGAACCCAGATGCAGAGGCTGACGAGGCTTGAGAAAATGTTAGCTAACAGACTGAAAACCACCTACTACACTACTTGACCATAAACCGTTGCGAGTATCGGGCGTGTTAGCAGTGGGAACATTGTGGCTAGGCAGGGAGTGCAAAGAGATTGGGTTTGAGACGGAAGAGACAAGTTGAATAAAAGAGGGTGCTGTGAGCATTAGCATACTTATCACTACCACCCCACCTGCGCTCGATGCAATGGGCAGCGCGGTCCTGATTATCGTGCGCGACGACCGATGCAGTATGGAATTATTTGTAGGCCCACGTAATGATAAACTCAGTGGTATCGAAGCGTAGCTGACTATCAGTTATACTAATCCCGTTTTTATGATGTTTGAGGTGCAGCAATAAGCGCTTAGCATGCTGCTGATTGCTCGCAGTGCTCGTGAATTTTTGTCTTCTCGGTATACTTGGAGCGTCCTGCTTGTCAAGTGTCGTGCTGGTCTGTTTTCTTATTAGAACAAAGTGATTAGCGTAATCAGGCTTATTTCGCCACGCTGAGGAAAACATTCAGCAGTTTGCGTGTTGGTTGAACGCATTATAATCTAGACATAGCTAGGTAACCTCCCAGAAGGGTTAACGTCTTATGTAGCAATCTGTTCAATGTCCCAGAGCCATATAGCCTCAATTCTTCAGTATGCTCGGGGGATGATGTTTCAGAATGTGTGGCCTCATCGGGTTGCGAGAACCTAAGGTGGTTCGGTTCTTTTGCTAGTTGGAAAAATTCCGAATAAACTGATAAACCATAGTTGGTCGTCGTTGAAGTCAGATTCAGTTGAAGTTTCTATGAATAGTAACTTTGGGTAAGTTGCTTCTTTAAAAACAAGTGTAATCAAAATAAACTTAGCATAAAACTCAGAATTTGGTCAGTTCTGTTTAGATAACTGCTCTGTTTCTCGCACATGGTCAAACTCCTTATCCGTGAATGTTTTTGAGTAAAAATCTTCCATTGTTTATACAGTTAGTACTGCCTCCGCCATACGGTTTCGTTTGTTTTGTTTGTTAGTGTTAGCATTGTTTCAACTTGGATATCGTTTTCTGATTTCTGGCTGTTTCACCCTTTTTTCGCTTAGTTCGGCATTTGAAGCCACCGTGTATCAAAGTATTAGATCTGAAATCCCGCTCCCGTCCACTATACCTTGATCATACGGATTACCTGTCCAGTTTGTGGGCTCGCCCTCGTTTGAAAACACGTATTTCCATTGAGTCCGGCGATACCTCGCCGTCAAACACAGATACAGGACGCAATACCCCTTTGTGTAGCGGCAGTATTCCGGGCGCTAGTCTTGGATGTGCTCCCACATGTCATCCTTCTAGCCAACTACCAGGTAGCGCTGGTTGTGTGGGGAACACTCTGCCTTCTGTACTTAGTCGTCAGAACAGTCGGGGTAAGCGGAAGGATCGCATGGTCAAACGTTCCAATAAATCTGGTGCGCCAATACTGCTTCGCTCAGCCAGTGTATCCAAGGTATCAGATGTGAAGTGAGTGGATTTTTTTCTCCGTTTGTCTTCTTTTCGATATAGCTTAATCAGTTCAGTCATTTGTGTTATGCAATGTGAATTCATATCAAATTAGGCTATACTGTACACTGTATCAAAGCATAACCGTTTTTTGTCCCGGTCTTCGGAATATGACTTCAACGGAAACCGTCAACAGCCAGATTACCGGAGAAATCAAAATCGTTTCTGTTGTCCTGGTAATAGAAAATATCAGTTTGATACCTCGACCAACGCAACAACACAAGAGGAAAACTTTACAGGGACGAGGTTTCAGTTAATTTCAAGTACCGGTGGTTCGTCTTGCCGACACAACGCGTTGCATGTCTCGTTTTCGACTCATAAATCGACTGTTCCTGCGCGGTTGATTGTGAGCGATAGCGATCGGCCTATCTGAGTGGCATTTACAAGATCGGTTCATCGGTTTGACATCCGGTTCTTGATCAGAGATCATACGTGCAAAATAGAAATAGAGTCAGTCTTGTTATGTGGCTCAAAAACCACCTTTGAGAACAACATGTGCGATGAAATTCGGTATCTGAACTCTATTATATTTGTTGTATTATAAGGTGGAAGAACCTTTTGGATAGCTTACAGAATAGGCTTAAGATATTGAGTCAATTTGATCCTTAAAAAATACCGAGTCTAAATAGAGTAAAACAGTTCAGTTACTTGTTTCCCATGCCCACAGAATCTTTGTCTCGATTTTCGCTTTTCTGAGAGACAGGCAGGTGGTGGTTGAAAGATAAGTCGGGGTGGTGAGTCGATCACATAACAAAAGGTACGGAAATTTTAATCATCAAACTGACTTGTGTGGACCTAGTTAGACTACCGAGTTGGGATCCACGTGATCCTCCCGCGCATTGTTAGGGCCATTCGANATACAACTCGCTGTCACCCGGCAAGTTAGCAAACCTGATCAATCGGTGTTTACGAGATTTTATGACTACATCTCAAGATCACGAATGCCAGTTCTACGTCACTGTTGTAAAGGGGCGCTTCTTACACGGCAGACTCACTTCAAGCGTACCCCAACACGGGGTAGAAATTCAAAGGGATTTTGGATGTCAAGGTATGAGCCGGACCAGGACTGATTGAGCTGGTAAAACGTGCTTACTGAGTGTTAAACAGCAAAGGATAAACTAAATTTTAACGGAAAATATGGCGTGAGAGATCTCCGGATAATTTAGAGGTAAGGCTTAAGATATTGGGTTAGTTTGATCCTTAAAAAATACCGAGTCTAAATAGAGTAAAACAGTTCAGTCACTTGTTTCCCATGCCCACAGAATCTTTGTCTCGATTTTCGCTTTTCTGAGAGACAGGCAGGTGGTGGTTGAAAGATAAGTCGGGGTGGTGAGTCGATCACATAACAAAAGGTACGGAAATTTTAATCATCAAACTGACTTGTGTGGACCTAGTTAGACTACCGAGTTGGGATCCACGTGATCCTCCCGCGCATTGTTAGGGCCATTCGATGGCATGGCTCTATACGGTGGTTGGATGAGTAAAGCGAAGAAATTCAGTTGACATACTTTTAAGATAGACCTTTCGTATAGAAACGCCGCAGAATCAAATTAAGTCTCAGTTAGTCAGATGTCATACCGAGTCGGGCGACGGTAATTTGCCGTCCACTGGCACGACAATCGTCGGGTCTGGGATCGGGCCTTCTGACTGACACTTTATCCATCTGACGTCCAGTGCGTCAATGGATTCGAATTTCATCGGGGCCAACAGGTTCTCTCATTTTTAAACCTACGAAATTGCATCTATTCCTCTTTGAAGGCAAACCATTTTCCCCAGATAACGTCTTCAGAGGGCCGAGAGCTCCTAAATCAGATAGATAGTTTCATTATTTGGTCAGCTGCTGGCCGTATATCGAGTGATTTGACGTTGCGTATATATTGGACTTATCCATCGAAAGTGTAATGGGAATTTCAGTGAATCCATCAGTACTCTTATGAAACTCATAAAGCGACAATGAAGTATCAAAAAATACGCAATTTTCAATAATTTTTAAATCATGTTTGAATTCGTAATGTTGTTTAAATGTGACTGAAACCTCATTGAAAATTCCAAGGTTCCAAGTAGGGTGTTGTTATCTTGAACTTGTTCAGCAAAACAACCGTAAAAGATGAGCACGAAATTTATCGCTGTACATTTCTTTATTCCATGTTTCCACATCATCTGTTGACCTCCAGTTGGCTTCATTCCTTGGGAGAAACACAAAATAGGACACGGTATGGTAGACGAGTGTTCTCCGTACGCAACACGTGTCGAAGGATAGTAGCTCGGTGGTGGAGGTAAATAAGCGTATATCCAAGGCTCGAGCAGCTTATGCTGGATTGAAGCACTTGTGGCGTCGGCCTGATATTTCACTGAAGTTGAAAAGCTGTATGTACTGTGCCGCAGTGCATTCAATTTGGTTGTACGGTTGCAAGACATGGAGTATGCGTGTAGGAGGTAGATGTTCGTCCGTTAGAGGTTTTCGATCCACAACGTCTACATAGTATGGCTCGGATTGGATGAAGTGACTGGGTGAGTAATGTAGAGGTCAGGAATCTGGTACTACGTGTCGGCTCTCGGAATACCCTATATCAGCGTATGAAACTTAGTAGACTACGCTGGTTTGGTCACATATTGCGTGTGGCGAGCACTCGTCTACCATATCGTGTCCTATTTTGTGTTCCTACCAGTGAATGGGGGAAGACATGTAGAGGCCAATAGATGACGTGGCAACGTGGAATGAGAAAATGTACAGTGAACTTAGGTAGAGTAGGTGTTTCACGTCTTCGTGGTTGAGGTCCGAAAGACTCGTCAACAAGCTAGCTGGAAACACTCAAGTATACGGCAATGGACCGCGAAGTGTTATTTTCTATCGAATCAGAATGATTGAGTGTGTTGTACAGTTAGACTGTGTTCCGTGTGTTGGCCGCAGCGGTTTCTTATCTTTTCCCGCCTGTATAGGTCCACTCCCTGATCTTGAATTCTCACTGTTTTTATAAAAAATTGTAACACTGAGTAAAAGGCAGTGGTCAGTGAGGCTTGCCTTTCTGTCCAACGCCTAACGTGTTGGTGGTTTTCTGCAGATGCGATGAAGCATCAGTTCATGCTCCTAAACTGAGTCGTAGCGTTTCATTGTCTGTCAGTTTGACGCCGGTCATCAAGGTGATATCCTTCGCAAACCATAATCGGAAATCTTTCCTCGGTCGATGTTCAACTCCTGTGTCCAAAAGACTAGACAAATGCTTACGAAGAATATCGTGTATCACATGGATGAAAGGCCTTGTCGACACAGGACAGTCTTCTCGTACTTCGCTGGAGGTTGCGAAAAGCGACGAAAGCCGGTCGTAAACCTTAGTCAGACCTGAGTCATGTCCACATAACATTCTGGGGACCTGCACATACTTTTCAGGTAATCCATTGCTCAGCAAACATTGCAGTAGGGCAGGCCTATCAACGGAGTCAAAGGCTGCACGAATGTCCACAAACACGATAGTAGTTAACCCTTGAAAAGTAAATGGTAATTCAACAGCTGATATACCTTTTCAATGGTGGGGACAACGATCGGCTCCCCCTACGAGGAGGGTGCTTTCTCGGAGTACCAGCTCCTCGAGAACAACACTTGAAGTCCTCTGACCAGTTCCATTCCTCACCGGAGCCTGATGCTCTATAAAGTCTTAGAGCTCGGATTTCCCTGATGATGTTGGCTGCAGTTCGTCTATCTGTCGTAACGGGTCACCTGATGTTTGCTGGAATAGTTGTGGGAGGCACTGACGCTGAGAGCCTGCTAAATTATCCCTGAAAGTGCTCTGTCCGCATGCAAAAAGTCACAGCAGATCATGCGTAGGCTTCAGAGGTCGTTCCGCTCTCACCCAGTGTTTAATACCGGTAGGTCGAGTGGGATGGAACAGCTTGTGGGAATTTCCTAGGACGGCAGCATGTCCCATCCTCAAAGCTCGTTGAGACCACCAGATCTCCCCATCCCTACGCAAGCTTGCGTTGAGTTCACTTCTCGTTACGAGCCGTGCTTCATCATACACGCTACCAGCCAGGATGGACAGGTGTGTGTCAAGAAGCCGCATAGACTAATACTATCACGGCCGGCTGCAGTTCGCGAAGAATGTCATGAAATCGGGTGGGAGTAAACAAGTATTTGGGATTCCATCTAGCTGCCGCATTCGCAAGCACAACGACTCAGTAATCACGTTTTTCGGTACCAGGTAATCCATATTTTGGATTTTCAGTTAATTTTCTTCTTTAGGTGAATAAACACTGTTGGTTGTGTTCTTCCATGTCTTTATAGCCAGTCCAAACCGACTGCAGAGGATGAACCGTCTGGGTATTGTGAATGTTGCTCAATTAATTATGGCAATCTGTTTGAGGTAAGCCATTCGCCTACTTAAACTCATTCTCAATTTTGAGTGCATTTGTTCTCCATGCCCATTTTTCATCTCTCAGCTCGTTTTATGGTAAAATTCATGCAAGTTTTGTTCGATATCTACGCACCTTTGGATTCTTTTATATTTTTATTTTCTGTTTTTTCCTAATTATTCTGGGAAGTACTAGCCGAAAATATTCGTCCTCAATGTTGCTGAACCCAGCCATTCTCGGCCCAACGCGTGTATCATCTTCAAATCTTAGAGGTGCCATGTTATCCTAAACATTTTGTTCTTTGACCATCATCAGTTGTTCCTTGTGACTCCGAACTCCGGTGTCCCACTCCCAGGTTTTTCACCTTTCGTCCGCTCTCTTCGAATCGACATTGAACCCATGTCGAGCGCATTGCTATTAGCTAATGCGGTATGGCTTCACTTAAGAGAACTGGTCGTATTGATTCACGCCTCGGATAAAAGACTGCTTATTAGTCCGCACTAAGTTGTCCATTTGCTTACGTGAGCCTTCAGAACACGTCTGTCCTCAGATTGGATTAGGACTTGTCGGCAGCTTTCGCCACCTTCCGTCGATTCCCGCGAAGTACAATGAATATGTCCCGTATTTCCGTTTCTTTTAATACTTTTTTCTGGAGATGTTCTAACCAACGCTTTATCTTGTCAAGCAAACGGTGGAGTTAAACTCTTCCCAGTGGCAGGGTTTTCGATTTTGAGGATACCGAAAATCTTGTCCTCGTTGTCCGGCAATGCAAAAGCAGGTCAGCATGTTTGGAATTGCTTGGCGATTGACATGTTGCAGTGCACTGCATTTTGCGCTCTTAGGGTGCACGTTGCTTCCCCAGGAGTGACAGGGGCTTGTGCTTCTAGGTATCTATTGTGATGACCAATTAGAAGGAGTTCGTAAATTTGAGTGCATCTGATACTTAATGACAATTGATGGTGACGGTGAGAATGAGGCCGTCGCGAATTTCGAGAGTCACAGCCGCTTTCACAAGCCTTCAGTAGTTGCCACTCTGTTAAAACAGCAGATACTCCTTCAGTGGAACGATGTTCATTGTCACGGTTCGCATTGTTCTATTTACATTTGCGAGGCTATGTTGGGGATGCTCGGCGCCCTTATATATTCGATCATTGAAACCTCCAAAGTATTGCTCGAGTCTCATGAACAGTGGCGAGTTGCACCATCGTGTTGGGTTTTAATAGTCGCCCTGTGGCCCAGGGAGTCTCTGGACACGAATTAAACATGCATATCTACCTTTTACATCCATTTTGCACTTGCTGGGTAAGACCAGAAGAAGGGATGCTACGGTTGGGCTATGATTTGTCATACAGTAATGAAGAAGTTAGCTGGGATTTTAACATCGATTAATGTTCCTCGGGTTCTTGGTTAGAACCCCAGAGATGGGGATTGTTGCAGGATAGAAATACCGATAAGTTTGCATCGGAACTGAAACGAATGCAGCGAATAATGGGTTTGAGATGTTAATATCCTCCTTTGGGTCCGTCTTTTCCTGGATCCGACGTACCGTGAGAGGTGCCAGTCCGTGAGATGTCAGCTAATCAGGAGCCTGAGAAATGACCGCGACCAGTATGAGGCAGGGCAGTTTGAAGTGGAAAATATTGCGGCTGTCGACAATAGTGGCAGCACCTATCGATTGATAAACGGCGCTGGTCCTCAAAACCAAGCTTAAGCGAAACGATCAAGGAATTCGACACCTCACTGATACCCATTCTGAAACGGTTGGCAGGATACCTTAGGAGGCAGTCTATAGGGCTCAGTTCGACCTTCATCTATGCAAGCAGGTACCAGTACCCCCTCAGAAGTGAAGGTCATTAGGTTTTCTCGAAAGGCACAAGGAGACTGGATCGCATAGGCTGTCTACTTCCTTTTTCAAGGACGACGGCGAAGCGTTAAAACCGGAGGTAACAAAACTTGAATCAGTCTAGACCAAGGAGCAAATTCCTTTTTTGATTTCATAAGTGCACTGATTTGCAAAAGCGTTAAAAGGTCCTCATGTGAACATCACTTGAATTACATTTGGTAAGCAGTGCGTTTAAGCTGCTCGTGATCATTTTACTTCGCGGAGTATCTGATACTCACGAATGGTTCATGCGTGCGAATCGTTTGCTCGAGGTTGTTTTGGACATATCATCGTGTGATAAGTTTTAGCACAGGCACACATTCCGTATAATCATGATCTCTCTCTTGTTCTGCAATCGATGAATCATGCAGTTCTGTTTCACTCCTTGCTGGACAGTGCACCAGAGAAATTCATTTCTTCCTTCCAGTAGTTGTGTAATCAACTAAAACCGAGTTCTTATATAAGGAACTATCATCTGAGTTCGCCGCAGCAATTATTTATTCCCAGTTTTGTAAACGAAATCATTTAGGGGATAATTTTAAAAAAATAACCTTAAGAAGTGGACGAGGAATGATTAGTAATCGGCTTCAAAGTAAAGTATTGAATAACCATGTAATAGCGAAGGAGGTTTCGGATGGAAGAAGCCACTGACCGCGGTATAGAGCAATACCGTCGAATGGCCCTAACAATGCGCGGGAGGATCACGTGGATCCCAACTCGGTAGTCTAACTAGGTCCACACAAGTCAGTTTGATGATTAAAATTTCCGTACCTTTTGTTATGTGATCGACTCACCACCCCGACTTATCTTTCAACCACCACCTGCCTGTCTCTCAGAAAAGCGAAAATCGAGACAAAGATTCTGTGGGCATGGGAAACAAGTGACTGAACTGTTTTACTCTATTTAGACTCGGTATTTTTTAAGGATCAAACTAACCCAATATCTTAAGCCTTACCTCTAAATTATCCGGAGATCTCTCACGCCATATTTTCCGTTAAAATTTAGTTTATCCTTTGCTGTTTAACACTCAGTAAGCACGTTTTACCAGCTCAATCAGTCCTGGTCCGGCTCATACCTTGACATCCAAAATCCCTTTGAATTTCTACCCCGTGTTGGGGTACGCTTGAAGTGAGTCTGCCGTGTAAGAAGCGCCCCTTTACAACAGTGACGTAGAACTGGCATTCGTGATCTTGAGATGTAGTCATAAAATCTCGTAAACACCGATTGATCAGGTTTGCTAACTTGCCGGGTGACAGCGAGTTGTATACCGACAAAGTGTCCCGTGATGGCAGGACTCGAATTATTCACGCTTATCACGCAGGGTTTTTCCCCAGTCTGTAAGTTCATTTGCTGACACAAAAAGAGAAATCGCCGGCGCCATTATTACGGTTAAATTTGTGAGCCCGGATTTTTCAACCAAAGTTTTGAATGCACGCTGGCGTTTGGCGGACTTTTGCGACCGGGCACCTAACCTAACGCCTAGTGTTTTGTTTAATCTTGGTTTGTCTAAAAACCTGCCATAACTGTTTGTTGGGTTTTCGCAGTGATGAATGCTCATTACATCAACTCTCCATTATCGATCAAAGGTTGAATATGTTAAGCAGCAGCACTAAGGTCCTCTCTACTCTACGGTTCCGAAACATTGCCTTTGAGAACAGGTGTGGGAAGACTTCCGGCATCTGAACCGTAAGGGTACAACTGATAAAATATAAGGACAGGATTTTGTGGTTGACTCACGGGTTACGCTTAAGGTACTGGGTTCTGGGGTCCAGATTTTAGAACAGACATCCCTACAAAACGACTGCCGAGTTGCTTGCAATCGTCGGAAGCAGCTAAAGGTTGGAAGACGGTTCGAGGTGGCCAGTTGATATTTTGATACCGCGAAGAAGTATGAAGACGTCAACCACTGGACTGGCTAGTTTAGATTCAGTTAGATTACGGATCCACCACATTCACCTAGGTAACGTTTGGGGACAATCGGTGATTTGCCTCAGCTCAGCACTTATTAGCGTTCTCATATTCCAAATCTTTTTCCGTACGATCCCTCAACTTATTGTTTCTCCGTCGACCTTTACCATTCCTCGTCCTCTTCTCTGTCTGACCAGATAGAGTGGTTTGAGGTAGCAACCAGAGCCAGAGCACGTTGGTGTAAGGTTAATGGTTGTACAAATTGAAACAGAAATTCCGTGGGTAATTTAGCCTGAAGAATTCGGCTAACCTAATATGATGCGGTATGATGTCCGTTCGTTCTTGAGCTTCAGCGGTTAGTTGTATCTCTCGCCCCCTCAATGGGGTGTATACGAGATCCACTCTCGTGTCTATTCACTGAATTATTTGAAGATTTTCAAGATTCAAAATATTCTTCTGCGTCTCTTGTGGTTGCTTGGTTCAGCGAGATTGACCAGACGATCTGAAGTTTGTACGTTGAGAGTGAAGTCCTAAAGTCAGTCAGTCTAGTAAAAACCACTTTCACGATCACGTGGACTTTAGAGGCTCTCAGGCAATCTTGTGTTATCTGTTATCAAACAAATTTGTACCGAGTCCACTGCATTCACGGTGTTAGTTAGGTCTCGGGGAATGCAGCTTAGCCTCACTCGTTTGTCTGGCCGAGTTGAAACTGAGGCCAGGGTCAAGTAAACCATGATAATTTTGCACTTGATGACGTATTCTTTCACTGCCGAGTATGCGCGGTATAGGCAGTCCAAGTTAACGTCCAGCGCATGTTAGGGGTTAGAGGTTTGACATTTGCCACGTTCCTCGCAAGATGCCTCTGTGATGATGCTGGATATAAGATAAGTGGAGAATCTGTCATATTTGGCCTACGAAGCATCCACTATATGCTGGTCAGCTATGGTGTTCAATCCACTGGAAGGTGTCAGACGGGGTTTTCTCGATGACTGAAACCAGTGTATCTGTCTGGGGATAATCCCTGTATTGGATTTATGCTTCCCTGATTCGTGCTCGAGAACAGAATGAGCTAGCTCACAATCCGGAGCATCCAGCCTCTGGACGGAATGTCACGAGGTTGAGCCTGCCTCACGGAGTGTGATTTCGGACGTCTCTTTCCATTATTCAAAATACCATGTGCATTTCTGTGCTAGACACTTTTTGGCCAACTGTTCTTAGGCTGACAGACAAGCCGTTAGTTGCCTCGTTTTTTTCCTCCTCACCTTCGCTCTTTCTTTGCTCATTATTTGCCGTCGATCAATCGGTATAAGGTAAGAGACCGAGAAAAATATAAACATTTTAGTAGTAGGAGATTGAATGTTTCCATGAAACAATTCACCATGTGATATCATCGCTCAGCTCACCATAAAGAAACCATGGGAGCACTGTACAGCTGTTTCATCCTTGTTTGGAATCATCATCAGTGCATATCCCCAGCTGTACAGTGCTTCCATGGTTTCTTTATGGTGAGTTGAGCGATGATATCACATGGTGAATTATTTCATGAAAGATATAAACCTTGGACGAAGTATGCGTACAATCAAGTGCTGAGATTATGCAAGCAGAAGGTTACTCAGTCCAAACAGTCGGGAGAATATAACCGGATTACTGTTTATTGTGTGTGTGTGTGTG
>LUCM01005247.1:78158-92553 GCA_008360955.1 Fasciolopsis buskii | reverse complement strand
CAATCACTGACACTAGTGTCAACGGAACAACCAAATCACACCATTATTTTATGTCCACCACCGCTAAAAACACTGGAACTTGACAAAGTTGACAGGGCAAGCGCAGCTGATGCCGGCCATGCACAACAAAATCGGCTGTTCAGTGATGATGAAGAATCAAACCAGGTTTGCGATCCATTAGTTGAAGTTCCTACCGATATCGACAGCATGCGCACAGTTACTGATATTGCAGCGGAGGCTATTTTAGCTGGTTCTTCAGAAGAGCTGCCGGTCCAGGCTCCACAGTTCGTTCCAGTCCCTTCTGAATCAGTTATTCCCGCATTGGAGAAACCTGTAGAATCTGGCCAGTTGCAATCACTTCTCCCAGCAGTACAAAGAGACACGGTTACTCATGTGCATGTCGATCTTCAGCCATTGCTTGATAACACAAAGGTGAAGAAACAATCAGAAGAACACATAGTCGACGCTTGGCATGCCCTGTGTGATAATATATATAGGTTCAGATTTACATAAACCCCAGATAACATGCCCGAACTCTTGTTCTCCGAGTGAATCTCCCGTTTTAAAACAATACCATGGTACTTGTCGGTCTTGTTTTAAAGCACATATTCCCTTCGTTCCTTTGCCATGCCACCTTCAAATTCACTGTCTTCTCGGGCCAGCATTTAACTGGGAGAGGCTTGGTTGTCAAGGCTTTGCCTCACCGTTTTCGCTGGCCTCCTCTTGTTCTTCGGAAAACAACTCATGTGACGTAGAATACGACGTGGCAGCCACTGCTGCAGCGGCGCTAATCCTCTCTGAGCAATTACGGGACGATCGCAGTCAGCGGTCACAATTGGAGAAAGCGATTCCCGCAGACGAACTCTATATCACACCTCCACAGTCACCGGTGTTTGATCAGATCGATAGTTGTGTAAGTGTAGAGGATACTCAGTCCACGGTGCCTTGTTTTATACCCGATAGTCCGCTTCCTTCCCCAGTCTGCACGGTCGCGTTTAACGTTGCACCTTTGGCTCAGGTATCGTCTCCTATACCCAATCAGAATCCAGCATACAGGCCTGCTTTCCTTTCACCTCTGTCGGAAAAGTGTCCACCCCAGTTTATATCTACTCCATTGGGCTCACCACAGGCCCACACATCACCCCGTGATGTTCATTTGAATCTGGTCAGTTCCGTTTGCGCTTCGCCCTCCAGCACGCACTCTGACAGTGATATCCATCGTAACTCTTCCGTTCCAAAACTGAACAGTGCCTCCTTTGAGTGCTCTTTCCCCATGGACCCAGTTGAATCCAAAGTCCGACCCAAGGTCACCAAAGGGAAGCTTCCCAAATCGCCAACTCGCTATCGGCAGCAAAGTTTCCAGAGTCATTCTTTGTCTGAATGCAACGGACTGAGCCAACTTCCAGTGGTTAGGCGTCCTAAACTGTCAGCTAAATCAGTCGCACGACAAGAAAAGAAAGAGGCAACTAATTTTATCTACCATCGAGCGAAAAGTAATGTGCGACCCGTGTCACGTAAACGTCCGATTCCGCTAACAGATGTTATCCCTGACCGTTTCCAAGAGCCGCGCATGGCAGCCAAAATTGCACGCGAATCCATCAGTCTTAGTGTTCGTGCCTTGTTTTCCCCGTCAGGAATGGAACGATGCTTCGAGGCCCGAAACCCGCTTGTTTTTGCCGCCGGTCTTTCCCACATTCCTGTCACGCCCGATTTTCACCTATCCACACCGCCCACGCCTCCTGGTCGTCGTACCAAAGCACGTTCAGTTTGCCGGAACAATTTAAACCCATCGGAATCGTCTATTCATAAGTATGGTCGAACTTTATTCCCCGAACCTATTCACTCCTGCCATATATGACTGCCGGATATTGCTCGCAGTATTTTCCGCCCAACTGTATTTTCTCTTTGTTTGTTGAGCTTCTGCTCTCCATATCATGGTGATATTTTCCTCAGCAACTGAAAAGCTTTAAAGTTTACGGTACGTCACAGATCTTCGTTTTCTTTCAAACATCACTCTCATGCATCAGTGTGATTCGGTCGTCTTTTCTGATTGTATTGTGTATTTTTTCGATGTTCACCAAGTCACATGTACACTCACTTTGTAAGTGATGTTTGATAGTAAAGTTTGTGATTTATTCTGGGAAAAACTTTGTTTCTGCTTTATAGAATTGCAACGTGGTCCTTTGTTTTTCCTTAATTCATATTAGGAACACCCATCTAACTCTTAGAATAAATGTAAACTCCATCACCCAGGAAGCCACTCTGTAGACACCATTACTCCGTAACGTGCTCTAGTGCTGTCGGCATTTGTTAAGCATGTATAGGGTCGTGGCGTTTGAACGTGAACGTCGCGAGTCCGAATCCTCACAGCCGGTCAACTTCCCTACTTGGCAGCCCTCTGCCGGCCGCGACCCCCTTACTGAAATTTGATATACATTGATGTTTCACTGATAAAGAAAGTAAAAAACGAAAAAGATAAAAAATGAAAAATCCATGGAATTATGAAATTTTATGGTAAACCCATCTTCCAGGTTGCATTGGCACTCGTTTGCATACACGCCTACAAATAATTCCATACTGCATCGGTCGTCGCGCACGATAATCAGGACCGCGCTGCCCATTGCATCGAGCGCAGGTGGGGTGGTAGTGATAAGTATGCTAATGCTCACAGCACCCTCTTTTATTCAACTTGTCTCTTCCGTCTCAAACCCAATCTCTTTGCACTCCCTGCCTAGCCACAATGTTCCCACTGCTAACACGCCCGATACTCGCAACGGTTTATGGTCAAGTAGTGTAGTAGGTGGTTTTCAGTCTGTTAGCTAACATTTTCTCAAGCCTCGTCAGCCTCTGCATCTGGGTTCCTTCAATGTGCGCACTTTAATGCAGGCTGACCAACAGGCTTGTTTGGCCCTGAAAGTGGACTGCTCACTTTTGACTGATGTCTGCTGTGTGAGTGGAACACGAATTCAGGATTCGATTAGAGTAAAGTAATTCAACTAACTGCGCCAAATGTCTCGTCAAGATAATTCCTTCACAATTCAGGAGACGAAGCAGCTCAAGTTGTAGGTACATGCGGTGCTGGAATAGTCGTAAGTGAGACAGCTGAAACAGCCCCTTTATAGTGGATTCAGGTTAACAGTCGTTTGTGCGTCGTGAAACCGCAGGGATCAGTCGGCGTCCGGAAGAATAGTAGTGTTAAGCGTAGTTCATTTGTTATCTCGGCATACGCTTCAACAGACTGCAGCACTGACATGCAAAAAGACGAGTTCTATGATGACCTCGTCACTCTTGTTCGGAACACCAAACGCTCTGACATAGTAGTGGTAGCAGGTGATTTTAATGCACAAGTTGGAAAACTGCATGTATCGAAAGTCTGTTTACGTGGGTGCTATGCCTTGCCTGCTCAACGAACAGATAACAGTTTTGCGCAGACAATAACTTATTCTTGTCTGGCATGAACTTCCGAAAGAGTTCGCTTCACACAGCAACATGACGCTCTAACTCGACAAATGGTCTGATTCAGATCGACCATATTGCAGTAAGCTACCGTTGGCGCGGTTCTGTCCAGAACTGTAGATCTGTACTGGGCCGCGTATGTCGAATCGGACCATGCGTTAATTTTAATGCGGCTTTTGCTGCGGCTCAACGGACATCGATAAAGGCCACAAACTCGACTGGCCGTCGGACGTCTGTCTGACTCGGTTGTTCGCAACAGATATGAACAGAAACTATCCGAGGAACCAAGTACTCCGACGAGCAACAATGTAGACGGGCAGTGGAATCAAATTAAGCAGGCGATGCACTGCGTAGAGGGTTTCGCCTGTGGTCTTAGTCTATCCTTCATCAAATACATTGGGTCTCGCAAGCATAGCTGAGTCTAATGGCGCAAAAACACCAGCTCCCTAAATGCAAGGAGGTGAATAAGAGTTGTCGACAGTGGCAGCGTCAGTCGACGGTAAGCCTTACATATGACTGAAAACTAATGGTGGTAAGATATTCGAAGAGCTGGAGGAAGCGGCCGCCTCAAGTAACGGTCAAAGAGTGTTTAAGCATATATGCGACCTCGTTGGGCGGCGAACTTCGGTTAGTGAAGTCGTGTTCGATCGGAATGGGGAGCGCATCTATGGTGGATAGCAAACGCTCGGCTGTTGGGCAGAGCACTTCAAGGGTCAGTTTAGCTGGCCACATGCGAACGTATTCAGTCCGATGTCTGGAGCTACGAATCGTTAGGAGTTATCTGTCGACTCCCAAATGTTATTGGAATAAGACTCGAATATTCCACTTCTGAAGCGGTGAAAAGCAGCCGGTCCCGACTAACTCCCCTCAGTTCTTTAGAAACTGGGCGTAGAAGCTCTGACGTGATCAATTACCTCTTTGCTTTTAGATATCTAGAACGAAGAGCGTGTTCCGTTATTGTCGGGTGAGTCATTGATTGTACTCATCTTCAAGAATTGCACACGGATTGACTGCAGCAATCATCGTGGGATTAGTTTGATTCCGATGGTTACTAGGTCTTAGCTTTGATAATTCTGCGCCGTTTAACACCTATTCACGAGAGTAATATCCGCGAACAGCAGGCCGAATTTCGTCCAAGTGGAGGTTGCATCGACCAAATATTCACTGTTCGCCAACTACTCGAAACGCGTCAGTGGATAGATCAGCGCTGCTCAGTGCTCTCCACCAAAAGACTTAAGCCAGTCTTTCCACATTGGTTTTCTTTTTTTCCACTTCGTAGAACAATACTGCTATTTTTCCTACCCGTGCTCATTGTGACAGCCCCAACGCATATTGTTCAAATATCCTTTAATTTTTGATTCGAGAATTTCTAGAGCCCCTACGGGAGACTCACGTCGAGGGCTCGGGACTAATTTTTTTTTACTTCTGGTTGTCAAAATAGTTTTCGGTCGGCTTTCACATGGCAGATGTCATGCTTCCTCAGGGAACGAACCATCTCCGCCCGAGTGGACGGAGGTTCGTGTTATCTGTCCGCTTTGGATCGTATTACCCACGATGCATGCTTATGTCCGCTCCTTTTCTACCTTACGTCGAAACCTTCAGTTCTGTTCACCGTTTGCCGATTAAAAACTGCTGCAACAAATCGAATTGAGTGGACATGGAAGCTGTCACATGTTTGATCAACGTTGGCTAACCATTATCCAAAATCCACTTCAAGTAACGTGTTGCCTGACTGCGCCTCAGTAATCTTTAATCAGTTTCCCATCGCTCACGTGTAGTTCTGGGCAGCTGGTCCCTGTCACTTGCCATTCGGTTCCCTAGCGGACAATGTGACTAATCGGGGAAGTGGAACTCCTTCATGGTCCTATGGCTGTATTATACACCTTTGGGCACTGACGTTCACGTGATTTGCGCCATTCGTGTGGCGCACTTCACGTCACATGATCCTCTTTTTATTTTCCCCCTAGCCACTTCAAATTATTGTAAAAATAAAGTGGTTCCCAAAGCTGAATTTACGACTTCAGTTTGAGGGCACGATAGCCTATTCGGCTTTGCGTAGTTGTTTCATTTAAGCAGCAAAACATCTGTGGATTGCACAGTTTTTCACAAACGGATAGCACCGTCGAAAACAAGTTCGGAAACCGAAGATTTTAAAAGGCGGTCTAATCAAGAATTCACAGCTGCCCTTCAGTGTGCCAGATTTTCGGAGCAGTTGCTCCGTCTAACTGTTAGGTTTGTTCGTCTTAACAATGTGAATTGATTCTCCTTTCCGTGAGTTTTGGGACAAACGGTCAAAATGTAATAATCAGAAGTGATTAGTGGCACATGATTCTGAGCTACAGAAAACCTCATTTAATTTGCGAAAGCAAAATCTAGCTAGGAGTCCGACCTAGTTTGGAAAAAGTTGTCGTGAGGACAGTTGAGGCGAATAATTCTTTTCAATTATTCTTTCACAAACTTGTACGTCACTTCACCTCATGAAGTCGGTTGTTTTAGTTGCTAGTTTGACCCAAAATATAATACACAAGAGTAAGAATGGTAAATTGTGAAGAATCATTAACTTCAGTTTTCCTTTTGACTACTGGAGTAAATTTTTCAAGAATAAGAATCATTTGAAGAAAATCATTGTCAGCTTTGTTGAAATTAGTTCCGAATGTGCTCAGACAATCAACTCTAACTGATAAGTGATCGTGAAATCTTGTGAGTTCAGTTGCGTTTGTGTTTGGAGTTACGTAACACTTACCAGTGCAAATATAGAATGTGAGTTTAATTTAGTAGCGTGACAGCATGTTTTCGGTTCGGATATTAGTAAACCGAGCTGACTGTCTTATTAAATTAATTCACAGTAGTAAGCTACTGTCGAAAAGTACACCTAACTAAACTCCGTGGTCAGTTTCCTTCCCCTTCCAACTTGGTCTTAGAAATCAAGCTAACCAATGCATGCGAGACCACAGTGCTCGTGACGAATTGCTCTCTAAGCGCCACATTTGGCATTTGGGTGGTATGACTCCGGTATAGTCTCCTTTGTTTGAGCCCTTTAATGTTGTAGCCACGCCTTCTATGCTCGTCTGTCACTTCTATTCTCTCCTCGCTTGTTGCGCAATCTACCTAACCGGCTTCATCCTTAACGAGAGGATGAATGAGGTCTTTGCAACTATGTGGTTTTCATCTGCTTCGATTAGACCTGGTCAGATCAATCCAGTTTTCATTTCAGTCATTAATACAGCACTGACTTTATTTGGTTTGTGATCTCCATTTGGCAGTACCGCCTGCTGAGGAGTGGAAAGAACAAACGAGTAATATGAGGAAACATTATTAAGAATGGTTTTTCGTGCACGTATGGAACATCCGTTCATGTCACCTCATATGCCGAATCCTCCAACTGATGAGTCTTGTTGACTACAACACAGAAAGCTGACCTACAACACTCGAGTCGTTCCACTGGTTTACGTGGTATTCTATTTTGCCGCAGACTAATCATCTTGACTCATCTTCAAACGACTAACTGCTCCAAACTGTATCGAGGGGGTCCATTTATGGACAAACGTAGTGGACATATCCCAATCCACTTAATGCGTTTAGGTCAAGGGTCGCTCCGGATAACGAACTCGGTATTCTTAAGCTGAGATGCTTCTATCATACTGGTGCATAGGCAGATATTAGACCGAAGCCACCGGCCCTGAACAGACCTTCATTATGTTCGCTTAGCTGGTGAGAATCAAGTGACCAACTAGTAAAGCCTATTTACTTAAACTACCACCTCGTACTGTGATAAAGCAGTTTAGAATCTTTACCACAGATTATAACGGAAGTGTAGTGAATAAATCGGGGTTACTTTGACATTGTTGGTCAATCGTTCTACCAGTAGATTGATGAAACTGGGCCAAAAAAGAACAAGGAGACGCAGTCAATGGAAAGAACAAAGTAGCAAACTTTTATTTCTAACTTGCAGCGTGGATACTCCGAAAATTCTTCGCAACTCACAATCCTGGTGTACAACAGCTGATCATACGAAATAGCGATGAAGAAAACGGAAATGTGTAACCACTAAAATGACCCTCAAGATTTTTAGTCGAAAAGCTTATTTAATGGTGAATAATAGCACTCTTCCGAAGTGATATGCGACGGCAGAGTTTGATTTGGCGTTTCAAATTCTCAAATCGCCGCTTATTCGTTCTGCTGCTGAGAACGAAAACAGTATCTGAAGGGTTTGTTTATTTTGACTTTTTCGAAAAGAAACGGAAACTCATCGGACTTTTTTTGGGCAGAATTGGCGGGGTCTGGTTTTGTAAGGCTGCCATTGATCCGGATGTTGTGCAGGGGCTCTGACCACCCGAAATTCGATTTGTCGCGGCGCTATCTTCAGCAGATGACGACTGAACCGCTTTCAGGATCTGGGATGTCAAACTGACTCGGCTTAGTGCACTAGGTGTGGTAGCTCGGGTCTGTTGTTGCTGCTGCTGTTGTGTGAGTGGCGCCTGGGAAATTTGTTCTAGTCTAGCGCTGGTTGGCCTAGAAGGGACTGTGCTGGTGACTGGTGTGGCTATAGCTGGTGGTGGTGGTATGGGTGGTGGCACGGACGATGGCTGGGGTGCCGAGGCGACAGCTGAGGTATTAGTTGTCCGTCCAGGGACAGCCATGTGGCCTGAGCTCTCGCTAGGGCCACGAGGAGCAGCCCAATTTGGGCTAGGACTGCGCAAATTCTTTGCAAATGTGGGTGGACTTGCACCGCGAAAGCGTAGATTAGTCAGCTTGGACACTGTACTACCTTCGGACTGGTCCGATTCGGTCCCTATATTGGTTGGATTTGTCTCCGATATGCAACTTCCGCTTGAAGATCCAGTTGACATAGCCTTCTTCTGTAGTAGTAGTCCGGGCGATACGGCTAGACTGGACAGAACACTGCTAGTTGCCGAACCTAACGAACTGCTGCTGGGTGCCAGTTGTCTTGAAGTGAAAGATCCTGATCCATTTGGTCCGCGAGATTTGGCCAGACGACCACCCGATGATAGCCGAACCACAGAGTGAAAAATTGATTGCACTTCTTGGTAGGTCTCGGTCGCAGTCGTTTCATAGTATGGGATTCCGTGACGTTTAGCAAATTCCTCTGCTTCCAACCTTTCCACCAATCTGAAACAGAAATTTCTCTTTGATTTACTCTTCAAAATAACTTTTCGAAGCAAATTCGAAGGGGGTGGACGCATCTACTTCTTGATAATCAGTACTCATGGAATACTTCCGATCTGAAGTTTCATC
The DNA here is from genome assembly GCA_008360955.1 of Fasciolopsis buskii. Lineage (NCBI taxonomy): Eukaryota > Metazoa > Platyhelminthes > Trematoda > Plagiorchiida > Fasciolidae > Fasciolopsis > Fasciolopsis buskii. The sequence continues at coordinate 83,841 of LUCM01005247.1, read as the reverse complement.
CGTATTCACGTACAATCACTGGATTCGTCTAACCTGTCAAATGACGATTCGGTGAAATTGTTTCGTCACATTGTATGGTTTACAAACACGGTCACGGGGTGCATCAGAAAACCTGCTGTATTTTACCTCCGTATCACACCAAGTACATTGCCTGACTCACTTCCGTTCATGATGGTCATTCTAATGAACTTGTAATTTGATGTATTTTATTTTCTAATCGTGTACCTCACACAATAGATGGTATTTCAACCGGTTACCATTGTTTGGATTCATCGCACGCAGTAGATGTCATTACAAACACTTCTGCGCGCAACTTTCAACAATAATTAGCAGCCGGATAATTCAAACAGTTTCACTGGCATTACTGATTTTAGCCCGCGCGGATGCTCACAATCCACGTCAAATCGTGTGCACGAGCATTAATCATTAATGCTGAAGAATGCTAATTATTTCCATGTGGCCTATTTGGTATGCACCGCTAGCCAATTTGGTTCCACAAATAGATTGTCTGTCGGTCGCTTTGGTGATGTTCAGATTTATCGAATTAATCCATTTGATGGATTCGAACCCATGCCTGAATGCCATATTTAGATCAGTTCGGCACTTCCTGAATATCCCGTCTACGTTTTACAATCGATCATGCCCGTAATATCTAAGATACCAGTTGGCTAATAAGAAAATCCTGACTAAACTACAGATAGCTCACAATGCTGAACTTCCTGCGGTTTCGCAAACTGGACGGGTAATCGGTGATCCACAAGTAAAATTCTGGGCAATCTCTGATGACCTCATGGATCAACTGGTAATACATGTGGTAATAAAGCTTGGGTGACGATATGTGGGTTCGAACCACGGCAAATGTCAAACAGTTCTCACATTTGCATCAAGTCCACGTTAGTCGAATTTAAGATTTTTGGATTCACGACTTTCTTGGGCCGGCTCAAATTGAAGTGTTGCGGAGATCGACCCGTCGGGATTGAACTGCGTCTTGCCACAAGAGACTTTGCGCAAGTTACAAATTTAATCGTTTTTCTAAGCAGCATAATTCACTGGCTGGGTCACGTTAGCCTTCCAGTTGCGTTCGCTTTTGTCACGCTCTCCATAAATTGACTATTGTGACAGCAGTGATTTCACTGGGTATCTGAAACTGTGGTCAAATTCAATGAATTCTTAGCCAAATATTTGCCAAAATGTGAGTCTAGTTATCGACTAACCACAACTACCAAAGTCGCATGATCACACGATATCGCTCTGATATATTCGGTCTGATCCGTTTGGTTTCTCTAAATGTACGAAATTTGTGAGCAAATTTTAGAAATCTCGGCCGATGTTGAATAAAAGAGACTCAAATGTCAGAAGACAGCAAAGTCCTTTGGAATAAGCAACACGGTGGTGTACTCGGGGCTCATCTTAGAGGTGCGCTTATTTATGCCAAGGACTATTAATAAGAACAACACGATTTTGACTTTCGCTGATAACAGACGAAGCAGTTGTTCACCATACTTATAGACTGAAATCTATCTGGAAGAAACCTGAATTTACCAGTGATATAGGGTTTTGCGATTCAATGTTTTGATTTTTTCTTTAATCTTTTATCTTTTACTTCCCTTATTAATGAGACAACAATTTACACCAGTTTTCAGGAAGGGGGCCGCGGCCAGCAGAGGGCTGCCAAGTGGGGAAGTTGACCGGCGGTGGGAGGACCCGAACCCGCGACCTTCACGTACGAACGCCACGACCTTATCCGTTTGACCACCACTGGCATCTAGTTGTAGTACATTATTGAATTCCATCACAGACATCTGCATGCTAACACTGTCGGCTTGGAGCTGGATTAAAAACGCGGAATAGGTGAAAAAATATCCAACTATAGAGATTGGAAAAGAATTTTCCTGCAACTGCATTCGTGTATGCAACTCTTCAAACGTCAGCAACAGCGTTTTGGCATGATGTAAATTTGGCCCGTGCTTCGGCTACCTTAGGTAGCCTTTATCAAGGCAACGTTTACAGTCAACCGATCCGGGGTAGTGGTTATATTTTATCTGGTATCACAAAATTGTTTGTGTGTATGGGTCTGCGAAATGTTTCCCGTTCACATGTAGCTGAGAGGATGTGTTTGTCCACGCCTAAAGGTATGACTCAGTGGGTTGGCAGGTGTCCATTTTTAGCCTAAACTGTAGGGGAGGTTGAGAGACTGGGTTTCAAAATTCATGGACCAATGAAATTCCGATAAAAAAAATAGTATGGAAGAGAGTAATCCTGCAATATACTGAAATTTCAACGCAGAATTTACTTCAGGATCTTTGAGAGTAGAAGGCTCATTTGCTTGATAAATGAGTTAGCTGTAAGAGAAGTATGGCCAATAGTGGACCATTCCCGGTAGAGCACGTTAAAACCCTTCCTAAGTTGGCCTGAAAAGACTGCTAGCGAGCTGTGTGATGGATAAAAAACATTGCTAAACAGTTTGCCAAGCACCGAGTTGTTTCAGACTACAAATATGAAAAGACAAATGACGTAATCTTTGGACAAAATCAAAAATGTGGGAGGACCAACATAAACTGGTACTTTTTGAAACACCGAAACAATTTGCCGAATCAGAAGAGGCGATGATGATCGAATGCTTGCTGTGGTAAAAGAAGCGTGAAACGGTGAAAGCGCAATCTCTCTCAGATGAATTAGGGTGAAAGCCCGAATCGGAGAAAAGTTCCAACTGTCAAGTAGATGATCAAAAAGTGAGATTCAGTGGAAATAGGCTGGCAGGATACGGTATCATTAGTATACTTACTCGTTTGTGCAAACGATCCAATAGACAAATCATTGAGATATGTCATGAAAAAATGTGGAGAAAGAGCGACAAAGTGGGAAAAACCGAAGGTGCCAAACAAGAGACCAGATAAATTCTAACCGGAATTAGGCCATTGAGTGTTATAATGGAAAAGTAATCTTTCAGTCACGACTTTATGGAAATGGGACGGCTAAAACGTCCAACCCGATTGAGAGGGAGAGAATGAAGAACCGAGTCAAGGCGAAGAACTGGCCTAAAGAAACGAAAACCGAGTTGATTTCACAGAACTGTTTTTGGTATTTAAAAGCAAACTGTCAGAGTGATGTAACTCTCACTTTGTTTGCATTATATGCAAACCTAAATAGAGCGTAGAAGGAACACGAACCACTGGGGACGCCCTGATCGGTTAATCAGAGTGCGGAGGTAGTGCTAACAGTGGGACGACAGCACTGCAATAAGCTGTTAGCGGCTGTGTTTGGAGACAGGCAAACCCGCCGTAGATTCACAAGAGCCTCGAATAAAAGTAACGTCATTTCTGTTGGCAACGGCATCCATACTTCCTGTAGACGAACCTGCTGCTAACTTCAAAATGGTGTAGGATATGCCATCTGGAGCAACGGGGACAATCGAAAGGATCGGAGCAGTTTGAAAGCTTGCTGTAAAGAAAAAGGCTCAACCCCAAGGAGACAGGCATTGCATAGAATGGTCTGTGTGTCCGTGGTCGGGTAAATGAACGTAACATACAAACTGGGGACGTCTGGGTTGTACACCCGTGACAGCATGTGTTGCATGCAAAGCAGCTTGATTCCGTGCCAGAAGTGTTAAGTAACAGTGGCATCCAAAAAGTGACTGGAAAAACATCATTTACATAGATTTACCACATATTTCGATCACGATGGGACAAGGTTACATACGATTTCATGTCTTTTTAGTGAATTAAGGAGAAGTAAAGACAACCAGCCACTTTTAAAGAATATACTCTCGGTGCACAGCCTGGGCCAAGAGTTTACTTTCAGTGTCTTTGTAAGCACGTCCGGCTAACAGGGGAGAACTAAAAGATAAACAAACCCAATCCAGCCGCGTTTGCTGGATTTTCAAATTCAGTTGTAAGCAATACTCTGCGAGCAAACAGGACAAACAAGAAGGTAACTAGAGTGCAGAATTACAGAGCGTAAATGAAAAGAAACAAGAGGGACGAAGCAGCAAAGTAGCCTTAGAAAAGCCAGAGGGAGACTCCAATGTCGCTGTCCATGCACTGACGCAGGGGTACAAAATCGGTCATGCATATTCAGCAGTATTTCAGCTTGGTTTTAGGACAGAAGGAGTTCATGGACGCTGAATTTTGGCACTCAGCTATCATATCCCTTGCAACAATCGAAACAAGGAGGAAAGGCCACCAGCTATATGAAATGCATTAATGTTACACCAGGCCAAGCTCTCTAAAAATAACAAATTAAGTCTAACTTCAAGCGACCAAGTGACAGGTGACATGATTAATGTGCATAGGTTGGTTTCCTCCGACCACATCATACAACATTGGCTTATAAGCCAAATTCATTGGATTGTGAAATCTGCCCTGAGAGGGTTTGCACCCGGTAACTGAAACGTTGACAAAAAATACATTTTCAACCGACGACGCCCTGTTGTGATTCATAAACCTTCATTCAGAGTCTAACACAATGCACTGACCCTTTGGTCCGCTCCGAACGCAGTTCGGACCTGATAGCTTTATTCAGGAGTTCTTATTGTCACTTGCTGGTCACGTTAGGTATTGCTTACAGGACGCATCGAATCATGAACCGCATGTGAGTCACCTAGTGGACACGATGACCTGCGATGAAACAAAAGACGAGCAGATTGTAGGGCGAAGATTGCATGCAAGTATATATATATATATTTATATATATATATATATTCACGTTTGATAACGAGTCCTAGTTTGGATCGAAGCGTCACGATAAACGTATTAACTCAGTGTACGCCTTTTCAACTCTCTCTCCCTATATATATATATATATATATATATATATATATATATATATATGCGGATGAAACAAGTGTGCTTTTTCCCATGTTCTTAATTCCAAAGTCGAACCTAAATAAGTGATTGCAATGTGAAAAGTTATAAAGATAACGAGGCTAAAAAGCGACTAGGAAGACCCTTGTTTTGCGCAATGTATATAACCTGATGTCCATTCAGAGGTTTTAACCGTCGTCCACTTTGCCAGTCTGATTGATGACAGTTTTACCTTTGTAGTTTATATGTTGTGATCCAAATTCCGTTGAATACTGCGCAGTTGCATGCAATAGATTAGTCTAAATATGGACGACCCGGTACACCAATCGCTTAGACGTACATTTTCATGGGGTTCGGTCACTATGGACTGGTTTATGAGTTTTACTTTTCCTCGTTTGTCGATCTATCTCATGGACATTTCATAAGCCTAGTTCTGTTGGGTGAATTAGAGCCAGTCTTTAGATGGCTACCTCGGAAACGGAGCTCCTCTGACTTGGACACGCAACAATGATCACTTGCAAACTTATATATCATTCAAATACTCTGATAAGACCGTTCAGCCCATGACCAGTGTTAAAAGTATGCACGCTAAATGAAAAAAATGAGACTGAGTGAACTTTTGGATATAATTTCTCATTTATTCGTAAGCCCTTTTAAGTACATGGGTAAGTTTCTACAATTGTATTCTCGATAGTAGATCTTACAGATCAAACGAACAAAAAAGGAGGCTTTCTAAAGGATTACGTTAAGTCTTCCAGTATCATGAAGACTGTGGTTACGCAAGCGTAGAATGCCATTTGATGAGTTCACACAAAAGCACATCAACTGAAAGTGATAAAAAATTGCTTAGTAAGACTTTAACTTCTAATTCCGGAAGGTAG
>LUCM01005247.1:0-69525 GCA_008360955.1 Fasciolopsis buskii | reverse complement strand
CAGTCATCGAGAAAACCCCGTCTGACACCTTCCAGTGGATTGAACACCATAGCTGACCAGCATATAGTGGATGCTTCGTAGGCCAAATATGACAGATTCTCCACTTATCTTATATCCAGCATCATCACAGAGGCATCTTGCGAGGAACGTGGCAAATGTCAAACCTCTAACCCCTAACATGCGCTGGACGTTAACTTGGACTGCCTATACCGCGCATACTCGGCAGTGAAAGAATACGTCATCAAGTGCAAAATTATCATGGTTTACTTGACCCTGGCCTCAGTTTCAACTCGGCCAGACAAACGAGTGAGGCTAAGCTGCATTCCCCGAGACCTAACTAACACCGTGAATGCAGTGGACTCGGTACAAATTTGTTTGATAACAGATAACACAAGATTGCCTGAGAGCCTCTAAAGTCCACGTGATCGTGAAAGTGGTTTTTACTAGACTGACTGACTTTAGGACTTCACTCTCAACGTACAAACTTCAGATCGTCTGGTCAATCTCGCTGAACCAAGCAACCACAAGAGACGCAGAAGAATATTTTGAATCTTGAAAATCTTCAAATAATTCAGTGAATAGACACGAGAGTGGATCTCGTATACACCCCATTGAGGGGGCGAGAGATACAACTAACCGCTGAAGCTCAAGAACGAACGGACATCATACCGCATCATATTAGGTTAGCCGAATTCTTCAGGCTAAATTACCCACGGAATTTCTGTTTCAATTTGTACAACCATTAACCTTACACCAACGTGCTCTGGCTCTGGTTGCTACCTCAAACCACTCTATCTGGTCAGACAGAGAAGAGGACGAGGAATGGTAAAGGTCGACGGAGAAACAATAAGTTGAGGGACCGTATGGAAAAAGATTTGGAATATGAAAACACTAATGACTGCTTAGCGTTCTCTGAACATGTGCAATACATGTCTCGTCCACTGTAGCCGACCCCTTGTAAGAACAAGATTTGGCTTTGAAGCAATCCAGTCTTGCGGCAACATTTTACGCCTCAAAGGTGCGAAACACATCCTCGCCGGTTTTCGTATGAAGATCTGTCACCCTTGTAAATTGGTATAACCACCGGTTCAAAACAGTCTTTCGGGATCTATTCTCTCGCCCAAATTGACCTCTGGGTTCAAAAGTAAGGCCATCCAAGACGTCAAATTTCAACCTAATGGAAAGCATCTCATGAATACAAGAGATTGCATTCATCTGCACATGCGCACTGATGGCATAACCTCGGCTGTTGATGAAACGTTTACGATTCAATCGTCAAACTCGGCAGTCACAACCTCATGAGAATTCGTTTTGCTCAAAACAAAACCGCACTAATCCGTACTAGTAATAAAGCTTCGAGAATGTAAAAAAGACTGTGGTTTGACGAAATAACGATTCTGCTTTCCAATAACTGTTTGAGCACATCCTGTTTTGAAAGACAAACACACAGATTCAACGTCTGCTCACTTCATGTTGTGTCACTAAAGATCGGAGATTTTTCGTCTTCCTCACTTGGTACCCGTTTTCTTCAGCTTGGTACACTCGACATGCGTCCGATTCACGGTTGCTGTTGGCCTAACGATGAACGATGTGAAAAATGCTGTTAACGCACTGGTGTTGGCGCGGTATCGGAGTCTCAGTGACGTAATTCACGTTTTAGATGCGCGACCACGATGGCTCTCAGATCAGACCATCCGTCTGTTGAGCGCAGATGGCTTAATTGGTACAAAATTTAAAAGCAATTTGAACAAGGCGAATCGATTATCCGGTACTCAGGTCACATGATGCATTGCCCGTGTCGGATAGAGGCACAAACAGCCATCACACGCTTACGAGCTCCGGTGACCATGTGAATGAAGCGGGAATTCCTAATCCCTTGGTCGGCAAGGCACATGTTTCATGCACCGGAAATGAGGAATGGTTTGGGTAACAATGGGAAAATGTTAAGTTACGTCTTGTAAACACCGGGCGCCGATACAGATGTCCAACTGGAATGGTTTTGGGCTGAACAGAGCGCAGAAAATAGGTACCTTATTTTCGGTCCCAGCTGCATTCTACTTTCGTCTTTCCTGTTTTACTCTTTCACTTTTTGAGATCAAATAAAATTTTCCAGTCTTGCATCTAATCGAATTATTTGATGTTGAATACTGGTAAATAAACAGATTCCAAGTACTAATCGAATTCGTACTTCTACTTAGCATTGTCCCGTCTTCAGTTATTACAAGATTTGTAAAATGCTAAGCATCGCGAATCATTTGTGCTTTTTAACAATTAGTAGGTAGTTGTTTTTGCGTACATTCGAAATATGGAACCAAAAACTCTGAGACCAGAAGAAGCATGTTATATTTGTCGCCACTATCGCTTTTAGCCATGTACACCCAACGCCGAAAGTAGCCCCCGGACTGTTCGATTTTTGTGTTAACTCCAATCTCATCAAACCGGGATAAACCGATGAAGATCGCAATGAACAGAAACACGATTATCACGACACTGTGGGAACATCGGGTGTATTTACGTGCCAGTCACCTGGCGCAGGCCCGTACAATCAAACTGTGCCCCGCAATAAAGATCAATCAATCAGAAAAGTGGCGATCTATGATTATGAGAAAGGGGAAATTTTGCAACAGTCACTACTCCAAAGGTGTTCCCCTAATGATATTTCGGTCGAGTTTATATGCATGTATATATATATATATGAATGCTTGTGAATAAATTTTAATGTGATTTAAGTTGCCAGGATCTCACTGACGTCTTAACCTAAGCAGTTTGGGGTTTGAACTATTACAATACAGGCTGGTGATTCGTGTCCGTGTTTGAGTAACATTTACACAATTAGCGTCATTATTTCGAGATAGGTATTACAGAAAATCAATACCTAGTATATCCATGCCTTACATTTCGGCGGCCGAAGCAATAGTGACTCGGACTCATCTGTTCATACTTGCATTCAGTTAGTTGATGAACGTTAGCGAATCTAATAATGGGGTATTTTCCAAATTGTGATAGTTGATAGCTTTTTCCATCAGCTCAATCTTTCGTTTCCAACTTGGCACAAGTCAGGGAATACTTCCATCCACGAAGGACCTTGTAACTTTGGGCAGCACTAGCCAGACATGGGTTTGTTCTATTATTTTATAGTAACGCTCTTCGCCGGTACAAAATTTCTTCTTCTTCTTCTTCTTCTTCAGTATTCCTCACTTTTTACTTTTCAAACGTTTGATGGCAACCTAAGTTTTGACTTCGGTCCACGCTGTTCTGCATACTAACCGTCCGTCGACCGCACGAATTTCACGGCAAAATCCGCTCCACTCACCTGCCAAAAGTTTGTTCTGCCGTCTCAGTGGACCGTGACCCGCTCATTCGTATTACATGATCCACACATACAAGGACTGGCATGGACAATGCGCAATGCGCCATTTCGACAATAACTGTCGATCGACGAAAACGTTGGAGTCCGCTAATATATCACATGAAGCGCGGTGCGGATTCAAATTTTCTGCACAAATTAGCCTTAGAACATTCCAACAAAGCTCGAAAAGCGGAAGTGAAGGCACTTTCACGAGGTAAAGTGCGATTTTTGCGCGTGGCACCATACTCTATGCTTTGTGTGTGCTTGTAGGATGATTGATTCATGTACAGCTATAGCAAATTATCAAGACACGGGTCTCGAAGCCCGAAAACTGATTCCGAATATTTGCACGACGGCAAACATCGTCAGAGAACAACACGGGAGCGAAACCAACTTGTCCTTCGATAAGTTCCTCGTGTGGATAATGCAAGAAGCTAAACTGGAAGACCATCAAGGAGTAATTTCAGAGAACACGCAAATAACTGCGACTGGATTTGAAGAGAGCGGAATACGTTACGGAGAGCAGACCGGATAAAGAGCGTGGGCCAAAAGATCATTGAAGTTTGTTCTGCTTCTTATGCGTGGGGAGAAACTTGTGTGGCTGCCATTGGAAGATTGAGCTTGTGGAAGAACAAATTCATTTCACCATTTTCATTTTCACAATCTCGATGGATATTTTGGAAAAATATCCAAGAACCAAATAAGGTAATCTAAGAGGGGAAAAATCAGACGGTTTGATCACTTTGAGGTGAAATGAAAGTTGAACCATCAAGAGATATCGATTTCTGAGGGGAACTTATCATACTCGGGTTAGGTGGTTGGTTCATTTTGTGGTTTTCTGCCCTACAAATAATGGTCGTAACTGTTTCTTCTTTCCGACCGTTCAATAAGGGAATGAATAAAGTCCCAATCAAAAAATGTTACTGTTCCCTGTAATTCTTTAAAGGTTTTGTGTGCTCTGGAAATTTTGATGAAATCTGATAATATCGTTTTCTAAGGGCGAACGACACTTTTTCACGAAAAATTACCGTATGTTCTTAAGAACCCCGCCTCATATCTCCGAAAACGTGATATCGTTCGGAACGAGGACTTCTCAGGGACCCAAAATTCAACTTTGTGAAACGGGGCGTTGTTGAGAAACTTCACCCTGAATCAATCATGCAAGAGTTGATTGAGGCGTGCACGAGCAACTCCATAGAGGTGCATAGACCAAACTAATCCTTTCGACATCAACTTAACCAAACAAGCTAGGTAAATTTAGCGTCAAATTCGGACTGCTAAGTGTGCTGAGTCTGCCTTCACCACCCAGCCATATCTCTTATTACTAGTCAAGAGGTCAAACTATGGTCGATTTTTTATAGATCACGTCACTCTGACATTAGGAAATGGTTCACGGAAAAAAGACCACGGTTTGTTCACCATTGTGCTTCTCTGCGGATGAGCACCGCGAATTCTTGAAACCGCGCATAATGCATTTTCGGATTCCTTTTTCTGTCCGTGCGATTCTCATCCAGTAATGATAGATGTACTGTGAGACTATGGAACCCGAGTTAATGAGACTATTTGAGCTGTAACGTGAATTATTTTTGTTTATCTGTAGGTTCTGCTCCTGCATCGATCGAAATTTTCCGGTTATTTCATTACCAAATTGCTGCTGGCAGCAAATTATTGCAACAACTGCCGTGCTATCACTTTTGAAGCAATGGAGTCGTGGACCGGAAAAATACTCAAGTCGTTTCACTTCAAACTGTTACACTTACGCTCCTCAAGGTACCTCTTCATGTGCTTTTCAGTGACATCAAATTAGTGTTTGAGGAACACAGTTTCCGGAGTTTTCATTCCAGACTTAATACTACTAAATCGTTCTGTTCTTGTGGATGTGTAAAAGAGGCCCATTTGTTCTGGAATTTTGCTACCTGTATCGCGAGAAAACAGAAACTGTTTGATGTAAGAAGGAGCGCTGCTTATCATCTAGTGGGTATTGCAAGATCTTCCAATTCAAAATAGGCCTCTAAATTCGTTGAGATTCGGAGTCAAACAACACGAACATTTTCACCCATTCCGTGTACCCGACCCCGAATTTGTTCCTATAGCGAAAAACAATTAAAGCTGACGACTGGCCTTAGGCTTTCCATCAGTGTAAAGTCATGCCATAGCCCCGTACTGAAAAATGCCATTAACTGGCGCTTTCCATAAACTGGACCTTATTTCCGCCTTGGTAATGGTCATGCAGACGAAAGAAGAACTACAGCCAACGAACATGACTGTAGCTCCCAAACTAGACCACACTGAGGCAGGATTTGCAACAAACACTTGTCTGTAATTCACACATGGCCATACATGATAAATCAGTACGATAATCTCCGTTCAGCGTTTCGACAATAACAGCAATTATTAGCATCGCCCTGGCCATATGGACGGTTTAATTTCTCGTTCATAAGCGAGTCCATTAGATAGGTTTCGAATTCACACTTTCCCTTTTCCGGCTCATTTTCAACCATTTAATGGACAATGGCGGACAATAATCAAATCACGTGGATTGTCATACCATACATGGAATGAGATCGCGTTTGATCACGTGTGTAACTGTTTCGTCCTATATCGTGGTTATCATCTAAACGGATGCAATGGCGACTAAGACTTTATAAAAAGCGTTTATGTAACCGTGGGTTTCCAATTACTAGTTCAGCTTTGGCGAAACTGAAGCAAAGTTGCTATGTGATAGTCAAGTCACCGCTTATTCATCCCTTGAATGACGGCAGCCCTGGAGACCCTGACTTCCAATAAAAGCTGCACAACATTTTTGTTTTCCAATGTAGTGTTTTAGAATTTCCTGTACTTTCTGACTGTAAAAACACTTCACAAAAGAGAAACAAAGCACCCGTACCAATGCCTCCCTCGTAACTTCGGAGAGCAACACACCATAGAGGCCAGCGCGACCACTTGAAAGTTCACAGTACGATTTCAAGGTCAGCAAGTCTAATACTGTAATATGAAGCGCAGTTAGGGAAAACCGTCCTGAATCCTTCATACGGGGACCCGCTTAACCTGTGCCGGAAAAGCGGCTTGGGCTGTGGCTTTTGGAAGCGGAGGTCGACGGGTCGAATCCTCCCACCCTCGATTACCTCCCTGTCAGTTGATCCTTCCAATAACCACGACCTTCTTCTAGGAACACTGTATATTTGCATTGTACTGCGTAGAATTTTGCATACCATGAATAATGCCGCATTTATTGCGGTGTGGATAAACAAACGAGAAGATTTATCTAACTGGATTCGTTAACAACGTGTATGGTTGTTGTGTCTATTTCACAATCACACAGTGATTCGTCGGAAAGCTTTCGTCAGTTAGGCAAGGCTAATCCTTAGAAAGAGGACACAAAACACCAAAGTATGGGTTTTTGTTGTGGTTAGTGCGCCGTATGTTTCGCACACGAGTAGAGGGAGAAAATTTCCCCGGAAGCACACGACCGTTCTGGCGTCCGTTGCCGCTGGTCAGGTAAGCGAACTCCGTACTGTACCGTCCAACCAGCCCAATATTTGTGCGCCCTGACCAACTGACTCAGCGCGCCAGTTTGCCATTCCGAATGAAGCAGGATGCTTAGTTCCCAGATCTGCTACTGTACTTCAGTTTGATTCGACAAAACGCAAACCCTAGCGAAATGATCGGGATACTTTGTCTATTTCAGCCACCGGTTCCACAACTGTAGCCTAACAGTAGTTGATCCTCGAGCCAACCACGCCATAGCGAGGCGGATTCGGCAGCAAACGGAGACGCCAAGACACATAATAGGAAGCTTGATTATGAAACCGAATTGCGGTTCCTTCTTGTCAGAAATGTCCTGTTGCTTATTATAACCGAATTTGTAGTAGTTTGCATAAGTTTCTTTTTGGTAGATAAATCCTATGATCAGTAAATTTGTGATTTTTTGCCGGACTATTCCAAACAAATTGTCACATTCATCACTTTCATAATGAAAATGTGTATCTGCTTCGTTTCGTACTGGAGACATTCTACTGCCTAGGCCCGGGGCTGATTACTACTTCCAAAAATTCACCCAAGACGGATTAATTTCATTTCTGGTTTTGAGAACGTGATGCTCTACTGCAGGAGACCATTGCCAAAATGGATAAATGGATTTTCGACTCGGTAGTGTAAATCAACCAAGATCAACTGTCCGAATAACACCCGCGACGGACACAGGGAGTTTTATCGATAAGTAACCACCAGGCTAACAGTAAGATCCATTAAATCAAGGGCTTCAACCGAAGTAACTATTCGGGAGAGTCAGATCTACGCAACCAGATTGAGGTCCAACAGCATAAATCAATTATTGTCAACGGATGACCAGAGCGAAATCGGATTGTGCAGACAGCAAGAAGGTGTATCTCAACCAGGAGTTCTTTTTCAGGAGGACGCATGAATCTTAAGGTCAATTTGTTTCGCCGGTCAGTGAATGCATGTATTGTCCTTTTACCTTCTCCCTGCAGAATGAAAATTCATGTCCCTTGTTCTTCATAATTCTGTCTAGCAGATTATGAAAGACCCATTCCTCCTTTGTCTACTACTGAATAAGCTGATTTTTTTCTTCGGCTTATGTGCTCATCAACTTTCGATTCTCCTAGTCGTCGGCCTTCTTTTATGTCTCGCATCGTCTGCATCTGCTTCGTTCTGACAAACCGCACAATCCACGACTCCCTAACGAGTTAAAGAACAATGCACTACTGAACACTGTGAGGATCAATATTACCGTGCGTGGTAATACGGCTTCACATTCTTTAACAAAAATTGTATTCATAAGTAACATATAGTTGAGCATTGAGATTTACGCATCGATCAGCACAATATGGTCTCGGAAATCCATATTGCCTGGGCATTAATCAATCTTGCTGCTTTTTTCTTGCTCCTCTTGCATCGTTTCTTACCTTAGTTAGCCCTGTACACAACCGGGAAGCACTAATTTCGTCAAAACACATTTAGGGTTCGAATCCAAAATAGTTCAAGGTATTTTCAAAAGGTTGGTCTATTCCTCCTGTTACTTCTGAGACGAACAGCCTGACAAAGCTGCAGGTTCACTTCAGTTGGCTAAATATGGTTAACTTATTCCCGGAACCTATAATGTTTTTTTTTCAAAACATAAGCGCGACTGACTTGAATTCGGCTTTTCGAGGTGTTGGCTTTGAGCACCATCACTGAAAGACTGCGTTTGTCTGGCTATCTATAGAGCGGCAGTTTATAGGATCCCATTCATTTATCCGCATGTAACTGTCTCTTTATTTTCAAACAGATCCGTATCTCGTCAGAACGAACAAATGAACGATAGAATACGTCAAACCAAGTTCCATAACGAAACTATGCACTATATTTTAACCGAAAGAGAAAACGTGAAACGAAGGTCTTCGCAATTCGGATTCCAGAGTTTTCAACCGAGAATTGCGCACAATCGTCATTTTGCTTCAAGACTTACGTACTTCTCGGCTCACTTCTTACAGGATTTGTAATTATCCGTTCAACAACATCGGGTCATTTGTGATTAAGGGCAGTTGCTAAATCACGCTTCGATTAGTAAACCATTAAATCTCTGCGCACACGTGGGACAAGTGTACCTCAAATCCACGCGGCGGATGAACAACTGCATAATTTTGATCGTGCCAGGATTTTGTTCTACATCAACAGAGGGCAGTGGCGTCGTCACTTTCGGATACGATAAAATTTTGTAACCCAGTGGTCGGAAGCGAGACTAGCATACCCAGTTCACTTTGGGCGTGAACTGAGTTAACCCCTTAAATAATCGTTTTTCGTCATTTCTCTAACTGTTATTTCCTTCTTACTCCCTAGAATCGCGCCAATGATAACTTGAAACAATTGGCCCAATTTATGGAAAAGAGTTGGCATCGAAATCCACATTTTTTCAATGTCTTATGATGCTTTTGTTTCAACACTTGGCGGGCGGGGATTCTTACGCAGCTGAATGTGAACAGCGTTTCCTTTTCCGTCTATAATCCACGATGCAACATGGAGCGGCTTTTTAAGGGTATCTTCGTAAAATCGTTTCCCACCCAAGATTTCAACTTCAAAAAGGGGATGTTATTTGTGGATCCACCAATCGTTAAGTGCATTTTTTCTATTATTAGCTATTGCAGTAACAATGGACAACACATAGCCTAGATACGAATGCCGTTGGAAAAATTTAAGATATGCTTGCCATACTTACTAATCAAAGAGTGCTTTAGCAACTGCCCTTAATGAAAGTAACTCATTCTTGATAATGAGACAATCACAGGTCCCATAAGATGTGAGCCGAGAGGTTGTACACAGGTCCACAAACAAGATGGTAATTTTTGGTTGGCAACTCCGGAGATGCAGGTTTATTTGAGAGTGATACGAGGGCAAATAAATGGGATCTTAAAGTTGTCGTGCACTGTATGGAGCGCAGCTTGAATTTTGTTCAAGGATGGAATTTCCCGGTCCAAAAGCTTTTTTCTTCACTCATTTTGATGGTCCATCTAGTACACTTATTTATAATCCTCCCCGTACTTGGCACATCCTAGTGATTGCTTTGTTTTTCAGCGTTCTTTTCGACGGTAGATAGTAAGCACGGACAGCGGAATCTTCTACATAGTCGTTTGTCCTTGTCTTCTGTGTGTGTGGGACCCAGCATCTGGCAGCGATTTACACCCGCCCGCCAGACCAACATGAAGCAAAGTGTATATCCCCGAAATTGCCCTCGGATGGCAAAGAATACTTGAATGAGTTAGCCGGCTTGCAATAAACACGTGATCGATGTTTAGGATATTGGCATATTGGGAACATGGTTTTAGAATTCCCCGCTGGTATTGGTTTGCGCACACACACACACACACACACACACACACACATGTATGCGATTATAACCAAAAGCACACACTTGTTCCCGTATGAATTTAAAGATATCGGAAGCCCTGATAACAACGTATTCGTGTGCGGTGGCCAATACACGGCCAAACATTTTGTTCGCAAACATGAAATAATTCATGTACGACAAGGAGCCCGAACACCATGTCACCAGCTGGCAGACTACGCTGCTCGGTTCTTCTAACGTCATATTTGCCCCCCTCTAAATGCCACTGCCAGTTTTAATCGCCAACACTCCTTACTACAGACGCACAAACTGTATGAAACGCCAGTTTAGTCGGGCCCTTGTAGGTCAGTGTGGGGGCCAGAGTTATCGGGATGGTAGTATTGGCCAGACGTATCAATGTTTCTCATCGGGCTGACAGACATGCGAGTGTTCGGGGGGTCGATGTCTGCCGGTCAGGCAATGAATCATTCGTTCTGCATCTGGGACAGTGGGATTGTGCAAACCGTAGGGACATTACCCATGGCCTCACACGGCGGATTATGTCAGCAGAAAAATGTTTGACTATGAATACAACAGAGGTCCATACCTATCCTTAATGTTCTAAGGGGAAAGCAATTAGCATGGAATGTATACCTGCTTTTGAACTTCGTAGCCCATGCTTGCTACCTTGCTGTTTTCAGCCGACCTCCATTTGGTGTAAGCTGTAAAGCTTCGTGAAATAAACGTTAAATCAACAGTCACATTATCCTGGACAAATGGCGACTTCCTCCTTTCCAGATGTACAAAACGTAAAAGAATGGCTGTTACGGATTATCAGATGAATTAAGCATGCCGTACGACCTACGATCAACACCAAAGGGATAACAGGTGTCGACAGGAGTGGTTTGCTGGTTAACAAGGCCGACAAAACCTTGACCAAACAATCACCAACCCAAAATGATGAAAACAGTGGGAGGCACCGTACACACTAAAGGTTCATACCGGCAATAGATATCACGAAGTTGATCGAATTCCCTAGAACTATTTACCACGCAGCCCGCGTGATACGATGGCTCTGACACTCGCGTCAGTAGTAAAACAAGTCTGACAAAGGTTTCCTTAAACAAACTCTAGCTTTTGAAAGAACGATACCAAAGTCCGGAAAGAACCAAATGAGGGGAGGTAAAAAAAGCTAATGCGAATGACAAGTGCTTCGATTGATTGTTGTATGGTTCGATAACAACGCCGTGAAATTCTTCGTAATCAAACCATTAAAATAATCTCGGTCATGTTAAGATTTCCTAATCGGGCAATTTCTAAAAGTATCGCAGTTAATCACCAAGATCTTATTTAGTATGTCTGAAAAGAACCAGCTAACTTTGACGTAAAATCGCGCGGGGGAACCACACTAAGGGTTCATTCTGCAACCTGGCTTATTCACGGACGATGCTAATGTAACGTATCATCAAGACCAGGGCGTAGAAATCGGCCTCTTTTCCAGATCACCAGAACCCAGTTGACTTTTAAATTTTATCTTGTATTTCGGAAGCTGTAAATTCAACTGGATCGTGAAACGAATAACCACGAGTTCTCAATCTGGAGTCAAGCAAAACTCATAACAGCATGGCACGTCCGTTTCATCCGGATAGCCAGAAATCTCCAATCTCGTGTAATTCCTGTGTCTTAAGTGAGGCTGGGACCGAGAAGGAATGCTTGCAGACCATGAGTACTACGTTTTGTAGCACTCATCCGTCAACGGATTTGGTGAAATCTTAAACCGTAGCTAATGCAAGGATTAATATCCTTGGTGGACGGCTTCTGTGTGGGAAGACGAGGTGGTACGGAAGTCTTTTCCATCACAAACTCTAATTTGCGTCGGCTGGATTTGTACAATAGTTGATGGTTTGTAAAATGCTGAGTAAAGCAACAGCATACTGATTCATTATATGGTTGACATTAGTGAGCTGACCATAGGCAATATTTGGTGAATTATTTCATACCGAGCAGCACAGCTCATTCTTGGCCGCGTTCGATTACATCTTCCGTATCGTTATTTGATTTCGAATTCAAACGGACATTCAGACAAGTGCTTGCATCGGCTGATTCGTCGACCCTTCGTTCTATCGGTTGAATGACTCTTTGATTGCATAATGAATGGACTCAGTTCATTCTATCTGTTGCTCGCGGATAACCCGGAGTGTTCGGGTAAACGGGGACCCAAATCGGACCTCTTACCAGCTGCTTAAGAAACCAGAAAGTCTGTTCCACTTCTCGAAACAGTTAATGATAGGCTGTACACTGCTTCCATTTTTTTCCTCTCTGGAATGTTAAGCTGCATGACAAGTTGTTGGAAAATAAGCCATTACATGGGCCGTTTACCTAATTTTCAAATATGTAACAACAGTTGTTAGATAACTGGTAAAAGATTTGTTTAAAGTTTTCATCACCTGCATTTCACCTGTTATAAATCAAAGCCAGCAGCACGGCGCGAGTCGCTTAGGCTTAGACTGGAACTTAGACACAAGCAATGAAAGCATGAGATCTATTTTGCAACACGACCACGCAATAAGTGTCTTCGAACACTAATCGTGCTTCGACAATGGGACAACATCCCAAGTGCAGTGTTGTACACGTATGAGTGCTAACTTATTCAAACTTTATATCGATGATGGTGTCCAAACACTGCATCAGAATCGAATATTTTGTCCAATTATTGACGAAGAAAGAGGTGAATGCTTTAGCGCCATAGGTAACTAACGGGTACATGGAAACAAGCGCTATTAGAAAGTTTACATCTGCAAAACAAATAATACCCATCAAAACAAAAAAACAAACGATTTCTGCACTAGGTCCCGTGTAATTTTTCAGTCTGTCATTACCAATGGAGACAACGGAAGAGGGCCATCTATAAACATAACAACTTGTTGCCTCAATCGAATTAGCCATCAAACACGATTCCGAAACATGAAGAAAGAAGAGCCCCACTAGATGTAAACCCAAGCGCCAAAAATGGCTTGAGCAACAACGCAGCGTGTACTGTAACACGGTTAAAAACTATCTACTTACTCAGATATGGAGCATATTCCACGATAAAGCGTCGCGTCAGATATTTGACGAGAAGTGCTATTTATGGGAGGGAATGGAAGACAAGAAGCATTAAAATGAATGTTTTAAATGTTTATTTGCCGGACTATCCATCGATTAAAAGTGACTTTGATATGAACACATTTGCTATAGGCCACAGCCATTTTGGGATTTTTGTTTATGTTAGAATTGGTTCCACGGCGATCTGTCACTGTCTACCGAATCCTCGTCATACGCGTGCCATTCTTTCTGGTCACGTGTGGCATATTTGTCCTGTCACTCACATGTGGTTCACGAAAGGTGGAGGTTGCTTTTTTAGAATGCACCGAAGGCGTTGACATGACTCATACTTGCGTCTATGGCTTCTTCTTGATTCTGTTGCTGTCTTAATTTAGACTGTTCTAAGTGAAGTGATGTAGACTCGGGGTTGCCACCTTTCCACCTATTTGAAAACGGTCTGTCATTTGCACACAAACAGCGAATTGGCGCTTTTTCGTCCCTCCTCTTACTTCTACTCTTATAATAATAAATAGGCAAAAAACGGAAAATTGTACAATTTGCAGGTTGTTTTACTTAATCGGTTGAGAAGATCAGTACGAAATGTCAACATCCCACAGTATTGGTCCTCTTTCTGCACTGTTCAGTTGAGCAAAAGTCAATTTGTGCAAATAGTTGCAGTGGACTCACACGGCACAAGTGAAGCAAGGTGAATTGATCCTTCCATTGGACAGACGTGTGTGTAAAGATAAATTATTGGCAATTCTACTGCTTGATCCATTATGCATGTTACCCCTTCGTTCCTGCGCATTAACTTTTATTTGACATGTCTCTAAACGATATATATATATATATATATATATACAAATTCAGGGAAATGCTAGGGAAAGAAAAACAGGGACAGATGACAAGCAGGATAATATCAGGGAACTTGGTAACAGTAAGACCACAGATTTTTCTGCACATTTTTATGGTTGTTTGTTCGTTTTATTTTGGGGCACAGAGTTATGACTGGTCGCACAGTTTTCACATCACCGGTTTCGACTCCTAGACATATAGATCAGTGTATCTACTCAGGGTTAGTCCTTTCCTCTTGGACTCTAAGCAGGACCGCGGAAGCATCAATCCGTGTTAAAACTCAGGACAACTGCTTCAAACCATGGGCCAAGTCATGGCCTGGCCACTGTGTCGCTTCTTCCAGCCCAGCCCAACGATTCCAAAGAGAAATTGAAAATCAAACAGTCAACAGACATATGCAGTGCTTGTCCAAGCTATCGGCGCCCGTGAATGTTGGTTTTCTTCCTCAGATAGTCACTATCAGCATACAACACACGTTGTTGAACAACCGATGCTCCTATTCGGCTAGACTATTGCTGAAGAGACCTCAGTGGTGGAATATAGAAGTTCACCGAGCACCATCATCAACGATGTGGGGCTCGATCCGCAAATGCAAAATGGGACACTAAGAACCCTAACAATGGTCAGCATTTTCTTGAAAGAACTTCGAGTATTGTAACGGAGCCACAAATGCCACACGTTTATCAGAGCAACTCTATCTCCCAGCTGTAAACAAGTTGACGATCATTTCTAGCCAATCACTACAAAAGGTGAGTGTGGAAGGAGGATCCCACCAATCCTGGGGAAGTACCCTGTACTTTGAAATGGCAAAAACGCAAATCGCATCGGAATGCCTCAATAATAAAGTGATCAAAAACATGTTTAATCGTCTACGCGTTGCGACTCAGTAAAGTGCTATCATCGGGATAATCCAAGGCAAATCTCTGTTGCTCTGAAATAGTTCAGCCTCAACTTTTGTTATACCAAACAAAGCATTCCGTGGAATGCCCATTACAGCAAAGTTAAAAGCAGACGGGTGAACAAGGCAATGTGACTATACTGCACCGGAGACGACGAAGGGTGGCATAAGCTGACCCTAAAGTTCAACCAAACTCGAGGCATTCTGATGTCGCTTTTCGAGAACCGAGACATACTCCTCAAATTTGCTATTCGTCAGCGGACAATGTTACAATGCAGACTTGTGAATGCAGCCTTAGGTTGCAAAAATATATGGGGAAAAATGATCGCTGCCCTTTGGAAAGTGTGACGATGTTTTACTAGCTGTCTGAGGGTAAGGGTTTAGTTGACACATCATTTCGATCAATGTAGAACTCAAGCTGATCTTCGTATTTATTGTGCAAACTTTGAGCGATGATAGATGCTAAGAGTTTGGCGGTGCTGGGATTGGGCTAATACGCCTTTGGCTATCGTAATCGGTGCGCGGACCTACTCTAAATAAGGAAAGAATAAGCGATTCCCTACACGAAAAGTGAACTTGCTCGAAACGCCAAGCCCCTGAAAAAACTAAAGTCCTATAAACAACTCACTTTCACTATCTTTGCCCGTGGAGTCAACCGCTTTGTAACTAACTGGAGTTTTACAATCCAATTAATTATCTTTGTCGCTAACTTTAACGGTTTCAATCGTCAGTCGGGGTTCTGATTCAATCCGCCTAATCGGGTAAAAACGACTCCTGTCCGACCACCGAGACTGTTTTTATTCATCTCCTATTATCAAACGGTTTAAATAGCTCCACAAAGAATAGAACTCACTCGCCGATTGGCCCGTTTGTCTGGCTTACTGTCTCTTCTTTGGTTTTCATTTCGAACGTTACGCTTTCGTCTCTGAGCTTTTCACAAATCAGATCAAGTTTTCACAATTCCAGAATTAGGGTGAATGATTGATCCCCCACCGGGTCCTCTGGTTTTTAGTCGCTCCGTACCTCATCCACCGGTGTCGGACATTCCTGTTTTTTAAACATGATCCGATCTCACTGTCGCGTGACTGACGGGATCGAAACAAATGGGCCTTGGATTGTCTTGCAGATTTTAGCCTCTGAATTGGGCCTGCCGAAACAAACCAAGCGACTTGCACCGTAGCAGCTATGCTTGAAACTGGGGTTTGGTTTAACTGTGATTCTCATAACTTAAAAGCAGATGTTGTTGATTCGGGACCAGCAGTATCAACTTGACTCACTCACGCCTAACGTCATCTTACCGGAAACATGAGATAGAACAGTTTGTGAGAGCTCATAGCTGTGACAGCATGTTTCGCCTGTGATGTTTACTGAAGCCACCGGACTTTGTTATCCCTAAGTGCACTTGCCGTAAGGTCACTGGCGCATAGTAACTATGCTTCATTAGGCCCGCTACCAGCAGGGCTGGAATGACGTGCGTTGAGAGAGTGCACTCAACATAACTCAAGGCAGTTACAGCACGCCGAGGAGGTTACAATAAGATGTCAGACGTTCCTGTGATGTGATCAATTCTGGTTGATATTTTTAGGTAGCGTTTATTATAGCTTTCCAACCAACGCTTTTCCGATGGCTCGGAGGCAAGTTGGATCAAATTGCACAGCGCAGTCTAACTGTCGATGCATTGAGTGCTTGGAAAGCCAACCCAAACGCGTGGACAGCTTGGTACAGACTAACTCGCGGTTGGAGTGCTCGCGGGGAGTGCTCCAGTACGATCACCAATACTGCAAAAAGCCTCGCCCTTGCTGGATACTAACGAAGTGCTCAGTCTGGATAGATCGGTAACTCGAGGAGAGCCGAAGCCATGCGATTTATTGATTATTCGAACATTTAAAGTCCGCACTGGCGAGGAATAGGCACTGATCTGATCCCAGGGCCAGCAACCGTCCTGCGCTTTCTGAATCACAGGAATTGGGGCCAAAACAAGGTAAATGCCCCTCGTTCAAAGGAGGCCAGCCAATTCCAGCTTCCTTGTTTCCCCTTAGGGTCACAACATCAGCGCGGTTGGCACTGCGTAACATATTGTGAAGATTTGGGAAGAAGTTATAATTTGTAACAATTGATTCGGGTTTGTTCCGAAAGCAAAACAACCGGAGCTTGTCGGTACGAGAAATTATTATTTCGGACAAAACTTTTTGCCTCATTGCTAGCAACTGGCTGCTGTATAGGATTCAGTCGCGCTTGCATCCGATGTGACAAAACAAACTGACTTAGAGTGTCACCCCAGTAATCACCAAGATTCTACCAATGTATCACCCAGCTCCAATCCATGTTAGTACCATTCGAACCTCCTGAATTTCGTGGTTTTGCACTTCATGAACTTTTCACCCCCGGTTTACTTCCGTCTGCGCAGCCCACTTCAGTGATTAGGACCTCGGTTTCTACAAACCAACGGTGCAATAGAATTCCTTATATATTGCACCGTGTTCAAGTGTTTCCCAGCATCATATTTAAACGTTACCTCTACACTGCGTTACAGACGAATTCCATTTTCTTCCTGATCGACAGCACCTTACTGTTGTAGTGTTCAACTTTGTTCCTGGTCGTCAAATGATTCATTTGGCTTCATGTCACTCCCTCATCACTTTCCGAAAATTGGAGCTAATAGGATTTCTCTTCTCAGTAGTATGTTTCGTATACACGTATAGTTCATCCCGGTGAAACTCATTCACCAAGGCGCGAATGGCGTTATCCGAAATTAGTAAACATCTGACCAATCACCACGCTCCAGGACGTCACATTTGTTTGGAACATTTTTCAAACCCACAATCTCTGCTGCTTTACGCGTAAGATTTTAAACCAATCTTTGTTGCATGATGATTTCAAATTAAGGATACCTTATCATTTTGTTGATTGCAAGTGCAAAGGAAGAGCCACACTCAACTCCATGGTAGCCAACGGGAAACCGGGGCAGAATCGACCGTAATGGAGGTGACATTCTGAACTGAAAGCACGATAGTTTTTCCCATCGGGTCGCAACTATCCAGCGCAAAGGCGATAAGAACGACTGAACGTTATCCACTGAACCGGGAAGGACATGCCCTAGTTAAACAAAAGTCTAATCTATTAGTGGTGCCGAAAATATATAAGCTACGCTCCATTAAGTGGTGCTGACATGGGTCTCATAGCGGAAGACATTAGCGTAGATGGTTTTGACGAGCCATCAGACGTGTTTTCGTTCACATAACGTTTAACGCTTAATCAGAATGTGAGGTGCACAGTAAACAGAAATAGCAAATTTGTTCTGGTTACGAAGATTACAATATTGATTTTGATTTTCTGTTGTGTTTCATACTGGCTGACCACAACAGACAACGCTAGCGACGCTCCGATTACCAGGGATTTATCCCACCAGAGTTCTTAGCTAACCCCTCCGATCTTCACATGCAATTTGACAACTGCTGCGTAACGCAGGGACGCGAGGAAGACATTTGTTCCGGTTTCCAATCTTTAGGCGATAATCGATCCTCTGTCTCCCGTTCACACTAACTACAGCGGGAAAAACTAAAACGAGCATACAAAAATTCGTTTATTGGTCAAAATCAAATGGTTTATTTTGATCTTCCATGCTCAACACTCACTGCTACTTAATTTAATCCATCCTTATTTTCTAATGTTATCATGCAGCGTTTTTGCTCAGGTTATGAATTGACATATTCAGTCTGATGTCACTGCAGAAGTGTTGATCTTTTACCAAGGTGATCGATAAGTCAAGTCAATATCCACTGCCCTTAAAACAAACAAACAATTTTCGTGATACTAACTGAAATCTGATTGATGTGAATTGGTCTTGGATTTGCGGTTAGGACGATACACAAATGTTAATACGTCTATTGTGACCGTGAGTTGCCAACTATAATAACTCCAGTCTAATTTCAGTGGAGTCAATAGAACCATACATTGGGTTTGACGGTTTTTAGAGACTTCTGGAAGCAAAGCCATCCCTGAAAGCAAAAATAATTTTGCAAGAAGACGATGTTTCATTCTTTTCACTTTTATTCATCCACTCTAACTTTATTCCTTTCGAACCGTAAATACTTTCGTTACTCTGTCAAGTAATTTACTTCAGGTGTGATCCCCGCAAGGCTGTACGAAATCCCTAACCGTGAAGGAGATCAGTGCGAAAGAGGAGAAAACAGCTGAATACTATTCGATGTTCGGCGGGAACAACTTGTGGGTGGGTTGGTACGATCGACTGGAACGACAAATCGATCTCTGACATACAGTCTCGCCTCGGCTAAGTTCATGCTGGGATCGCAGTGAAAGCGCGATCCCAGGTTAGATCCTGGGTGCGCGTTTTGGGAAACACAACATATATCTATTTGTAAAAGTTCCAGTAGTTTTACCTAGAGCACCGTGTTACCCTAACTGGTTGAGCGTGTGGACCTTGAGAGCTACCGAGTGAAATGAACTCAAGCCCAAGTGATTTGTGAGAACTATTCCCCCCCTTAAACTAATCCTACCATCAAATACATTTATCGTGGCATCTTGCTTGATTCCGATACCGGAAGAAGGGAAGTTTGAAAGTGTTTATGTAGAAAGGGCGCTGGAGGTATTTGAGCGGTCGATAACTCGTGGGTCCCCACAACGCAGAAGGAATTTTTCTTTGCGAACCCTAATCGGAGCCTTAGGTTCAAAAGTCAAGTTACAAACATCACCCTACGAAAGTCAAGGATCGGGTTCAAATACAGAAAGATGAACATCCTATTTCGCGATATCATTCCCAAGTAATGCTGTGGTCAACGCATTGGACAAACAAGGTCACAATGACAGATCATTGGCGTGAAGAAAAAAACCACATCGACTAAAACAGCGAAACTCCTCCATAACTAGCCATACAGTGGCTAATGGGTTGAAGAGCAAATACGCCAGCGCACAAATTCCGCGAAGAGCAGCAGGACTCTGCATGTTACACGAAACCATTAACCATTCCATATCAACGCCCAAGTCACTATCCAGAAACCATGGGAACACTGGAAAACTGCTCCATTCATTATGTGAATATGCTGCGGTGCATTTTCAACGAACCCCCATCGGAACGCGAACAAGAGGACGAACGTGAAAGTGAGTTGAATGCCTTAGCCATTAGACTAAAGAGTTAGGCTATCAATGGCTTACTGAATGCATAAATTCCCGAAGCCAATTTCCTACACACACACACACACACACACACACACACACACACACACGAGGTGTGGGCTGAGTCACTGGCACGAGCCCACACCGCACACATCAGACGAAAAGAGGATATCAGCTACATGGATTGGCTCAGCGGCATAGGAAATTAAACAAAGTAATAATGACGATTTAATTTTGAACTTAGCGGGCCTCACGATCGACGACCCCGATAACGGCACCAATTGGGAATGGTACCAAACCAGACGCACGTATATGTTTGCACACCTACACCGGCATGTGTACACAACAGGGGAACATCCCTTTAGGTGATAACCCCGAATCATTCGATTGTAAGCGTAGCTTTGAGACTAGCCCAGCCAACCAATAAGGCTTTCGTTTGATAATGTAGCTATTACATTGGAAATCTGATTACTGTTGTCCAATTAAGTAACTATGGGGTGTGAGAAAATATTAATCTTACATTGGCCAAATAAATTGAAGAAGTTGGATAGATCTAGCTATACACTGGAAAGTTTCTAGAAATGACAAACACGTGACGAAGTACTAAAGACTCAATTTATTCACAAGCTCATAGTAATGCTTACCCGATTTGCCCGACCCATTCATGCCCACAATAGACATATTTACCGCGATGCTGTTGATAAGCGGCTTTGAATAGAGTCGTTGCATTGCAATTCAAGACCGGGACACGTTGCTGGTAAATAGAGCAAAAGTCAAAATCCGAGTGTCCGATTATTTGATTGCCAGTTCGCCTAATTCCACCGGCACTTAACAGCTCCTGGCCGTCCCATAACTACAGGCTATTGGTATGGTATTGGCAGCGTTTGCGACCAGGCACGATCCTAATCACCAAAACCAATTCGATCTGTCCATTGGATGTGATCGATTAAACCGCGGGCACAACGTCAGCCCAACGACCGCACGACCAAACCAACCTATGGGTAGCCGGGCCCGAAAACAATTTCGCCTGTCTCTCTGTGATTCCATGTCACCGAGCCTTGGCACACAGGTAGAGGAATTCAAAATCCACTTACCCCGTTGGTGCACACACAAGCACGTGATGCTTCCGTGTAAAAGATGAGGGACTAGAAAGCTCCCATGTGCGTGTGTATGGGGATGTGATTTATTGCAAACATGATTGGCTGGGAAGATAGGTACATTAACCTGGAAACTATATTAAGTCCCGACGCCCGCTGGCATCGTGGCCATGGGTAACCTACCTTGGCAAAGTCCGCCTTGTCAAGTAAAAGTGGAAAGTGATACAGGACCATTGATCTGTACGAGTCAGCCATTATCTGTCAGAATCCTAGTTTCAGGAACAATTGGGAGTTTTTAAGGTCCCCTTTCCGTACCATACTAAATTGATCTGAAAGAATTCGATTGCTCGACTGCTCGAATTTCCAGTCCGCATGTGACAAATTTCAATTCGAACAACGGGAAGAAATTCGATGCCCAAAAACGGACTCAGCACGCTGTTTGGGAAGAAAACCAATTGGGAGAATATTCCACACTCATGTTCTGCGGGGAGAAAGGGGAGGAAATTACGTTCGGCGAATTATTAGGAACGACAAAACGGTCAACCAATCAATAAGCCAAAAGTCCACGTCTTGTTTTTTGAACAAAATGTACTAATAATCACGGCAACATTTTTGGATGGTTGCCATGGCTATAGAGGAATTAATTGCGCACATATTCATCTGAGAAGATTTGGAATGGGGTGCCAGACTAGATCGGAGAATAATCTAAGTTTGTTACCGTTGTTAGCCGATGATGTTAAAGCAATCAAACAGTAAGTCAGAATGTGCTGCTGGGAGTAAAAACAGGAAAGTGAGACAGTGACAGTAAGGAAGTGAAAATCACGGAATTCGAACGTAAATATGGGAGGGCGGCTGGAATTCTCGCATCGCCGATCTCTTTCCAACTGAAAAGATTTCCGTCGGTTATGGTCTTCTTCCGTATAGTTCTGTGTAGAGGGAAATAGAAACGAGACAAGATGAACGTAGGATGCAACATAGGATCTCATTATTTTCCTGGTCTGGTCACCCAGTCACACAGATACGTTGAAACGGCTCATACATGTGAGTTTAGCATTAGTCATTGCTCTCGGTTGTTGAACATGTCTAACCCTATGAAAAAGGACCAGTGGAAAATAGAAATGAATTTCGAATTGATCACGGAAAATGGAAAACCGCGGTCAAAATGCACGGATTCTGTCGAGGCTAGCACCATGCCAGGTACACGGAATTTCAGTGTGCGCAACTTCTGTCAGCACTGTCAGCCTGTGAGCGATAGGGCATTTGGTCAGCTCTGCACCCGAATAGTTAGGTACAGGACAGTTAACTGGAAAGTAAGTTTGGACTGGTCAGAAGGCCGAATTCTTCACCCGCCGTAGTTAACTAATTTATATGGAATCACCTCCTAGTACCACCTAAAAGCAGATAAAAAAAAACTAAATCCACCGAATATGCAACTTGGGACCCGTCGGTTTTTTGCTTCTAATTTGACCCTCGATAATGAAAATGCATTCATTTATATTTGAATTAGTAAAACCGTCCCATTCAGGAGATATTTTTATGAAGTAACAGACAACCGTCTGATTTCTCTCACTCATCGACTATACTCCAGTCCACTTTTTCGATGTCTGAAAACGGTTAGGATCGCCTTGGAAACCAAACAGAAATTCCGTTCCGGCAAAACTCTGCCGCATCAGCAGGACAACATTCCTGATCGTCACTAGCGTAAAACTACATCCAAGGTCTGCCGGGATCGGAGTCTCATTTGAACCATTATAATTCAAAAGGAATGATAAGGTCATAAATGAATGGATATGATGCTTTGTCGGAAGGTTTTCGTCATTTATTCAAGGTCGAACTTTAGAAAGAGGGCCCGTACTCACGACTTTGGACTTTTATAATAAATGTTATTTGTGACCCGACAAAGGGAAAATATACCCTCGAGACCAAGTGACCTATTTTGTAGTTATCGTCGTCCATAAGTTCTGCGTAAGGGGTGAGAGTTTACGAGTGGCTGGACAGTAGATTACTGGATGTGCACACTTGGTGAGCGGAATTCACCGTAAAACCGATTTTAGGTTTCCGAGGAATTTCGGTTCATGTGTCGATACAGAAACATTACTTCTGGTGGGACTATATAGAGTTTTTTGTAAAACTTGGCATCGTTTGTAACATGAACGGGATCAAGACTCTTCCGAGAAGAGTTGCAAACTTTTCGGTTTTAAATATGAAGAAATGGAAAGTAAACTAATGAACCGAAACCGCGCAAACGCATCAGCCAGCATCAGAACCAACATGGCGTCGTACAGTCAACCAGTTACGCATTGTCTAAGCTTCTCTACCGAGACCCGTAAAGGCAGTAATCAGAAATAATTACAGATTATGTACCGATCGCAGTACGAGACGTACAACCATAACGACGGTTCAGTCTACAAACACCAGAACTTTATTTCGATGATTTTAATACACCCATCATACCCCCTTGTAAGAGGTCTCCGTTAACCTACCGACAGTTCCTCAGAGAAAACCGCGTTACGATTTCCATAAACTCATCACATCTCGTCAGCCATGTGGTCGCCATTCGGTTCAACAATTCGATCGAAGTCAGGAACATGGATATTGTTTACGCGACCGATTTTCAGAGAATGACTCTTTCACTGTAGTTAAGAATGAATGGAATAGTGAGAAGTTAATGATGTTTAATGTGTTGGGATTCTGTGCATCGACCGGGCAGATCTTAAAGCACATTTGCATATTGCCATTAGGTAAAGTACATAAAATACTGTTCCATCTAATCAGGTTTCGTGACACTTCCGATAAACTAGACTAGATATGTGAATCACAATACACCTATGACCTGACTGGTGCACCCATTAGCGAGGTCAAAATTCACCAGGAATACATTAAAATCACGTCGTTCATGCCATTCAGTGTGGTGAACGAAAAAGTCATACAGGAATGTTAGCTTGTCGTGACTGGTCCAGTTATTCAACGGACTACTTGTAGTAATACTGGCTCCCGGAATTGCCATACTTATTGTGATCGGTCGTGGGAACGCACGGAACTGAACTACCAAAGCGTACTGCAGTGGTCTCAAACATGTACCACACAAATGACGGCACCAAGAAGATCACAGGAACGGAAATCCACACTCGAGTTTATTCTCAAGTTGTACATTTACATATTATTTAGGCGAAGAGATAGTTGGTGGAACACTTTTGTGTCAATGGCATTCGTAAACTTCGTTCGTGTCATTCTTTGGAGGCCGCCGTTCTTGTCGGCCAACAACGGCGAAGCTGCATCACGTAATTTGGACGTACACAGAGAATAATATTTTGAGCAATGCGCGCTGACCACACGAAAATCGATACAAATAATTTGTTTTGTCATAGGGAATGAGATTATACGCGTGCCTCATCTGTCTGCTCCCTCTTGAAGAATTGATAAAAAACGATGGCGCATTGGGAATTTACCATTCATTAACTGATATCAAACGGGTTCTTATGCGTTTTATTACAGTGGGGTTATGTGTCCGTGTTTTCCATCATAATTTTGCACATGCTTGAGTAACGCGGCACTGTTACGGAAAGTCAGTGTTGCCTACTGTTTGGAAGGTTGGTCACTTAGCCATAGACGCTTTAAACTTGTCAAACAAATGACGTTCTCGTGAAAGTAGTCTGTGGAGTTCGTCCATTCGCTCGGTATTTTTGAATGATGCTAAATCATTCAGCTAAATCTTTAGAAATCAAGTAAGACAACTTAACCGGAGCAGACCATTATCGGGAAACCGGTTTCGAGTCTGTCAAGACGATTGCCTAGTTGAGATACTAACATACTCGCATTGTTTTTGGTATGCGTGTACACCGTTTTGTCCGGTCACTTTGTGCAGCGTCTACATTTCTTCACGACCATACACACAAAGCGAATGTTCAATCTTCAATGCGACCGCTCTTTTTGTTGTACAATGCTCAACGTAAACAATCAAGTAAGCAACCAATTGTCGGTTTGATTATTGATCTGTTCGGTGAAGATAGCAAGTTCATCAAGGAAAAAGCCAACCATTTTGTCCTTTAGCGAAGACCACTTGAGTACGCGCAATTATGCTGAGGTCATTTTTGTTATCGTGATAATGTAAACAATCCTAGGCCACGAATAGATCCTGGAGGGATTTGGAAATTCACTACTCGTATATTGTTACCATTGAGCCGCTATTACAAAAGCGGTCCCAATGTGCTTGTTTCTGCACCTAAAATTTCCGTAACCTTATTCCGCCTGGATCGCACATTTAGAGGTGTCCAACAGGTTGAACTTTTTTACAATATGCTTCCTTCGCAAATCTAGTACAAGCACTTGTCTCTTGGCGACCAGAGTCCGCTGCAGAGTACAGCAAGGAACCAGCAACCGTGACACTGAGACTAAGAACGGCATAGAACCACTCAGGGTCTCATTATTTCGGGAGTGGTAATGCGCCGGGCGATGTCAGTACAGTAATGTATTCACTTCTGTCTGATATGATCTGCAGATTTCTATTTCTTTACCTGGTTTGAATCAATCCGAAATCTATTTCATTACGCCCAACTATAAGTCATTCATTAATAAACTTATCACTTTTTTGACTGGTCTATCTGCGTTGAGCACTGTCCAATAATATGTTCGCGGGGGAAGTAACGCAAATTGAACAGCTCCAACCAATCGGGAACGAACACAGTCAGTCGGTTTGACGAACCAGCTTCATGCAAATCTGTGTGAGTCGTGTTACAGCCCCGGGACTCTCCGACGGAGTATTTTTGGAATAGGTAGGTGAATGCTCAGGTATCGGCTGAATATGCCAAGACCCGGAAACAGCGTCTTCAGCTACAAAACATCTAGCATTAAAAAACCTGTTCTTGAAAATAAACAGATTTCCAAAAACTGGAGATTTTTAGTATAGTCCGAAGAATTTTTTGAAAAATAACCTTTTTTGACACCGAAGTGGCAAATCACATAAATTGGTGGGAAAATTTTTAAAAATGCAGGCATATGGTGCCCCTCCAAATTAACAAAACACGATTACAACCCAAACCATGAACAAAAATACAGATATTTCCTAGAGTACTTCCATGTCTCTCGATGTTGGATAGGAAGCCAGAAGGTTATAGTAATTTTCTGGCAAAGAAATCAGTATTACAGTAGCAAAATTGAGTTATAACAGCAATGGAGAGGTTAGGTATTATTCACCTCAGATGTCTTCAGCAGATCACTCGGCACCACTTATTTATATCCGAACATACTATAGCATTGGTATATCATTGGAATAGGACGCGCTGAAAGCATCGGTTCCTCTATCTTATCAAACATCCATAAATGGGGTAATCCCGAGTGCGTCTCCACACTCTAGCCCGAGGATAGACATAAGTCACAAAGCACCTACTACCTTTCAAACAAGTAGTCCTGAAAGCTGAGCCCGAATAAGCCGTATTTAGTGTAGTTTGCCACTTAAGCAGGAGGTATGTTCCACGTTTTGGTCACCCTCCAAGGCCGACAGTATGCCTGCCCCATCACTCTTGACGAATATCCATGTGTGCGACTGCGGTCAAGAGGAAGACGTTTCCTCCAATTCCCCAAGTCCAATAAGCCTGGTGTGAATCAGATCTTCTTGAGTCCTGTGGCATGCTTTGACAAACAATCCGGTCAATTGGAGACGGCACAGTCCCAACTGAAACTATGTAGCCCCATAAAACACATGTAGCGGTTTGCTGCATTCTTTCGGATTTGAGGCGAGGAGACTGACACTCCCAGGTCTTCCTCTCAGACATTTATCGAATCTGGATACACTGTCCACCCACCTTATAGATTCTACGCTCTTGCCACAAGTATGTAAGCTCTCTTGACAGGAGTGAATAGAAGGAGCCAAGTCTCTAATGGCATATCAGTTTGTTTACATCCCTGGATAGGGCTCTTCTGTCGGCTCCTAAATGGTTAATTCGCCACATCTTGAAATCGTTGGAACAGATGAAGCATGGCGTGATAAAAATTGACAACTAGTTATTGAAACGCTCCAGAACATTAACAGATACCTCGAGCGCACAAATGGCAGCAGTAAAACATGAGGAGTTCGACTGGATGGCTCCCGCAGAAAGAAACGAATGAGCACAAAATCGGATATCGAACTTAGTGCATGATGATTAGTGGCAATTATGTGTGGTTTCATTGGCGGACGATCATGCTAGGCCTTATCTAATGCCTCGCTGAAATGAATAAAAACGACATTTGTCTGATACCTTGCACTCATGACTTTCGAGAGTGAGGAACAAGTTCGATACACATGACTGTTTACTCCAGAACCTATCCTATTGCAAATAGAAAATGTAACGGCCTCTTGTGTGATGCGACAACAGGGAGACACCCGGACTTTCTCTTGCTTAGTGACGGAGGTCAGAAAAACGAGACGGTATTTGACTGCAGCGGCGTTCGTAACGCCCCCCAGGGAAGTAACAGCAGTGGCTTTTCTAAGTCGGCAGTCTGCCACCCATCGGACATGGATAATTTTAAAACTCCTGCTAGTTGGATGATAAAAAGTTGACCAACACATTCATCACAGGTGGAAACATTTCATCTGGGAGAAATTCTGGCATTATCAAGAAGGACAAGTGAAATCCGAATTCCCGAAGATTGGCGCTCTTTGGTCAACACCTGTACACTATCTCATTAAGCAGCTGCTGCCCGATTACCAGAACAGGAGGGTTGAGACAAAGAACCATACCAGGAATTGCATAATCAACATACAATAAAGTCAGGCAGCCGTTGTACATGACCACGAGACAGGTGCAAACGGAAATCTGAGGAATTGTTTGAATCGTTATTTGTTAATACCGGTTGTATGACACAAGGCAAATGGGGGCTTGGGTGAGAAACCCGGCAATGTCAGGTTATAGTATGTGGGCCGCTATGTGGTCGGTGTAAGCTGTAAGTGATAAATCGGTTACCAATAAGAAATTGAAATTAAGTCCAACGCGTCCATATCAGTAAATATCACCCCGCGGTCTGAAAAACAAATTCCGACACCTAACATTTACAACTCAGTGGTAAAACAGTGAAGCTACACAGCAAGGAAAATTTAATAAGAAACGGACGGGTGATTTTTAAATACCATTGGGTTCCGGCCAACAAAACTAAGGTTGGTTTAGACCACTAATCCTTCAAGCGTTCTTGCGTTTTTTTTCTGCAGTGGTACCGCTCGGGCGCATCATTTATCAACGACCAGGCGTAGTTTTCTAGTTGGCTGTAACATAAACCATCAGGACCCGATCAGCTTCAAAAACAGAAAAAGGACACTCTGCTTCTTGATGAGTTAACTGGTGCTGCACAAACTAATCAAAGGTTGAGTACTGGCTGACCAGGGTTAAGCTAGTTTTGGCTCGTCGGTAGTCAGCCGGGGAAGGCCTTTCACCGGAATGGAAGGGCCCAAACAACTGCTGAGCAAAATAAGATTAGAATATAACAAGTTTTGGACAATGTCCATTCATTTGTGATTGATATCAAAGATTCTATTGCACCAACACACCACTGAACAACGATCTTCTTATTTTGTTCCATTGCGGGAACAGTTATTTACACAAATCTGGCCACATAATGAATGACATCGACATCATTGTAGAAAAAGAGAGCAATTGGCGAGGAGCGAACAAAAGAAAAAATATTGTGTGCGCTCCGTCACACAAGGGAGCTCATCCAGACATATTCACATCACCGACTGTCCGTTTTAGTTTCCTGCTAGGCTGGAGACTGAACGAAAGATTTTTTTTTAGGGAGTCCTGCTCCCAGAGTTTGATCAGAAACCCTGTTCTGCCAGGGCACTTGTCAGCAGTTGGGAGCCGGTGACCGCTGTCTTCGTTTATATGCTTTTTGATCAGGTTAGATCAGCAGCCCAGCAATCCCATGGTCACGACCGATGATCAAGAAATTCAGTGCGCTCTCCTCTGCTAGAGTATGCTGGTCCAAGGGACAGTGGGCTTTGGCCTTACTCAACGGCGAGCCACTAAAACCATCACACTGCCATCAACGGACTCTTGTGGCGCTTCATCACTTTCGTTGAACAAATGAAATCACTCTCTCTGCAGTGCCGCTGGTTGTACCTGTTTCGCTTATTTCATGAGCCTGACCTTTGGACTGTTCAGGATAAACTTCGTGCAGGACGTCCACTCCGATGTGCGCAACCCAAGGAGGCCAAAGACAGTGCACAGTTTAATTGTGACTGTTCACGATGGTCTTTTATCTATATTTGCCTTGGTGCATATCACTATTCTAGTCATTTGCTCCTTGGAAAAGGAAACATAAAAGGCACATTACTGTCTTACTATAATGAATGACACCGTTGACAATATATTTTGGTCGTGGTGCCCTTCTTCCAACTATCGATCGTGCTGTCCGTTGCGGTGCTGTTTGTGTCTTGATACAGTTATGATTGCAGGTTTTGTTGTCGTTTTTGATGATGATGGTCCTACTACTGATAGTTCAATTGTTGTCTCAGCAGCCACAACATAACTGGAAGAACCACAGAATATTCCCTACTGATCCATTTTTATAGACTTAGATAAAACTTTAACCGTAGAGCATTTTCTAGCGATCCAGTAGCAGGTCTTTTACTCCAAAGTCACTTCATTGTACCCAAAAGTACCAAATTTTGTATGCCTAGATGAGAGTCAGCTGAGACTTGAAACAGGTAAATAACCGCTCATTGCAAAGTTAATTGGTAGGTGTTTGTTGCTTTTTTGATAAGAGAGGAATTAGGGGTCAAACGGCTAGTGAAGTGTATTAAGTAAGTCTCAGAATTCACTTAGAAATGGGTTTTTTCTGAGAATCGAGAAAGTACGTAAATCTATTTACGTTTAAGTCCTAGTGTTTTAGGATAAAAATGTTTTGAACGTCTCCTTATGGGACACTCAGAAGACAGTTAAGCGTCGTTTGCTGTTTCGGGTTGCGAATTGGTACTTTTAGGAAGCATTTGGTAATAGATCCAAGAAAAAGAGGCCAGGACGTGAGGTTACTCATCATTTTTGTCCAGTTAAACAAATTTCTGAGAAATCTACACGTTTCGGGCAGGATCAACTGATGAGGCTGGATTAGGTTGGAAAAACCACATATGCATATGAACTACTGCTGCCACTACGCCCATATGCCCGGAAATAATTTGTTTTGCGCTGTCATTTCATACCTAGCCGCGAATGCCACGACTCGAGATGTTCGTTATAGATCTTGTAGTAAACTACTTGCAAAGCATTGCATGTTCCACACAATTTTCTGGCATGGTTCCTCAATATACAGACCAAATCAATGCTAACCTCGCATACAGGCGCTGTTTCCAAGGCAGTTCAGCTACTCCTGAGCAGCAAACTAAGTAAGTTGTCTTGAATAACAAGCAAAGGAGAACTAAACAAAAGGATCAATTGAAGTTGAATTAATTGAACTATCACGTATTTTGAAGCAATAAAATAGATCCAATTTTACTCTGAATTTTTCAGTTTAGATTCTGAACACCATGTGCATAAAGAAATCGCCTGACAACTTTGTGCTCGTGAAAATTTCACTTGTGATATTAAGTAATATCATTGGAAAAACTATCACCAAGTGCATGGTATATCAGAAAACGTTTCGCCCGCACAGGTTTTTCTTAAAATTCATTTATTGTGCGGAGCTCTTGCTCAGAAATCCGTTGCAGCGTGGATTCACTAAATCGTAAAGAGTCAGTGGTTCCCTATAAAGTAATGCGACTGCCTCAACCCAAGATTCGCACTTGGCATATTTGAAGGCAGTTCATCACCGAAGCCCACCAATCGTTTCCAGATCTTATTCCCGTAGGAGTCTACTGCTTTCTTTGTTAGCGAGATTTGGACGAATGGTAATGCACGTGCTTGTGATTTCATTTAGAATTCGTCGCACGGAGCGACCAGTCCTTCCAGCTGCATCCTCGCCTGTGGGTGTCAAGCACGAATAGCGAGTGAGAGCGCATAAAACAGTTGAAGATAAGGTACCATAATGTTTTAAATCTTTATTTTTAGGTAGTTATTGAGACCAAGCGACCAAATTGCAACGGATATTGAGAGGGGTGTCTGAACTAGTTTGCTGATTCCGAGTGGACTGTGTACATAACTGTTTGGCAGTTTTAAAAGCTACTTGTGCATAGGGATTCCACGGAGTACAGTATGCATTGTAATGCATTGCAATTCTATATTCTGTTCGTTTTACGGCTTCTTATTCCGGGCGATGTGTCAAACACGTGAGCTCCATTCTTTGTGAAATCTTGCAGCCATTACAAGCTACTAAAACTATCCTCATTGGTTGCTGTATCTACCATTACATAGCTGCGGTGGCTTTATGGTATCTGTAACGGTTGATCATTCACAGAATACCTGTCGTATTCTCAGACTCCTGGATCAATGGGAATTTTTTACGTCCACGGGAACGGAGATCTACTTGACCACCGGAATCTCTACCTTCTGAAGACAATGCGCAGTCTGTCCAGTGATCCTAGCCTCAGTGATTCTCACCTCGACTAAATCGCAATCTATTCGATAACAGTAGTCACCCGATGACACACTGTTCGCTTATTCGGATACAGTCGTGAAATAGTTCAGCTAGCATTAGTAGGGTCAACAACGATCCAAAAATTGCAAGGCCAACTGGTGAGTCAAAGTCAGCTAGCCGTTAACCGAACGGTGACTGGTTTAAACGTGGCCAATTTACTTGCATGTTTCTGTGTGTGTGTGTGTGTGTGCCCATGCTCCGACCAGTGAACGGCAGATAGAGAAACTGTACAATTTCTGTTTCCAGCTGCGGCCAATGAAATCATTTGCGACCCTCACCACTAGCTTTCATTGCACTGTGTTAATGCGCAAGTGATAAAAGGAGTTTGACGAATAAATCCGCGAGCATGATTTTGGTAAAAAATAACAGGTCTTTCTCAACAGTGACGCCGTAAACAGATCCTTTTGATTTGAGACCTATCAATGCACTGCAGTGCTTCACGCAAGAAAATTGGCTTGTTTGTGGTTTGTGTTGGCACAGAGTAAATGAGCAGCAGGGTCACAAGGAATAAATCAAAATGATAATTAGTTCATCACTAGCTTATATCGAATGCTTTCGCAATGATCATACCCATCGCCCTGGGCAAGAGATGTCCGACTGACTTTAAAAACGCATCAATCGTTGTTATGTACACAATCTTTCGGTTTTTCTGTTTGCACTCGACCTTCTGCAGGTTGTACATGATGAAGTATCCATATCTAGGCCTAGGGTTTCAGTGTCGTGTCTAACTGAGTAGAAAGTGAAAAAAGTCAATATCTGAGATTGATTATGTTGACAGAGAGATTGAGTGGGTGATTTAAGGCTTTCTTTCTTCTCTGTTCACACACGGTTTCATTCACTTCGACAACTCCCCAAAAGCCGTGATTGAAGAATGAAGAGGAACACAGTGTCTCTATGGTGTCCTTTTATGAATGCAGCAGTTAATGTAGATCTAATATATGCTTCTAGTGAAGTTCATTCTCCGTCAGTTGTGACAAGGGCCTAGATCACTAAGGAAACAAGAACTACATATGATTGTAGCGAACGGTTTAGGAAAGGAAACCAGCGTGGTTGCCTACGTCAGCGTCCATGATGGAACAGGAGCATTAGGTGCAGAGCTTTCCAAAACGTGGCTCCTAATTGGATTTTGCTACATGCACCATGTATGGTATGTTCTTTATTGCACACAAACTGGATACCTCATACAATTGAGGTTCTTATAATTTCACGTTTGGGCAAACGTTATTCCAGTTCAGTCGGTGTAAGTGTAAGCTATCAGTTCTGACAGAAGAAGTATTTAAGTGCACATCAAAATCTCGCGCAAGACTATGAAATCTGATTGATAATCACTGCGGACGCGTTCATTTACTTGCGCGGTCATCTTCCTGCAATATGAACTAATATGTCGCGTTACAATTTCTGCCGGAATGTCTGTCACAACGTGAATGGAATGAGATGAACTGTGAATTAAGTAGCCGGAGAAGCGAGTAACGCGCATCTGAATCAAATCAATGTTGAATGTACCTTAAATAACCGACAGAGAGTGGGTAAAACTCACTTATCGGGACTGACATCCGGTGCGTCGAGTGAACAAATAGCGGCACAATAAGTACAGTACCGAGAACCACTTAAAACAGGAAGGAACGTACCGGCAGATTATTCTAAAACTTACCAGTAATTCCATGATATTTAATCACAAGTTGTTCCACTGATTTCTCATATTTTGGTAACATGAATATGTTGTATTCGGGGGTAAGTAGACATCCCCGTGTGACGTGTACAAAACAGTTGTTGATAAGAATCCCGAAAAGCGTAGCCTTTTACCGAATTAAATCCATTTTATCCTTAATCAGGGACCCGTGCAAGACTATACATAGTTGACAGATTCGGCATTTGCGACATTACAAGTTTTGTTAGTATGATGCATGTGTAAGACATACTTGGTTCGTAGGTGGATATCGTTCCAACGCATCACTATGGGCCACTCAGCGGGTTAGAAAAGGGATGTATATGTCGGTTATTGTTCCATACTTTTGTACTTTGATCCTAAAACTTTGGTTGGATAGAAGCTAATCACGGAGGAAACTTGTGTGAGTGATAAATCGGACAGCTTTCCTTAAATATCGAGGCTTATAGATTCTGTTAGTTAAAGTGTAAAGTGCAAGAACTGTGTGCGTCTTAGGTGTGGCGTAATAATTTGACAAACCGCGGATAGAAAACTGATGCAAATAATCTGTGTTGAATTCACTGTAGCAAATCTAAGAATCAGCGATTGACGCCAGACCAGTTTGTTGTTACGATTTTCTGTACTTCAACAACTTTTTTGTTTTGACGCGTCCCCTACAGATGAAATAAAGGTCTGATATAATCACAAATAATGGAATTGAATATCTCGCTTTACTGGCAAAATTTGGGTAATCTGGTCAAATTCCCACTTGGGAAGCTCCTGAACGAAGAAATATTTTGTTGAAGTTCGGCTTTGTTGGACTTTCGTAGAATGGCGAAATATATGCTTGAAATGGTAATGCATTTTCAGAGCGGTATTCGCGTGCTAAATCTTCTTTGCTCCCGCATCTACAGGATGCGGACAAATAAAACGCATCAGTAGACTTTTTTTGAAAAACACCTCGGCGAAAATAAAATGAGCGTTGCGCTTGTTAATATGTGCAACGCTTTTTGATGTTCTATTCATTCTGTGAATTTTGTTACATAATATTGCTCTGTGGAAAGCAGGGTGGTTGTATATGTGGTGGTATGATGGCAAAGAGCGCATTGTTCACTATTGGTTACAGATTCTTCGAGGTGTTCGCATAAAGCCCTTGCGAGTATTCAAACTCAGCCCGCGGAGTTCGCCAACAGAAGCAAAATGCGTTCCTAATGCAGATGTGTTTTGAACAGTTCTAAAACAACAAACCGTCATATGTATGCAACCGCACTTGCGCTTAGGATAACAAAAAGCATTCGCTGAACAGTTGGCTTAAGCTACCCCTATGCTCAACTGATTGCCCTTCGGACTGCACCTTTCACGCACAGACCTCTTGTCATCTTGTCAGCATTGCACTTGGGTGTACGGCTCCTGTTGGTATAATTCATTGTTGCCATTTCACTTATTTTGCCCTCGTTTTCGTCGTTTCACACCCTGAACCACTGGACGAAATGCTGTGCCTCGCTTGAGCGTACTTGCCTTCGGGTCGACATACGGGATCAGCAAAATCATAGTCAGGATAGTTCAACTTCTCAAAGCAGAACAGTGAACCTTTATAACACAAGGTTGCTGATTAAGACAAAATCTGCAGCGCAGATGAGTAACATTAAAACTATGCATATAGGCATGTCAAAGAAGGTCGCCCATTTTCATTTTGGAACATGTACATTCCTCAGACTTGTTGGCGATGTGCAATCCAACGTCCGCCTCAATTGGCCTTGAATCCGTTGAGGGCAAGCTGGTCCGACCTCCAACCCTGAACTTATCGTGTCCCTCGGCTTTAGCTTAACTGCTCACGCATACGGCCAGCGCTGCTGGACCACTTTCTGAATTTGGGTTAACGAGTGACGAGATTCCTTGTGCAAATATTTCGAGCTGCCTAATGCAGTTATAGCATAAGCAAGTGGTATCCAAGCAGCACAAATTAACACCCGTGGGGCATACTTTGATGAAATCAATTACTAATGAAACCAATGGAATTTTGAACGGATTCCCAAGCAACTTACTCGATGTATGGGAAAGTCGGACGGATATATGACACAAAGAACCGTTTCTTACGTATGTTATTTCAATTTTCAACAACCCATGCTATTAATTTCTGGAGCAAAGATATTTGGTCGGTTGGTAGTTTGGAGCTAACGGTCGGTATCACGTGAAGGAGGAAGTGAGAAATTTCGGCGGATTAACGTCCAAGGGCACATTATTTCCGTTTTTATTTCTATTCGGTGGGGTACCCGCAACATCATAACAGGGTCTCCATATTCTGTTCCATGCTAAACAATAGATTAGTCCAAATTTAGCTCATCATCGCTCAAAGCTTTCCTAGTGTAGATTACGAGGCGTTTACGGTTTCTTTGTCTTGACTGGCAGATCTCAAGAATCATGGTATTGTATTAGGCGTCCTTCAAATCATTCAGCTGATATTGATGGTGTAGTGCACCTGGGAAATTATTTAGGTGCTAACATTTACGCCAAAATAGTGTCACTGAGCTAACATATATAGCCGTGAGGTTGAAATAGGAACGAAAACCACAAAACATTACAAGGATAAAGCAAGCAGAACGGAAACTGACTCGCGAAAAATTGATCAATCCCGTTCGGTGTTTCAGGACTGGAAATTTTAGCCTACCTTTGGTCAGCACGGATTTCTGAGCTCCTCGAGCTGCGGCGAAATCTTCCGAAGAAATATTGTCTCGACCATTTTCATAAAATTCCAAATCTGGTTTTAATAGTCACTTAAGTGATTTTATAGCGAATTTCGTGCTGCTGAAGTTCTTTTGATTAACTATAATCACTAACACTCCTGGTACTCGAACCATTGATAATTTCCGAACTTGATGGCCGAAGTGCACCACTACAGACCAAAGCATCCAAAGCCGAGGAAATCCACCTTGATCAAATTAGGAAATATCACATTGAAACTTCACGTGCATTACGGTAGCAAACTGGAAAAACTGAAATGAAGTAAATTTGCATAAACGTTCACAGAAACATTACTCGTAAGCCACTTTGCATCCATTTTACATGATTTTTTGGATGCAGTCTGTAATGGGCAAACAAGAAAAGGAACTTCGCTGCAAGATAATGATGCTTCATTCGAAAACGTACTTAACTTACCTGTCTAAGATAAAGTGCAAGTTTTTTCCTGTGCATTCAGCTCGGTAGACCACAAGCGTGGTGTCAATTTCAGCACACTGGAACAAGCCATTCACATTTTAAAAAATAACGTTGGTGAGATTTAAGCGGTTCTTCTTATTCTCCAACCGAAACCCCGACCAACTCCGACTGTAAACCAACTTTCCAGTATCTGCTTAATAGTGGTCTTGAGTTCGTACTGAAAAGCTACGACTGGTTTGATCGCGTCTGCCAAGTTGACCACATAATGTACGGAATGAGCTATTAAAAATGGCACAAGCCTGGTTAACGACTGGGGCTTTGTCGGATGCATCTCTGGGGAACCTTTGGTAAGGGACAACGAAAGTGTCTTTTATCAAAGCCCGGAGCCGTATTTGATGGATTCCCTTCGGATACGACTTAGGGGCCCAGTTATTCTTGGGACTTCTTTACTGGCAACCATGCTATTCCCAATCCTGCCTGTAGCCAAATCCAATCGCCAGATTTTACTGAATCGTCCACTGATTTTTACGCCAAAGTAGTCTTTGTTTAGTCGAAAAGCTTACTCGTGACAAATGGAAAACGTTCGTTGGTGTTCGTCGCTGCTTCATTGCATAGTCGCTCGCTAGTAGGTCATCTGTAGGTACATCAAATGTGAGGGTCTCTTTTGACATTCTACATGCCAAACATGAAGTGCAATTCTCCATCCAGAAACCCTTCGGAATTTGAGCAGCTTTCTGAATTCCGTTGTTGTGACTCCACCGAAAGTGATATCCCGTATTCAAAAATAACCGCTACTGTCGTCCTGGCGTCTATTAGTGGTGCCGCAGCATCTTCGTAGCATTTAGTAAAATGGTCTGTCATAATCAGGGTACACTGGTTTCTTTGTTCTACTTGCTGCAGTGATCTCGTAGTATCAACCGTTGCAATCTCACTTGTGTAGTTTATGAGGATGCCCGACTCTGTTGTCTAGGTCGTTTAATTTCTGCACAAAAACAATAAGCTATACAAACGTTTCACACTCGGTTCTCTGACGTGGATACCAGTAAATCTGTCCCACAGCCTGGTCAAGCTTATTCTGCTCAATATGTGCCAAGGATTCACGCATGTGTATTAGTGGTTTTGTGCCTCACTTTCTGGTAGAGTCAACATTTGTTTCTTTTCTGGTCTCTATTGGAACCATATTATTCCATCATCCAACTTAAGTGTGCCCATAACGAACATAAACATTTCATGTTCCAGCTACATACACTACTGGCATCAACTCCTGGTCTATTTTTACCTTTTTCTAAGCATAAGCTCTTACACCTGGATCTTTTTCTGTACTTCCTGACACTGATCGATTTCTATGAATGTGAACATAACGACATTGGTTATTGTACTGTTGGATGTGGGCCAAGCGTCGGGGTTTCTCACGGGTGTCCCTACCAGTACATCTGGAGCTCCAGGCAACACAGTTAAGGGCCAGATTTTGAGTACCCGGGAGAAAACAAGAACCAGCACATGACATGGTTATTTGCTCTCCTTTCGTCTTCGCTGTGGCCTGTAATCTGCTGGTGGTAGGTAGGTGTGAACGTATAGTGGCATCGATATTTTGGAGAATACCGACTATTTTTGC
Source organism: Fasciolopsis buskii (assembly GCA_008360955.1). Taxonomy (NCBI): domain Eukaryota; kingdom Metazoa; phylum Platyhelminthes; class Trematoda; order Plagiorchiida; family Fasciolidae; genus Fasciolopsis; species Fasciolopsis buskii. The sequence continues at coordinate 31,334 of LUCM01005247.1, read as the reverse complement.
ACAACATTTTCTCCAAGATCTGATTTGATGCTTGATATTACTTTCGTGAAATTTGCTAGTTTGCTATTGTTTTTACTTCCGACAGTCTTCGCTCTCCAACTGCACATGCTGCTCAGCATTCTCTGCCGTAGCTTGATTTGCCTGCATTGTCGTATTGGTGCTATTTCGGGGCCAAGATATATACAGTGTACTTCCCGTGTCTGGTTGTTGACATGAATCTTCATTCTGTCGATTGAGAGGACTTTGACAATCGCGACTTTAGAATCCCATAAAAGACATGTTCGGAGTCACACCGCGGACGTCTAATGAACAACAGTGATGGTTTATTGTGCAAGGAACATTTGAGCGCAGAGCAAATTCCCGCCCCCGAGACGTCTGCTCACATAATTTTGGCTAACTAAGGAATAACAAAAGGCTGTAGAACATCTCCAATACTTCAAGGAAGTTAAAATAGTCAATCATAGTGAATCTGGGAAGTAAGGAGGACTGCATAAATGTTCCACCGAGGGCCATGATGGGGTGAATCAGTAGGTATCAAGATGTACATTACTAACTCAGTTATCAGTAGTCAAGATATGAAGCTGACATTAATTTGCAGGTAATTGTGATTGACGTACACGGATCTGTGGGCTCATTCTGTTTGACATCAGCACAATTACATATTGTGTCATGCAAATCTGTTTCATCAAACTGTCCTCCTGCCGTTCGAAAACTGCAGATGGCTCGGTCCACATCATCCGTTATCCACTTAAGCGAATCGATGGACAATGGTTCCGTTGTTTGTTAACGCACAACCATATGCCTACGTACGACAGCGAATAATGTGCCGTTGCTGGCTTAAATGGTATAAACAATATCGCTTTGCTCTGTGTATTCATCCTAAAACGATGGAATATAAATCGCATTCCTCTTTACTTATGTAGCTTTCGTCAAACAGGAGTGAAAATAGTTCTGCAAATATAAATAATACAAATGACTGTTTCCGAATGGCATAAGTGATGAATTGAACTGTGCCATAGCGGCAAAGCTTTGGCCTGATTAATTTCGCTAACTGAAAACACACTGCTCACTGGACCTCACTGGTCACATCTTATTAGGGCGGAATGCTTCACAGTCAAAACAAGAAGCACAAACAGGCCGAAAACTGGTTTAAATGGTGCAGTCGCAATAGAAGGACTGGACAGACGTCGACCAACGCAGATAATTTATTTAGGATTCGGATGAATCTTGCCTGCTTCCCAATCCTCCGCATCGTTTATAATGCTTGTGAATAGACACATGCAACAGCACACGGTTATGGTAATATTAAGTCGATCAATGTGCTCATACGAAATGGTTTGAATGCAGTCAAACATTTCACAATTAAACTAGCAGAATCTATAAGCCTCGATATTTAAGGAAAGCTGTCCGATTTATCACTCACACAAGTTTCCTCCGTGATTAGCTTCTATCCAACCAAAGTTTTAGGATCAAAGTACAAAAGTATGGAACAATAACCGACATATACATCCCTTTTCTAACCCGCTGAGTGGCCCATAGTGATGCGTTGGAACGATATCCACCTACGAACCAAGTATGTCTTACACATGCATCATACTAACAAAACTTGTAATGTCGCAAATGCCGAATCTGTCAACTATGTATAGTCTTGCACGGGTCCCTGATTAAGGATAAAATGGATTTAATTCGGTAAAAGGCTACGCTTTTCGGGATTCTTATCAACAACTGTTTTGTACACGTCACACGGGGATGTCTACTTACCCCCGAATACAACATATTCATGTTACCAAAATATGAGAAATCAGTGGAACAACTTGTGATTAAATATCATGGAATTACTGGTAAGTTTTAGAATAATCTGCCGGTACGTTCCTTCCTATTTTAAGTGGTTCTCGGTACTGTACTTATTGTGCCGCTATTTGTTCACTCGACGCACCGGATGTCAGTCCCGATAAGTGAGTTTTACCCACTCTCTGTCGGTTATTTAAGGTACATTCAACATTGATTTGATTCAGATGCGCGTTACTCGCTTCTCCGGCTACTTAATTCACAGTTCATCTCATTCCATTCACGTTGTGACAGACATTCCGGCAGAAATTGTAACGCGACATATTAGTTCATATTGCAGGAAGATGACCGCGCAAGTAAATGAACGCGTCCGCAGTGATTATCAATCAGATTTCATAGTCTTGCGCGAGATTTTGATGTGCACTTAAATACTTCTTCTGTCAGAACTGATAGCTTACACTTACACCGACTGAACTGGAATAACGTTTGCCCAAACGTGAAATTATAAGAACCTCAATTGTATGAGGTATCCAGTTTGTGTGCAATAAAGAACATACCATACATGGTGCATGTAGCAAAATCCAATTAGGAGCCACGTTTTGGAAAGCTCTGCACCTAATGCTCCTGTTCCATCATGGACGCTGACGTAGGCAACCACGCTGGTTTCCTTTCCTAAACCGTTCGCTACAATCATATGTAGTTCTTGTTTCCTTAGTGATCTAGGCCCTTGTCACAACTGACGGAGAATGAACTTCACTAGAAGCATATATTAGATCTACATTAACTGCTGCATTCATAAAAGGACACCATAGAGACACTGTGTTCCTCTTCATTCTTCAATCACGGCTTTTGGGGAGTTGTCGAAGTGAATGAAACCGTGTGTGAACAGAGAAGAAAGAAAGCCTTAAATCACCCACTCAATCTCTCTGTCAACATAATCAATCTCAGATATTGACTTTTTTCACTTTCTACTCAGTTAGACACGACACTGAAACCCTAGGCCTAGATATGGATACTTCATCATGTACAACCTGCAGAAGGTCGAGTGCAAACAGAAAAACCGAAAGATTGTGTACATAACAACGATTGATGCGTTTTTAAAGTCAGTCGGACATCTCTTGCCCAGGGCGATGGGTATGATCATTGCGAAAGCATTCGATATAAGCTAGTGATGAACTAATTATCATTTTGATTTATTCCTTGTGACCCTGCTGCTCATTTACTCTGTGCCAACACAAACCACAAACAAGCCAATTTTCTTGCGTGAAGCACTGCAGTGCATTGATAGGTCTCAAATCAAAAGGATCTGTTTACGGCGTCACTGTTGAGAAAGACCTGTTATTTTTTTACCAAAATCATGCTCGCGGATTTATTCGTCAAACTCCTTTTATCACTTGCGCATTAACACAGTGCAATGAAAGCTAGTGGTGAGGGTCGCAAATGATTTCATTGGCCGCAGCTGGAAACAGAAATTGTACAGTTTCTCTATCTGCCGTTCACTGGTCGGAGCATGGGCACACACACACACACACAGAAACATGCAAGTAAATTGGCCACGTTTAAACCAGTCACCGTTCGGTTAACGGCTAGCTGACTTTGACTCACCAGTTGGCCTTGCAATTTTTGGATCGTTGTTGACCCTACTAATGCTAGCTGAACTATTTCACGACTGTATCCGAATAAGCGAACAGTGTGTCATCGGGTGACTACTGTTATCGAATAGATTGCGATTTAGTCGAGGTGAGAATCACTGAGGCTAGGATCACTGGACAGACTGCGCATTGTCTTCAGAAGGTAGAGATTCCGGTGGTCAAGTAGATCTCCGTTCCCGTGGACGTAAAAAATTCCCATTGATCCAGGAGTCTGAGAATACGACAGGTATTCTGTGAATGATCAACCGTTACAGATACCATAAAGCCACCGCAGCTATGTAATGGTAGATACAGCAACCAATGAGGATAGTTTTAGTAGCTTGTAATGGCTGCAAGATTTCACAAAGAATGGAGCTCACGTGTTTGACACATCGCCCGGAATAAGAAGCCGTAAAACGAACAGAATATAGAATTGCAATGCATTACAATGCATACTGTACTCCGTGGAATCCCTATGCACAAGTAGCTTTTAAAACTGCCAAACAGTTATGTACACAGTCCACTCGGAATCAGCAAACTAGTTCAGACACCCCTCTCAATATCCGTTGCAATTTGGTCGCTTGGTCTCAATAACTACCTAAAAATAAAGATTTAAAACATTATGGTACCTTATCTTCAACTGTTTTATGCGCTCTCACTCGCTATTCGTGCTTGACACCCACAGGCGAGGATGCAGCTGGAAGGACTGGTCGCTCCGTGCGACGAATTCTAAATGAAATCACAAGCACGTGCATTACCATTCGTCCAAATCTCGCTAACAAAGAAAGCAGTAGACTCCTGCGGGAATAAGATCTGGAAACGATTGGTGGGCTTCGGTGATGAACTGCCTTCAAATATGCCAAGTGCGAATCTTGGGTTGAGGCAGTCGCATTACTTTATAGGGAACCACTGACTCTTTACGATTTAGTGAATCCACGCTGCAACGGATTTCTGAGCAAGAGCTCCGCACAATAAATGAATTTTAAGAAAAACCTGTGCGGGCGAAACGTTTTCTGATATACCATGCACTTGGTGATAGTTTTTCCAATGATATTACTTAATATCACAAGTGAAATTTTCACGAGCACAAAGTTGTCAGGCGATTTCTTTATGCACATGGTGTTCAGAATCTAAACTGAAAATTTGGGCCTATTTTAATACTTCAAATTTCTTGGTCGTCCTATATTTCTTAAGAATCTAATGTTAGGTTTCCTATTTTGAACCTTACCAGAACTTATGTCGTCCATTTTTGCTCACCATTTGACAGAAAGTAGGTGTCTAACTAGTAACGCTGATGCCTGTGAGGACCTGCAGATGAATAGATTCATCAGTTACTCTGTCATGCGTTCGTGGTGTGCCATTATCGGTCCTTTGTTTTTGAACGACGAATGGAGGGGAGTTTTTCTTGGACAAAAAGTCAATGGTTGCTTAGAACTTTTTTCCGTAAACCCGGAAGAAATGTTCTGTAGAGGACACGAATAATTCTTTCAAAATATTTCGATGCGATATCAACGGGTTGGGCTGGAAACCAATGTACGACAAAAGGCGCACTGCAGAAATGCTCCTTTGAATGCTGTGCTCCCGTCGGAAGCAATGATCCCCCGACAATTTTTTGTAAAGCTTCTTTACCCATCTCATTTCACCCGTGAATTATTTGTGAAGCTATGCTATCCCGTGAAAACTGGCAACAAGTGTTTGGCACAGTATAGCGGCATAGGAAGTATTGATGGTTATCTGCAAGGGAACCGCATGACTCCGATAGTTGAGTGCCTACTTCTCGCGCAGAAACGGTAAACCTGGATAAGGAGAAGGCCCCATACTTATTTGTACTTTTCAGAGAGGTCACCGTAGCAGGCACTTTGATTGGACGGCTTCCAATGGCAATACATTTTGCTGCCGGGATGAGCATTTTGTTCATATCTCGACCAATTCTATTTCTGCCGATGAAATAGCAATTGCCTATGGATTCAACCTCTTACTGTCTGCAGGAATTCATGTGCACTCGTGGGTCAAGTTATGCAGGTCGACTCACAAATCGATTGTGCGAAAGCATAACATTATTATGCCCCACGAGACATGAGCCGGGTTGGCTGAAAACAAGGTGTTGAGAATCCTCACTGAAAAATTCAGAGTTACATTGGGCCGATTTGTTATTTCAAAACTACTGATAGCTCAATTAATTTGACCAGCTGTAATCCATTTTGAGTAATACAATTCGCGGCGAGTGATGTTAATTTCTTAAGTGTGAGCTAGATCCAATCTGTGAGGTGGAAGTGGATTTAAGAAAAGAAAAGGTATCTATCGGCTGGCAGGTTGACAAACTGAAACAATTGAGGTAATATTATATAATCTCTTATGAAATCCGTTGGTAGAAGCAGCCGTCTGATATAAAATTTTGCGACCAATATAATGTTTCATAGGAGAAGACGTCACTCAGCCAATGAGAAGAATGATGGTGAGGTGTGTGCAGAACGTTGGCTCATATCTGACAACACTTGAAAAGTTCCGCGCGAGTTTGTTTTAAAGTTTGAACAAAAGGAAATCCGGGAGGAAACGGAAGGGAAATAGTGCAGCGGGGTGCACGTGAACACTGGGACCGGAGCGCTGTTTACCACAACAATACTAGTGGGTGGGGTGACCGGTTGCTGACCATCCAGTCTGAAAATTACCCTTGAGGGATGGATGTAAGATGTGTAATCCACCAACATAGCTGCAGCCGCACACCGCAACAGCTGAGCTAGCAGCAGGATATGTGCCGGACAAGGCGGTGGGGCTCACGGCCCCCCTCCCTATCATGATGGCGCCGGGGTACAGAAGTAAAGTAACAAATGCGGACATGCTATAGGTAGGACGCACCAGAAGCCAGGTTTCCAGGAATGGATAATCTCAAACGAGTGGAAAGCGCGGTATTCAAAGTATGAAGTCGTTTTTTACCACCAGGCTGAACTGAATGGTCTTGCAGGACGGAAAGTCTCGAGTCGGATTTCGTAATACGTTTGCTCGCCCTTAAGCGTTGTGACAACTTGTGCGTCACTCTTACTCGGATCCGTACGGGTGCGATACTGGCAACCCTGACACCCGACCCGTACAACCATAAGATAGTCGGAGGCGGTGGAAGGTTTAGCATATTCTATTGGAAGCGTGCGAGGGGAGCGTGCTTGAGCAACGAGCAAATGGCGACCACGCTGGGTGGTCAATTTTCGGTTAAGCGTGCGATTCGGGGGAACAAATCCGTGTTCCACTGCAGGGGCATCCTCATAGGAGACCGTCGGAGAAGGGCTTTGAGTGGGACTATACGGAACAAGCCAAAAACCGGCGGAATACCCAGAAACTTGGCATCGCTCGCCAATGGAATAAATGGGTTGCCCTTTCGGCGGTCCCGCGTGTGTTTATTGTCGGGAGCTGACCGTGCGTCGGAAACCCAACCTTAAATACACCATTAGGTTGAACGCAGGAGGCATTCTCTCCCGACCCAGTTGTGCCCACATATTGCTGCATCCGAGCCGCCCGCTCGATGCACGGCGGCCAAAACAGTGGATTTGACCGCGTCCCACAACCAGGGTTCCCACCCTAGTCCAGAATATTTACCGGAGGGAGTTGAAAATCAGTTTCCTAGTTTGGGTTCTGTTCGTCCTATGTTGGGTGCACGATATCGACCATTGGAACAGTGGTTGTCTTGCCGGAGTCCGTGGAGCCGCCTGGGTTAAAGGGGTTATTCGGAGAGAGCGCGAAGGTAAACAAATCCTGAGGAAACGGTGCCTGTCTGCACCGGTTGATGTTCGACCTGGTGGCGGCCACCTAACAGCTTTTGGTGCTGCCCTTGTTGGTGCAACATGGGGGCAACATGTCCATCGGCGCACAAAGTATCTCGGCTAACATACCATTCTGTTATGTACGATGATGCCCCTACAACGGGAGGGTAAGTAACCATCTGATTTGAAGATTGCAATAAATTAAGAAAACTGAACGGATTGCTTAACTTTGCAGCCACTACGGCTGCTTCGTGTATCCGGCACCTCTGGCGCGATTGGCGGTGCCATGGCTCCGGCCCCACCAGAAGCTCCCACCGGCAGCGCTTCTAACGGATGGACTCGGACGGGGTTGTGGGACTCTCGAGATGAGAGGAGTCCATCTTTTAGTCCGCATTCTACAGTGGAGGGTTTGATACGATCGATAGACACCATAACATGTCGGCTGGCACCATCCAAAATGAACGTTTTGGACCACGTCAGACCAAGCCAAACAGACCGATATACGGCGTTTGCGGTGGCGGTCGAACACCGTCAATGCACGCGAAACTATGAGTTGAAGTATTCATTGCGGTTGGAATGCGGCCCGAAGGTCGTTGGTCCCGCGGTGGATTGGCATGAAGCGTTCGCGTTTCTTATGCATGAGGCTTTGCATAGTCACCGTAATTGAAGTGCAGGGGTTTCTAAGGCGCCACCGGCTTTTCGGGGGGACGGAGCATGCAACCAAACACAAGCTCATTTGGTGTGAGGCACGTTTTTTCTTTAGCTGATCTCCAAGGTCTTAAAAGAACTAAGAGCAGTTTTTTGCTCTAAGGCGGATTGGTGCCGGCCCGTAGAGCAGTTTTTAATTGCCGGTGAAATCTCTGCGCCAGACGGTCAGCCTGCAGATGGTAGACATTTGTTCTAAGGTGCTTACACCCAAGTGATTTAATCATGTTTGAAAACGCCCCGTCAAAGTATGAGCCACTGCCAGTGGCCACTGCAGCAGGGCAACCAAAAATGCCTACCCAACCTGCCAAGAAGGCTTGTGTGGCTTCATCTGACGTAAGGCGTGGTATTGGCATAGGAAATGACCAGCTTGTGAAGCGGTCTACATAGGTGAGTGTGTAGATTTAGCCGTGCGATAGCGAGAGTGGCCCCACGAGGTGGACGTGTGCGCGGAAAAAACGTGACGCTAGTTCGGAGAATTTAGCCAACACAGCTTCGGCATGCCGATGGAATTTTACACTATTGCATTGGAGATAGGCTCCAGACCACTGGCGTACGTTACGTTTAACGTTCAGCCACACAAAACGTCGGGTCACTAGCCGCACCGAAGCAGCTACACCCGGGTTTGCAAGGTTGTGCAACGCCAGAAATGTGGTATAATTGTGAGCTGCTGGCACTTACGCGATACGTCGCAAAGAACTGTGTTCTGCAACGCTGTGATAGGTTCGGCCGACCAGTTTAAGGAGCTATTTCATCGACGGTCGTCGATTTCAGGATTCACCACTTGGGCTTGTGCCATCGCATTGAGGTCAGTGCTCGGTGTTGGAGGCAAACGAAGCTGGTGTATGCGAGAAAGTGCATCAGCGGCGGATTCGTCTGCCACAGAGACAATTTGCATGTCCACGGTGAACCGTGGAACAAAGTCTAAGTGGCGGAGCTCGTGTGGCGAGTACCCGCCAGAGACTGAATACAGCGCTCATACCAAGTGTTTGTGATCTGTGAACAGCTTGGTTGGGCAACCAAATGCGTGCCTGAAGTGTCGGACAGCTAGGTAGGCGGCGAGCTATACCCTGCCAAACGTGCCATATCTAGACTCCGCCGGCTGCAGGTACTTGGAGACAAAAAATACCAAAGGCTTCCAAGACCCGTCTATGAATCACAGCTCGGAGGCGTCGGTTACCAGAGAAATGGTTGCTTTAGGGTCGGGAGATGTGGGTAGCGCTATTTTGACGATTGCATTCTTAATGGAATTGAACGCCTGTTTCGTAGCCTCGTCGAACGCAAACGTACGCTTGACTCCCAGTAACAGGTCCGTAAAAGGCCAATAGTCTGTCCACATTCAAGAATAAATTGCCGATAGAAAATAACCGAGCCGACAAATTGCCGTAATTGTCAATATGAATGAGGCTATTGGTAGTCCCTAACAGCAGTGATTTTATCCGGCAATGGAACCATGCCATAAGAATAGGCAATATGTCCTGGGGATGTGACGCTGAGCCTTCCAAGCTCACATTTTGAGGCGTCAATCCTTACGCCATGTTTGCTAAGTCCGTGATAAAAACCACGTAAGTGATTGAAGTAGCTAGGTACTAGGACGTCAACTAGTTACACATGCGCATTCTCTAAGCTTTGTGTGACCTCGTGTATAAACTTTTGGAAGGTTTGGCCTTCATTACGGAGCCCAAAATGTGTCCTCACGAACTGGAACAGTCGGAATAGTGTAGTGGACGCCGTTTTTGGTGTTTCCTTTATTGGGATTTGATTGTATGCTCGAACTAAATCTATTCCCGCAAAGGAGGAATAGGGCACCTAGCAACAACGGTATTCGTTTTAGGTGCCCCGTAGCCCCACATGGTTGTCATTTGTCATTGGACTTAGAAACAAGGTAAACAGGAGAGGCCCATAGATTACTGGAAGGTCGGATGATGCTCAGCTTCAACATGTGGTCGAATTCTGCCTTGGCTAGGCGTAACTTGTCAGGGGCTAGGAGACGAAACCAAATAAGCATTGGTAGTTCTATGCTCGCAATATGGTGCGTTACCCTGGTAGTGTCGGTGGGAAGTTGCCCAGTGTGTGGGATCGGGTAGTCAAGGCGTGTGTCTGGGCGGTTTAGCGTACTGGAACGTGAATTTGTTTGCGACGGCGCACGAGCTGGTCATGACCAGCTGCGTTTGACGGTCTACTATTTTCCTGCGCCAAGCATCGACTAATAAGTAAAACTCCCGGAGGAATTTCATGCCAATGATAGAATACAAAACATCAGCGATGATGGACACCCAAAGAAGCGTACGATGCAATACTAGATCGAGGGTCAGAGAACGATGTCCGTACGTGCAGATATCGGCGCCGTTAGCTTGTATGCTTGTGCAGCGGTCAAATTATTCGCGTTAAAGGGGGTCGCATCAACACCGGTTTCTTACTTTGGAATGTGCGATCGGAATCACATCACTTTGCTAAACCACCACTTACAGCAACCTTCCGTGGATAGCAGGAAGGGTCGCTTGGGATAGGGGCTACTGCGCCTGTCTCGGCGTGGGCTGAGCTGATCTCGTTGCCAATCTCTGTCAATTGTTAGCCGCTGTAATGATTTGTCAACAGTCGTCAAAATAGTCGGTAATTAGCCTCGTAAAGGTTAGCATGCCGCCCTGGGGAAGGAGAAAGTGTTTTCTGCTGAGAAAACTGGGCTATAGCGCAACATGTTGTCATCAGCGATTTCAGCGTCCTCCTTTAGTGCATATCTGCGGGAAGTACTAAGCAAGGGAAGTAGACCTAGTGGGAGCCGTTGAGGAAACAGCTTTCTTAACATCCGGTCGTTGTAGAACAGTACCCCTCTGAGATGCCGCATTGCCCGCAGTAGCTCTGGGGTCTTCTTATTCCCGGGTTAGACCCCTTGAAGCAACTGCTTGATGCGGGGATTTCCAATAACCGATCCGTAACCAAACAAAGATACAATGGCGTTCCTAATCAGCGGGGTTCCATCAGGAGAAAGACAGCCTGCGTCCCATCCGAAAAGGCCAACGTCGCTAATTTTCCTGTAATTCTTGAAACCCAGTTCAACTAAAGTAAACCAGAGTTGGGGATGGAACTGCTTGAGACAGGGTATGCGAGGAGTTATGATTCCCAATCTTGGGTCTAGCGACGGTGGCGACGTGGACATGGCACAGATTTTGAACAAAACGCAGCAAATAAAAATCAACAAGCAAAAGTTATTCCTAAAAGAATAACAGCATTAACATTCACCCGTGATAATAAGTAGCCAGGGCTTCGTCAAAAAAGACCCAATCACGAGTCAGTCACGTTGTGTTCACCAATTTTTGAATCCGATTGTCCTAAAGCGGATCTCGTATTACGTTTGCTTGCCCTTAAGCGTTGTGACAACTTGTGCGTCACTCTTACTCGGATCCGTACGGGTGCGATACTGACAACCCTGACACCCGACCCGTACAACCATAAGATAGTCGGAGGCGGTGGAAGGTTTAGCATATTCTATTGGAAGCGTGCGAGGGAAGCGTGCTTGAGCAACGAGCAAATGGCGACCACGCTGGGTGGTCAACTTTCGGTTAAGCGTGCGATTCGGAGGAACAAGTCAGGGTTCTGTTGCAATTTGAAAGGTAGAGGAAAGAGCTGCGGTCTGGTCTTGCTCTCTCATGTGTTATTTAGGATGCGATCAATGGTCGAAGTAACTCGGAAGATGAAATTGATTTCGTGCATATTACGCTGGCTTCTTCAGAAAGTGCGTATATTTTTGGTATGTATAAATGCCTGGACAGGCCCATGTGGCGTGCAATCCATCCATGCACGTCAATAAACATAAATGAACCAATATTTGATGGGCCGAGTTGCGAAGAAACACAGTGACCATAAGTGCCGAATAGGCCAGTAGTGACATGGTTGCACTAGAGATTGTTTATCAGGGTAAATAATTCATGGTTTATAAAATCATCTCTAAGAGATGGCGCAGTGGTAACCCAAAAGTGGTGGGGAACGGAATGAATAGTAGATGGAGTCTGTCAAGAACTGAAGAAAATTATCACTAAGGGCTCCATCCTGACAGAAGTGATGGAAGTTCCGAAATGCCTTAATTGGACAGGGAGATTTCCATAACGATCCGGAAAGAATGAAACCAACGTGTACACCTAGTTTCTTTCGAAGAAACTGAAGTTAAGTCAGAAAAAGAAAGGAATCATATTAGTGATGAAGTGACCAGCGGCAGCTGTTTCATGCTCCATTTAGGCAGTGCTGTGTACTCTTGAAGATGGACAGTAAGATTTTAATAAGGTCGGCTGAATATTCTACGGCTGTACTGCTAAAGGCTCATCGACATGGGAGAGGTACGCTGAATAAGAGTAAGAAATCGGGGGAATGTTGTCCTTGTGCTGGTCACACCTTTTCATGTGGTGTTACAAATATTGAGATCTACTTCCTTTTCACGAGGAACACAACGATACCAGCAACGTTTTCAAATATCAACCCAGTTTCGTACCCTGGGTCTTCAGTCGAGCCTGTGTGGTACAAATGAATGAGAAAGGGGGCGCCAACTGTTCTTGATCTGTCTTTTTATTGTACTATTCCTGAAGAAGTTTGGCATATAATGACCAACATTCAACAACGAATAACTTAGCTTCGACGGACGTTTTCGTTACTAGAAAAGTAACAAAATATCCGTATTTCAAAGAGATTGACGGAGAGGTTCCTTACACAAGGTACAGTGACTCAATTGTTACCCATAATAGTCTTACAGACGGGCATCTTGTTTGGTCTTATGATTCGGATCCATAAAGGACCTAAATGCAGCGGCTTTTAGGGTGAATGTAATTCAGGTTTTACGAGTCAAGCAACTGTTCAGCAAATGCACGCTGGACGGTTGGATTACCACCGCCGCATTGCTTCACGTTCGAAAAGGTTAGAGGAATATTCAAACACTGGTTTGACTCTTGTTCCATAAGGTTTGGATTGCTCTTCCAACGGCAAATTTATGTATAGCAGCACCACTGATTTATTTGCCTTCTGGGATACCGTGATGACATGTTCCGGTGAGTTAATTTGCAAGAACAATTTGACTCCAGGTCGCAAACTTGACAGTTAATTGGAAATATTTGGCCACAAAGCTTGTATCTTCCTGGGGTATAGCGCATTTTACCACCTGATGCTGCTTTTTGGGGAGGAATTTCATCATTCAGCCATTTGCCTAGGAATTTAGTGAAACTGAATCTTGCGGTATGTTAATAACTGTAAATCACGGGGTTTCACGGCAAAATTTACACACAATTTCGCTGTCGTCAGCAAATGGGAAAAGGAAGTCGTTACGAATAACGTCGAAGACATGCTTGAAGTAAAACGTTTCCCTAAATCACACCGCCGGTCGCTAATTGGGGTTTAGATATGGAGCCATTTGCCTAAAACTCCAGGTTTGAGGACGATAGATGTGATGAAAACCACGAAAACATTGGATCAAGGGTACCGTAGGATTAGATTTCATTAAGTGACTTTCGGCGAGATACTGTCGAAAGCTTTTGCCATGTCCAAAATGATTACTATAAATGACCCCGTGTTCAGGGCCGTTGTGACAAAGTCCAGGCAGTCAGTCATGCCATCAGCGCACAATTTCTTTCGAAGAAGGAAATAAGTTCGTGTTTTGTAAGGTGGACGATAAGATTATCCTTAATCAAGCGTTCCATAATTCTGGAGACCATTGAGGTATGGTTGATTTGGTGGTTATTGGCGGAGTCACAGCATTTGCCCCTTTCGTGAACGGGGTTAGTTGCAGATGTTCTTCAGTGTGAAGATAAGGCACAGTAATAAAAAACAAAAAATAAAGATGTTTGCTGAATAAAATGAAATATAGGTCCCATCAAGCGAGAAAACAGCTGAAGGTGGTGAGCCAAGTTCGAGGTGGGAATTAAATTTGGTTTTCATCAACAGCTAGGCTATTTTACAGTACGACCCTTTAGACAATTGAAGTGAGCTTGGAGCAGCGGCACTGTTGTCAATAATCAGAACAGATACAAAGACACCACCGGCTGCCTCTACAGTCTCTTGCGCATTGTTCATATACGCGTTGTTGTGAACGACATATGGGACTTCACTGATTGAGAACCCGTACGTGGCAATTCCGTTTTCAAGCAATTTTGCCGGCGCTGTATTTTAATTCGACTGGTCTAGAGGTAGCAGCTGTTGCTTTTTTGTTTCCATTTTTTACTACCGTTTCTGGAGTTTCATTTAGACGATTTAGACACAAAAACTGCAAAAAGTCAATGGCCTTGATAAAGTGTCGCTGAAGTTTAGCAAGCTTACAGTTTAGTCGGTCCCAAAAGCCTTTTTGGGACGCATGCTTGGGGTGGGGTTGGAGGCTGCATCAGGGCACTTGCCTGGATTGGAATGTAGCTTGCCAGCGGCCGCGCGCATCTCTGATATTAGAAGAAAAACGGTCCCAATTGGATTTACGAAAAAAATATGTAACAGGTTCCAATCAGCTCTGAAATACTGCCTTGAATTTGGTGACGGATATCTACTCGGGAGAGGCGATGTGAACCAACACCTAACGAGCGGATGGTCACATTCAGGTAAGCTAGCCTGAGTAGACGTTTAAACATGTGTTAAGACTACTGTAAATATCAACGACATGTCAGTTCTTTCCTGGATCATTTGCTTAATGGGCCCAACCGGCCTGATGAATACCTTCAGGGAAATGGGGTAGGCGGTTTGGTGCGAGAAATGTAGACCGCATAGGCCGGATGCACTGAAGCCTCCAGAGGTCGAATTGGGACCTGGTAAGCTAAAATAATATTCAATAGTTCGGTTGTTACTAGAAAATAAGCTTGGAACCTGAGGAGTGGCAGGCGCAGCCAAGCAGAAGGCCTCTGCTGTCCATTTCATTTTTGACCCAAATGACATCTTGAATGGTATTCAGAATGATATCCTGATACCAGATTGTGGCGTTGTACGAAGAGCGATCTTTGAGCCACCTCTCAGTGACTTGCATGAAGTGAAAACTTGATGAGAGCACGCAGAGACGGATTTATTTAATTTTTTCAGTGTGGGGCGTACATCCATTAAAAATAGCGAAAATTTTCCGGGAGAGATCTTATCACTTACGGTTATCATGGTAGGTGAAGCACGGTTTCTCATGGATTAAGAACCCCGAGGGACCATGATTTTTAATTTCAGTCAAATTTTTGAATTTTTCTAATTCTTATATGTTGGCTCTATTAATTATGAGTGATTTGCATCTTTATATTAAGGGAGCGTCGCCTTGTTACAAAGTGATGTTACATCGCTAAATAGTTATAGGGAGTGGGCGGCAGATGATCCATCAGAAAAAATGGGCAGGACATCTGGTGGGCAATTCATTCGTGAGCAGGCCTAGTAAGATTCGGAATCATTACGTTCAGCCCCAGAGGAAGTTTCCGCCATGGTCAACAGTGAGAAAAATAATGGAGGTTTGTCCAGATGACAAGCCAGCGTCACTAAAGATGGTGTGTGTAGAAAAGATACTAGGGACAAGGTGGTCATGTCTGACATCCTAAGCGAGGCTATTTCAAGAGAGCAGGATGGGATATATGAAGAGAAGGTAGGGCAGGATTTGTTTGTGTATTTTGTTCCCCGTCGAGGCACAGATTCAAAACCATATTCTTGAAATATTTCTTAGCGCCGTGGCATTTGCACATCGGGATTTTTAAAGTATTTTAGACACGGTACCAATGCATGTTCTGCCATCAGCGGGGGCTTATATCATAGTAGATACCGCCGAAGGTGTTTAAAAAAATGCGCCACTGCAAAAATTTATTTCGGCGCCGTGCAACAATTCCTTTCTTCTTGATTCAGGCTGCGGTTTCGATTAGCTGTCACGTGTTAATGGCTGTCTGCTGTCCTTTGCCACATTGTCGCCACAATCTCCTTATCCGTGAAATTTGCATCTAGAAAAACCGTCTTTGCGCAATCTGAAAAGTGGGACGTAGTGAAAAGGGCATTTTTCAATTGCTGGGAGCCTTTCTTTTTGAGGTCCGTTCCAGTTTTGTACCCCACATTTGATAATGAGTCGGTTGAGCTGCCACCAAGGAATATTGGTGGACAAAACGTCTGCAGCGAAAGGCTAACTAAAAGTTTTGGAACTCGTTCATTTTGGTAGATGTCGACCATTGTTTCATCTGGAAGTGACAAAACTTACAAGGCTTCTTGGGCTTATATAAGTGATTGGATTGGATAGACGATTAATATTACAAAGTTTTGCCTAAAGGTCGTCTGCCGCTCCCTGCCGGTCAGGCAATAAAAGAAGCTGGACTAATCGAGGGTTCGCAGAGCGTCAGAGATCTCGTCCCAAGAAGTCGACATATAGGGCGCGACAGCATGGTGGGTGCAAATGGGTGAGGAAGATTTGTCACGGAGAGGGATGCTGCACTTGATCTGCTTGTGGCCACTCCTAGGGAAGGGATTTATTACTGAAACCTTAGCATTAGAAGTGCTATGCGTAAAAATAGGTCTGAGCTATTATGGAACCTTATGGGACTTCTCACATGCTGATTCCATCCTTCATTATATGTTTCAGAAACAACGTCGAGTAGGGTATATGGAGCGGTTAAGGACTATTAAATTTTAGTGGCGTTGCAGCCGCCTGCAATTATCTTACGGCTGGGGGATGTGATCAGAAAGAAGAACGAAGGCTTGAGTGAGACGAGGAATATCACAACTATTCAAGTTTGGTGGTCACTGCACCCGTCCTACGTGGATTGCGAACTCGGGTTATTTTAGCAGAATCCAAATAGTGTCAGGGATAGAATCAAGCAGCGGGTGATGGAAAACGGAAGCTTTGTGCCGTTGCTTTACGTAGGCTAGGCAACCGCCTCTTCTACGATCTGGTCTATTGGCTTGGTAGGGCGAGTAACCCGCCAACGAGGAAGACGAAGTGGAGATGTGGTCTGTTGGCCGAGCCCCCGTTATGAAGATAACATCGTAAGAGTTTCTAGGTGCTAACAACCTTAGCTCCCTTACTTTATGAGTCAGGGAGCGGAAGTTCAGGGTCGAGTGGGGAACACTCAACGGGAACATATAAGTCCACGTGTTATCGGTGGGGTCAAGTAATCAACGGATAAATTCGAGGCTCAGATAGTGCATGACTGTGATAAGGGAGTAAATTCAGTAGACTTAAGTATACTGGCCGGCGTGGGACTGCATCTGTTAATGGATTTGTGGACTGAAGACCAAGGTGATAGAAGAGACTTGGGACTTAATGAGCGGGTTATCAGACGATGCTGATTTTGGGGAGGTGGTACCAATGGGGTTGCTGACCGAATTGTTACGCTGTCGTGGCGGAACCGGCAATCTAGGGGGATAACGAGGAGGGGGGTTGGGAAATGCCAAATGAAAAGCCGGTTAACAAGTAGGTGTGTTAATTTTTGGGGACAATCGTTACTTTGTAATTCGCAGAAGTCAGGGGAGCAGTGTTTTGTAGCTGGGGTAATAGGGATAAGCTCTAGGAAAAAGCGGGTCTGGAAAGGGGTCTCATGATAGAACACAGATCAAAGGGCAAAATACGGTTATCTAAAATCTGCCATGTAGCCTGGGGGAGCCAAGGTTAGATCGTGCAAAGTTGTGAGGATAAGGGTAATTGGTGTGAGAATTTTGGCATACAAGAGTAGAACGAGGGCATTGGAGCGTCGGTGTTGCATCCGAATGAGGTAAGTAAGTGGGTCAAAGTAGGGGGATAATCGGCGGACCCTGAGTATGGGAGGCAACATAATCAAGCTGAAATGCCGCAACTGCGTTACCGAAGGACAGTGGAGACATAAATACAGTGGGCCAATCAACTCGTGATTTTAGGCAACGGTTAGTTGGCCGCCGTGCGTTTGTGTACCTTAAAATTTGTCAGAGCTCATTCCGAGATGGCTTACTGGATTTGTGTCCTGAGAGTACCAGGCAGTCGAAGTGCACAGACGGGTTGGCCTACTGGATTAGCAAGATGACTATCGATGTGCGGGGTTGTGTGGTTAGTTGAATAGGTCACTGGTGTGCGCTTCTTGTGGAATTCAACTGATTTTGGCCGGGTGCCATGCTGTTATTTGACGGAGGGACGAGGAATTGCTTAGGGCGTATCTGGGTTGGGGTATATGCCAAGTGGTTTATATTAGCCTGAAAAGACATCAGTGAGACGGCAGTCATATGCGTGGTTACACCGTCAGTGCTTTCATATTGGGGTACCAGATTTGGTAGATTAAGCTGATTACGTTTGCGGGGTGGTTAGACGGGCGAAAGGGACTGAGTTTCATCTAGATCTACCGGTATTGGTTGCGACCAAAAGAGATGATGTCGAGGGATCAGCGCTTTCGCAGCGGGTGTAGGCGAAGATGGGGTGGCACTGTCATTATTAAATTCATTCACAGGTAGACTAGCAACAGATTTTTGGGGTGTAGAGATTGGACAGGAAATTGAGCGGCGTTAGTACGGGAGAGGTCGGTTATGCGAATTGCTTGGTGTAGTTTTCAATGGGATTTGTATTTTAGTCCCGGTAGTGGTCGCCGAGCACGGGATAGCCGGAGATGTGGGGCGATGGAGACTGTCACAGGGAGAAGGTAGGTTAGTTGAAACCTTGGCAGTAGGCTCGGGATTTGACCCATTAGGAGGAACCTGAACTGGCGGCGCTCTGGTCAGAGGGGGAGCGCCAATTGCAACCAAAGTTCTACCAACTGGAGAAGCTGCGGTGAATTTCTACGACCGTAATATGCCTCTGAAAGGGAGTTTATTCCGTAAAGATCTTGACATTTTTATAAGACGTATAGTCAACAATGTTCGACTTGTTTGCTATAAACTCCTTAGCAGAAAGATCATCAGGAAATTGAAATAAAATTAGACAGTTATTCTTGGGGTTTTTTCCCGAGCCTAGATCATAGGGGTGAAGGTGCAGAATCGTGTGACCACGCTTAGCGGGAACTTTTCGTATAGCTGCAAAAAACACAAATGTACAGACTTTAGTGTCTATTAGGTGCGTGGATACTAAGCTCCAAAAGTGCCCCGAAGATCAGCAATAGTACCTGAAAAATAATCCACATGGGACTTAGCGTCTCAAACCTTCTTTGTAACCTTGGTCCGATGAGCTGCAGAGATAAACTTTGAGGATCACATGGGAGATAACAAGTGTGCCATTCAACCAATTTTCCGAATGATGGCCGGTTATTAATAGCGCGTGTTTCAGGCAGAGGCTTACTACACATTACTGCGCACTTAAGTAGAAAGACGTTAGACCGTATTTCTCTCCCGGAAAACGGGACAGAGCCAGTGCGACCGCCACGCCTCAGTAAGCAAGTGATGCTGGACTCGTTTTTTAACAGTTGGAGGCCTCGTGTGACCTGTTTTATTAGAAATTTTAAAAGTGAGGTTTACTTTTAGTCAGAAGTAACTGAGTTGGTAATACTTTAACAAGATGCAACTCCGTCTATCACTGAGTCCCGTAGCCTGTTGGTAAGGGCTTATTCCTCCTGTTTTTTATTCATTTTGTCACCCTAGCGGATGTCGCATTGCATAATATGACTCGATTTTTTGGCGCTCCCTTCCAAATGAAACGTTTTGTGTATCAGTCCAGTAAGTTTATGGGATCTGTCCTCTTGTAAGCCCCTATGCAACCCCGAGCCTTTCACTTCAGATTTGATGAGAATCTGCTACTTTCCGGGACTTATAGAGCTGGGCGAAACAAGGCAATTAAAGTGAGAATACAACCGCTTTCGGTTAAAAACTATTAACTCGTTCGTTGCTCAAGAACTGAACAAGCGCAAACCAGCGCTATTTTTGTAGCGAATAATACAAAGCGCAGAACATTTTTTTCTTCATTAAAGGGTCACTACAGAGAACAGGTCACTTATACGTTTGCGAAGCTAAAGGGATCCGGGAAACCGCCCTGAATTACCCCTGTGTTTATAAGCTGGGGTTACGAAACGGTGTCCTTACCATCGAAGGTGTGACCACTAGAATTCCGGTATGATACTGGCCAAGAATAAAAGCGACCAGTCATGTTGTAAGACGACTTTTAGTAGAGAACTGAAATGGAATGCCGGATCAGGGGATTCGGATTTTTCCAGCAGGACCGTGGTCATTTCTCTGCCATCATTCGGATTCACGATATTGAGATTCAAGAAAATCAGTCACACATTTTTCCATGATTTTTGAAACTCCTGCGGTGTCTTTCACTTACTGGTAGTTAGCTAAGTCCGGCTGAGACCCAAAATGCCGATTTTGTGATTGTGGAATTCTTCCGCTGAAGCAAGCAGTAACTGAAACTGACGGAAAAATTAAATATTTTGGATAAAAGAACAAGAATATCAGGGCCAATAAATTTTCCAGCTGCTGGGGTAAGCCATTCAAAATGCTCTTGAAAATTTCTCACAAGTGAATAAGAGAAATTTATAGGAGCACAGTGTTATCCCCGGTAAATACAACAGCGAAAAGGAGGTTAAAGACTCGGTCATTTCCAGACATGATCTCCGAAGGACGACCGTAACATTGCACATACCGTCGATATCCCCTTCAAATGCAACATCCGAGTGATATCACTTAGACATACTCTTCCCTATGTAGCACCGACGGCATGACATCACACTGAGTCGCGTGGCAATTCAATTGCCTATCATCTTGACGGCGGTTCCCAGAATTCGAGGTCCATTCCGGGGACAAAAGTTTAGGCGAGTGTTAAGCCCGTGGTCTGATTTACGACATTCTATCGGCCAGATCCTTTTTGCCTGCTTAAGCCTTAAACACCGCATTTGTTGCTTTCCATCACATTATTTTTTATTCAGATCCTGCCAGTGGCGTCAAACTTATAATATTCTCACTATCTGCAACGGCTCCGCACCGATCAGTCACACCTACCAGTCTGAAGACCAAATACAAAAAGCTAATGTTCACAATACTGCGCAATGCAACCATTTCAGAAGCTTGTGGCACATACACAAAGGCTGGTTGCCAGGAGGAAACCAGCCGATTAGGAGACGGGGTCAAGAATTAATCATCGGCAGAAAGCTCCTGATGTATTTGGTTTATCTGGAGCCTTCCATGTCTTCATCTTCGGATGTTTCTCTGCAGCGAGAAAGAGTAAGACGATCCTTGGCCTTCTGAACATAGGCTGCCGGCAGCTCTTACTACCCACCTATCCGCTTTAACTGGTGATCTGGCTGATCTGTGCCAACCGAAGGCGGGTTGTCGGCGAGCTTTTAGAAATAATCTGTGAGCTTGCAATAAGTGCACCTGCCCTGTAGGAACCAGACAGAACGGGAGCCCACTCTTGATTTATCGATTTCGCACACGCTCTCTGAATTTCTAACACCATTAGACGCCATTGACAGCGTTACTCTTTCAGCAAATTGGAGGCTGCGTGCCGCAGCCCCAAGTGGGAGGGGTGTGGTCAAACCATCGGGTATAAACCAACTGAGCAAATGCGGGGAAAGCTGCTACCAACTCAAGAGTCGTAGATGGTGATTACCTTACCCATTCCTGGGTTGGTTCCTGTGGAAAACTACTGAGCATGGAACCTCCCTTACACCTCGACACGGGCCGCATAATCATGCGTGTACCCCTCCATCCTTTAGCAGGGAGTGCATTAGATAGGTTAGTCGAAGAAGCGACGGAGAGAGATGTGGCAAATGTGTGACACGGTATAAGGCAGGTAGATAAAATTCGAAAATTTTATCGATGTCAAACTTGGAAAAAGAAAACTTGAGGTGCGTTTAACGGTATGGTCTAGATCCGTCAATATTTGCATCTACGCATACACGAAGCGAGTAACAGGGCCGCTTCTAGGCAACCTTGAGCCAAAAGCAGAAGGTTCTGGTCCCGAATGGGGTTCAAAAATGGGCAGTCCTCCGGGTAGATGCCGCCTCTCCGTGGAAGCCCCTGATGTTCTCGTTATATCGTTTCTAATTATCGCTGGTATACTATTAATGGTTAAGTGGCTACTTACTGAGGCGACTGTCGCACTTTCAGCTCACCCACTGGTGATGCACAAATTCCTCAAAACGAAGGCCCTGAAAGAGCCCACCTAGCAAAACAAAATGCACTATCGAGGCTTTTAACCAAATCTTAACCAAAGGTGGACGCCGTTGCTGTGAAAGGAATTTGCGATTGTAGCACGTTGCGGTCGAATAATTACCGTCCCGTAAGCATTACGGGAAATCTCTTTGAACGTTTTGTTTCCACTCAAATACGCGATTATCCTCAGGAAATTCTGGACTATGAATGAAATGCATTTGGGAAAGAAACACCCCGTTGGGCCAATATTCTGACTACTGAGGGTCAGTTCCAGGAAAATCTGTGAGAAGCCTAATCCAAATAATCCAAGTCGATTTCAATAAGGTTTTGATTAAGTCCGGTACCGCCAACTGGTGGTGAAGATGAACTTTTCCGGAGTTCTAGCAAGCTTTTTCAGTCGGATCCGTAATCCAATGCAAGAAAGATCGTTCTCTGCGAGAGTAGCCTGCAAGAGTAGCGGACTCATTCAAGATGACACCTCGGAAGCAGTGGCCTGATGCAACACCCTGTCTCGCCACCGACTTTGCTTCCGAAAGCCATAGACAATTTGCCATTTGTCACAGAGTCCTCCTGTTAAATCTGCTTGTGTGGTCGAAAATTCCGGCAAACTATCAAAGAATTGGTTGTCCGGAGTCAGCTGGAAAAAGATCCGGACACTTGCGCCAGGTTATCGTCATGGTACACCATTCCTGTTTGCCGACGACATAAGAATAGTCCGCCAGTTCATTAAGTTCCAGTCTTGCACCTATCATCGAAGTCCTAGAGCCTCTTGATAAGTGCAAATCCAAGTGGTTTGTGAAGTTCTCTGCCAACAAAAGTTCTGTAATCATATAAATGCCATGCACCACGGGCTCCCTCTCCATAAATGGCATGCCAAATATTGTATCACACATGGTTAAGAACTTATGGTTGCAATAATCTTACTCTTTCGACTTCCATGAGCAAGTCCACCACCAGACCGCTGTGGCTAAAAAATGATCTTAAGGGCTTTCCGCACTCAAGACTGCAGATTTGTTGCCTTCAACTCTCACGCTAAGCCCTAACTCGAGTACTGCCCGATTATCTTCAAGCATATGCGTAAAGTTGATCGAATTGCAATCGAGAGTGTGCAGCGGGCGTTCATTAGAAATCTTCTAGGTCCTTCATCTAGCCTAAATTACAGGGCCAGATGCGAGCCGTTGGACTTGAACCATTATGGCTTCGTCGAGTCAAAGTAAACCATTGCACTCCTATTTATTCTCTTCCGTAATAATGTCCACTCTACTACAACCGTCATACACGATGCTGGTAGTCTCCCGTATCCACCTCGTAGTAGATACTACTCGTTAAGAATACCCCTGACTCGACTATCGATTAGAGCAAAATTCTTCACAGTCACTCACTCTAAGCTGTGGAACAGGCTCCCTAGTTCCCTGCAGTCTTGGGTCTTGCTGCCACCTTGAGACGGAGGAGGGTTTGTGGGCGTCCGATATGTGTACCACTTTTATTCACATAAAGCGGAACCCCCGCCACCCATATGGCACTGGAAACTCACCTAAGTCAAGCTCACACTTGGCCAGCGATTCCCAAATGAAATGTTTCTTTTCACTTGAAATAATAAACTGACGACCCTGGAGAAAAACGGTCGACTGGATTCGAACATGACTCTCCCTGAACCGTTTCGCCAAGGCAGTGAATTCCGGGTGGGATTCCTCTCCTGATCGTTTGGCTAGGATGCTGGATGTAGTTTCTGACCTGCTTGTAGTCTTGTCCCAGTCATTTTTGCATATATTCTGCTCTTGCTAGCCTAATAGAAATTGAGGAGGCTGCGGATTTCATTTTCCGCCCACAGCCGCACTCCCTCGAGAGCGAGCTACGAAAACATACGATCTTGGCTGACCTACCTTAGGTGCTGTTGACCCGTCCGTAGGCTATGGGGACGTATGTACACAGCTTTGAACCCTCATTCTATCGTTTCTTGGCGCTTACTTGGAAAACAGCCAAGGCGACCTCCTTGCACCGGCCACATACTGACTCAGTCCAGCTATTTTAGTTGCAAAGTTTCGCCTTTACTCCTGGGCATTTCGGGCTTGTCCATCTCTTGCGGAACTCAAACTCAATATCTTTTACCACGCGTTTGCAGCATCCCGCATGCATGCAGGGGTATTATGCTCGCGACGTTCACTGAAGGTACTATAAAACCCGGGAAAACCTCTTGATGAAACCAAACGCCACAATAATAAACACCAATGCAGGCTACACGAAACAATAAACAAAATGAAGCGTGTTAAAGAAAACGGAAAAGGGGACTTGAAGAAAAGGACAAACGTTGAAGTTGCCCACTGCTGTAATAAAATAATATAGCTTACTCCATTGTTTCGCTAAAATCCACTGGTGAATATAGAGGCTTCCCCAAATACTGGTTGAAGGCGGCTACTAAATTTGTTTCCGAGAAAAGCAGCTGGCATCCGCCCTTTTGCCATCAACCAGTTAGTTTAACCACCGTCCCGAACAGTGTCTGAACGCGTTCTGAAAGACGCGCTACCCAATATCTGCTTTCGGGCGATATCCTGGACCCTTCCCTACACAGTTTCCTGCCTTGGAGGCATTGCATGCTCTGTTACAATACACTCAATCCTACACCGCTTACGACTATATTCTCATTGTACCGGTCGAATATCAGGGTTTTCAGTAATGCACTCGCATAGAGCCGAGTAAGAGTAACGCTGAAGTGGTCACAACGGTTAAGGGCAAGCAAACGTAATACGATATCCGCGTTAAGACAATCGGCCTTACAGGCCTTCGGATAGTACTAAGTCACTGGCTAGGCAACTAATCTCCTTTCTTCGGCCATCACCAGCTCCTTTTAGATCATGAACCCCGGCTTTGTTAGCGTTCAGGAATTAGCAGAAGCGCTCAGATGTCCTCTGCCAACATAATTCGGGGGCTCACCACAATGAAGTTCAACCTCCACCTCAATGAAATGGGACGCAAACGAGGTGATCCATTTCAGATAATTCTCTTCACAATGGGCCAAGTACACAGGTATTTTTGCTTCTTTTCCCTTGTAACCTAGGGTTCACTCCAGGAGGGTTTTCAGGCAGTGGTCTCGGACATTCCTGAGAGTAGGCTTCTTCACCCACTGAATGATATCGTTATTGGACGCGCTCCCTAATAGATCGGCGCGGTAGCGAGAAAATGCATTTCTAAGAAAAGACTGCACATCCACCTAGGACTGATGAAATAAGCTCCCAGCTAAAAATAAACCGAAATCTTGTAGAACAATTATCCCGTCCTCAACTTAGAGCTCATCAGCCTGCCTAGTTTGGCATTGTCAGTGCCCAATGGCTTCATATTGGATGCTGCTCCTCTACCGGTTTTCCTGGTTTTAGCTCGGTGGTCTTCCATCCAGAATTAAAGGAAAACCTCGATATTGGGGACAAATAGGCTTAACGGTCTCGAACCTGAGCAACAGTTCTATACTTCCAGAAATTTCAAATTCCTCGCACTGTGGCGGGTTAAGAAAATTCGCCTAAACATAACCAACCGGGTGATCGTTTGACCGTTGCGGTCATTCTTGCTATGTTCAAACTGAACTGAAGCGAATGGACTTACTTCTTCTCTTCTGATCTGATGTGACTGGGCGCGGAGGGTCAACGTTGTGCGTTACTTCAACTCATGACCTTCAGGGATGGAACACTTTGTTTTCATTCAAGAACAAGTTCGCCAAAAGCTTCTAAGTGCTAATCTCTGTTCGAAACATGTGAAGGATGCGGCTTCCTTTATTCTTACATTGTCAGAACACTCTGAAAACATATCAAAACTATGGCTAGAGACTTTCAGAAATGGTGAGCAATGATTCTGCTTCTTTTTCCGTCCTTCATTGATGTGTAAGGCTGTCATTGACTGCGCTGTTGCTTTGGTTGTGTATTGTCTTCCTTAAAAATGTTGCTTGTGTGCTAGTTTTATCAAGCCTGGGGTTTTGTTTTATCAGGTTCGATTGGACCCAGATGCTTATTGGTCTGTCATTAATGGCATTTGTCTCTGTAGCTCGGAAGCTAAAAAGATATTTGGCTCTTGCCATTCTCATGTGAGAGCGGTTCGGTTGTCTTCCAAGTGAATGCAAACTTTTGCCTAGTTGTGTCACTGTGGTTTCCTATCTGAAGCTGTAGTTCCTTCTCTGCAATAATGACAATTGTCAGCCTGATAAATAGGTAATTCTCGTAAAAATTATTTTGCCATATCAAAGGTTTATGCGTTTGAATCTTGTCACTTTTTTCCGGAAGACGGAAGTCTGGCAGGTAGTGACCATGTGGTCACTGTTTGACGTACAATACAGTAGAACCTGAAATATGTATCATGGACGTAAGTTTACAAGTTACTCTATGTGAAACAAATGATTAGTAGAAAAATCAATGTAACCGGAAACTCAGTAGACGTTTTGACAATCATCACTTACGCAGCCTAAGTCACTAGCAGCGCAAACCTGCTCATCACAAGTCATCACTATCGCCGCACTGTGTTAAATAGAGCATTCTCTGTCGCCTCAGAGGTTCAATACTGTAAGGGATTACCAATGAATTAAAATTACGGGTGGAAAACCATGCAGATCTTCACCATTATCCTCTTTTCATTCCTTCGGAATAGGTACATTTTTTGTTCCGATGTTTCCTTGCTTACTCCGCTATTTCAACTGGAGACGCTTCTTTCCTACCAAACTACGGATCAAAAACAGACCCCAAAAGTGCTCTGTTTTGAGTAATGACGGATGTCCACATCAGGCTGCTTAAACGGGATGATTTTACATGCGTAGTCTGGGATGAGTGACTAGCAATGGGCCAGAATTGTACAGATGAGTGGTGTGTTAAATTAATTGCAAACAACGAGGAAAATAGTGTTTGGATGTTTAACCTATTTATGTCTTCAAACATTGTGTGGTCACTTCCCTTTTGGTATAATTCAGTAGTCTTCTCGGGGGTGGCGGGGAACTTAGGGGCTTTGGGTTTTTACGCATATGACCAGTATTGTCTCAATTTCAACTTTTTTGTAACACTCTTCGCGCATGGGAGTAATGGAAGAAGCGTGCTGTTTGGTTGCTGTTCTAATGCTTGAGGGTAGCGGTAACCATGGCCCAAAAACTTAGTGGTACTGAACCACATACGGTTCAAGTGGCTCAAGTGTGGTGGCGACACTGGATTGCCATTTACACTTTCAACTACCTATTCCATACAAAGCCAAAACACTCCGCCTTGCAATAATGCAGCTTTGTTTGAGACGGATGGACGTCCTTTTTTAGTGCTACTGGACCGAATTCACCTGGAAACCTGATTGGTCACCCTACCCTGACTTGCAACCTGCAATCACTAGGCAATCGTCGGACAGCTGCTTTTATGTTATTGTTCTTTTCCCAGTATCAAGCCTTCTTCCAGTTAACTCTGTAAAATCGTCAACTTTACCATAATATGCCCTAGTTTCGGTTGCTAACTCGCAAGACACTACCCAAAGAGAAAAAAAAATAGTGAAAGGTCAACTTCAAACTAGTAAATTGAATAATTACCCAGAAAAGAAGAGGTTTTATGTGTAAGAACGCCACTGACTACGAAATTGAGCCACAACACCCACTGCTTCCTACCGTCGCCTGAGAGGGAAACCTCGTAGACACCAACCCGGTAGTCCAAATACTTCACACACATCAGTCTACCGTTTAAGCTTTTCATACTTTTTTGCCATGTCATCGACTGACCACTTTGACCCACCTTCCAACCAATGCTTGTTTTGGAGGACAGCCTACAACGAGGCGGCCACTCTGTGGTCGTGCGCAGAACACGTCCCAACCACCTTAGCCTAATCGGATTCAGTGCACTCATTACCTTATGCCTAATCTCCGGGTGCTCACATAATTCTCCTACTATATTCTACCAGTTCTACGAAGAAAACGGTGTTCAAACACCGGAAGTCTCCGCGAATCTGCTCTCAGCCGCCATGTTTCGGGCCGCATAACAACATCGACCACACTGCTGCTGCATATACGCGACGTTTGATCGATGAGCGGATGTCACGTCGATGCCACAGATGCCTCTAATTGGCGAAAACCAATGAAGCCTTATATATGCACGAAAACACCTCCCGATATGCGGCCACCCAAGTAACTAAATCTATCACGCAACTTTTCCCTGCAAGAATAAGGCTTGGTTTTTAGCCAGTCCAGTCCTGCAACAACATTTCACCCTCCGAAGTTGCAAAATGCGTCCCAAACACCTGCGCTATCGTTCAGACGATGGAGAAAAGACGCAACTTACTTGCATCCTCACCCAGTGGCACAACGTCGTCTGCACAGCCTAAATCATCTTTCAGGCCGGTAGTTAACTGGCGCCTCAAGGACTTAAGCATCTCATTTTATCGAGCATCAGGGGATGAATCTGCAGTTCTGCGCCGCAGTTGGCGATGATTGGTTGACTTCTTTGTTATGTTCCTAGTGTTCTGTCGAATTCTGGATATTTTATTGAAACGACAACAGATATGAAAGCTCCAGTGGGTGCTATAGCGCTCGATTATCCTCTAAAATCAGCTGTGCAGAACGCATGTGGTGGCACAAACAAAATGTCGGAACAAAGCGTTAACTGAGTCTGCGGTTGTTGGTCAGGATGATCAACCCTTCTTTGATTCTTTATTCAGCGATTATCCACGTTAATATGATCAATCTGAGTCCGACCCTGCGATGGCGAAGATGGGCGCCAAGTAAGCCGATATCACTTTTAATGACCAAGATTGTTCGCTGTAAACAGCCTGTTCAGACAGGAAGTCACTCACAAAAGTTATTTGTTCCAAATCATCCTACCGTTGACTTCGGGTCCTTTCCGGAAATCACGGAACTGCGGAAGACTCCATTTAGGTGTATTCCTTGTTTCTTGACGCACTGAAGCATGATATCAACAAATTGGTGTATCCAAGGTTCTATGCTTGCGCCAACCATCTTTTTATTCACTGGTGGTCTTATGTCCACTACCTTAAAATTCATTTCTTTCCCGTTATCGCCACTACTTCGCTTCGCCGTCAAACACCGGCGTCGATTGTGACTGTTTAGTCGGTAATCTTTAAACTTTGATCTTCAATATCTCCTGGGGCTTCAACAACTACGTCGCATTTAGTACATCCAAAACCTCTTTTCTTTCATGCATTATTCGTCCTCCTCATACCAGTTTTTCGACCCGACTAATTTGCGTTCCACAGACTTTCTCTTATTGGCCCTTCGATTAGTTATTTATTGCGCTGAACGCCAAGTCAGTTTTCCGTCTCGCGCAACACGTTTTTCATTACAATTCGCCTTTTTATGGAGATCAAATCCACCCTGCATTTGGATTTCGCATTCTCATGTGGGGTGGGGCTTCATCAACTTCTCTTTTTCTTGACGGGGTTCAACGACATGCCATCCCGTTGATAGACGATCGGTACACCTACTTTCGGTCACTAACCCATAGTCAGATGGTTGTTTTATTATCCCTTTCCTGCCATCATTGTCTTGCTCTTTGTTCTTCGGAGCTTTATTCAGCAGTTTCTCTTCCTGTAACGTGTCATGCTTTCCTTGCACAGAGGCATCTAGTCGCTCTTTTCGAGTTTCGGTTACTAAGTGTCGCAGTTCTGTATTTCAATCTTCTTTTGTCCCCGTTCTTCAGAACTACGGAACACCCTTGCAACTTGTTTTTTTTCACCCAGTTGTAGTCTTCATATGTCTCAAAGGAAGGTCAATAAACGCTCTTGCTTCGGTGTTTCTCTACATGCCCCCATTATATTGTCTTTTGGCCGTGGGATTTACCTAATGCTGTACTTAACCTTGCGCAAAAAGAAGTACGAGACCGAACGACAAGACGAAGTCTGTGGAATAAGCTTTGTTCAACCAAAGGAAGGCGAGCTAAAAAGCGGCAAGTGAAATGTCAGGGTATGCGAAAGTTCCACTGCCTTGTGGGTCAGAGTTTTCATTCTCAGAGGTTTGATTCTTAACGAAAAAATCCTTCTGTGATGGGAACAGCTACAATATGCCGTTCGACCAAGCACCTCCAACATCTTTTCTACCAACCATGACGGCGATGCGAGCTAGCGGTTAAAAACTAGAGCGCGTTGGTACAGAGTCAGTGGCTATAAAAGCCTAACTAATCCGCTATTACGTCTACCGAACGGAAGCATGGAGGTTCTGTTTTCCATATTGTGCAGTTCAGTCGATCATTGCCTCGAGGATTGCAGCTGATAGTCCTGCTAGGGGTTGCCCTTGGGTCATGCAGGAAAGCAACTAACTCCGGGGAAATGGAAGAGGCACCTTAATGGAAATGCAAACACATCGGCAGGCCAAAGAAAGCAGTCATATCAGATCAGGAGAAAGAAGGTGGGAAACGGGAATACCCCCATTGATCAGCGGAATTCGGTCAATATACGTAGAAGAGGAAGTCGGTTTTTGAAAGTAAATACTCGCACATACGAAAAATTGGGTTTCCGTATCGAATGAATCATGGTTGGGGTCCGAAAGACTCGCCAACTAGCAGGCTGGAGAAACTTAAGGATGTGGCAGTGAACCGTGGACAGTGGAGATCGTGTTGTCATTTTCTATCGAATTAGAATGGTTGAAAACACGTGCGTTTGTACAGTTAGACTGTGTTCCGTGTGTTGGCTGCAGCAGCATCTTATCTTTTCGCGCCTGTGTAGATCCACTCCCTGTTCCCCTTGGATATTCGCTCTTTTTATATAAACGTGTAACTCTGGGGAAAGGCAGCGGTCAGTAAGGCTTGCCTTGCTGTTTGCCGCTGAACGATGATGATGATGATGATGTTTGAGATATTTATAAACTGGGTTCTGCTGAGTTATTGATCCGACGTTGTCGATAGTGAAAGTCCAGAATGGTGTCGACCAGCTGCACCAAGGTGGCAGAGAATGTCGTGAAGTCGTTTTAGTTCATCACCGGAGTAAATGTTTGCACAAAACACTCGTACACAATTCGCGTCGTACAGCGACATGGCACCCTAACTCGGCAGGTAGTCGGAGTCAGATGGAACATATTGCAGTAGGCTACCGCTGGCGCGATTCTGTCCAGAACTGCAGATCGCACTGGACCACGTACGTCGAATCGGACCATGCGTTATCACCATCATCATCACGAACATCATCGTTCAGCGTTGAAAAGCAAGGCAAGCTTCACCGACCGCCGCTTTTCCTCAAGGTTACATATGTCCATAAAAGGAGTGAATATCCAAAGGGAACAGAGTGAATCTATACAGGCGGGAACAGATACGATGCTGCTGCAGCCAACACACAGAACACAGTCTAACTGTACGAACACACTCTTTCAAGCCCTCTGATTCGACAGAAAATGACAACGCGATCGCCACTGTTCGCGGTTCACTGCAAAATCCTCAAGTGTCTCCAGCCAGCAAGCCGACGAGTCTTTCGGACCCCAACCACGAAGGCATGAGACACCTACTTTACC
>LUCM01005245.1:201593-266985 GCA_008360955.1 Fasciolopsis buskii | reverse complement strand
TACTGATAGTCGCCCAGCGGCAAAGAATTTTTAAAGTCTTTTTTTAAGGAAAAACCGGAAAAGTGACGAGAGAACAGTAAAGAAGGACTGGAAAAACACATTCGTATGCAAATCGGGAGATGGTGCTTTGTTTCACTCTTGTAGTGGTGAAACGCTTCCTGATTTGAAATGACAACCGCTCGGCAGCTCTTTACACAGGTGGAATGAGTGATTAGTCCAACTTCAGATTTTTAATCAATAAATAACAACTTAATATTCCACAGAAGTCAACCCTGGTAAGTTCGAAGATTCGGAGGAAGACGTTTTGATGGTAGGCTGACCGAGAGAGAGAGAAAGAACAGACATTGCGAACACTCTCTAAGAATGTTTTGAGATTAAGACCAGCTCGTGCAGAGAATCATAAACAGAAGATTAGCAGCTTGTTGCCCACATCAACTGAAATCACCATCGTTTTTTCGAAAACGGCCTAGAGAGAGGGCAACCTCATCACAATACTTAAAAACAGATGACAAGGGGAGCTAGTAGATAAGTGCTGATGTACATTAGAGAAAAAAGAAAACCGGTGAAAGATGCGGATCGAGCACCCGTGTAGCACTCCTGGAGTCTGTTTAGTCCAGCGGTTTTCGACTTTATCGTCCATTCGTCGGTGCACTGGGGTCTTCGGGTGCAGTTTTTTAACTTCATAAGGTGAATCAGACAGCCCATACTAATAATAGAACTGGACAACCAATGTTTTGCGAGGTTTGTGGAGTAGAAGAGGGACCGTGGGGACCCAGAGTCAAATGCTGACGAATAGTCCAGGAAGGCGCAACGCACAGATTTCACTGATGCGTATAGAGCTTACAAATGTGGTGAATGAGGGAGACAACAGCATCTAAATTGGACCTGGTAGACTTATAGGCAAACTGAAAAGGATCATCAGGAAGATATATAGAAGAACGCATGTGCTTAATTATAGCACGCTCCGTCAGTTTAAGACCTGAAGACATTAAGGCAATGGAGCAAAACGCTTTGCCAAGGCCGTAGAACTGGTAGATTTTGGAATTGGAATAATAGTGACGGGTCTGCAACACTCAGGGATGAAGACGAGCTTAGCGATAAGCTAATCAGAGATATAAATGCATCCGTCAGGTCCACAGCACCATGCCTTAAAAGAACTGGGGACAGACTGTCAGGACCACTATAAGGGGATGAACATGCTTCCTCTCTCCCCGACCACCCATAAGATCGGAAGGCATGGAAAAATTAATTCGACGGTTTGTAAGCACAAGGCTGTGGGCCCTATATGGATATACACCGCGATATGAAATTCCCTAATTTTTGCTCATACGCCATCGTTGCTAATCCGTTTCAACCTATCCTTGCAGGAGGGAAAAATACCGGAGGACTGAAGACTATCTGAGGTTGTCCCCATCCAAAAAATGATCGGAAAGATAAATCGACCTGCCTTCTGTCGTGCTGAAGGTGACGGAGCAGTACACCGGGGATAAAAATGCACAATTCCCAAATTCAGCATAAACTCAGCAGACTCCAGCGACACGGGTTTGTCATGTCTTCTCAATCTCTAGTGGTTTCTCGTCGAAGTAATTACTAAGCTTGATCGGGGAGACCGACTGAGTGTCCGCTATCAAAAACGTTTCTATAAATCTTTGGACTCAATCGACCAAAGATTGTTGTTAACTAAATATGAATGTCTTTGGAATCGCTATTAACCAGAAGCCTGACCACCTCACACATCAAAGCTTCTGTGGACGAGTGGACATTGCAGGCTCTTCGGAAGTAAAGGCATGCAGTGGGGTTCCGCAGGGCTCGGTGCTAGGACCACTCTTATTCCTGGTGCTCCTTAATGACTTGATGATGGAGCTGAAAACGCCATGCTTATTTTTTGCAGATAATTCTTAGATAGTAGTTGACCTAACCTAGTATGATACCTAGCCGGATCTGGACTCCATCCACTGGTTTACTCCGTCAAACGAAAGCAAATACAAACAAATACTTTCACGCGGTGCTTCAGCACACCAGTAACAAATTCAGGGAACGCTCACGAGTTAGAAAGAACAAGGGATAAAAGACCTGGGTATGGTTATGCAAGAATCCTTCAAATTGTTTACCCAGTAAGCACGCGCTGGATGCAAAACGAAAGGAACCACCTATCAGCTGTGGAGGACAGTTGATGTCAAAAACCCTGAGGTACTCATCCCTACAAGGAAGTCGTACGGCCCATTCTAGAATGCGCGGTCCAGGCATGGTCCCCTAATCTAGTAAAGCTGAAAGGTGTCCAGCGGAGATTCTCAGTGATCATCCCTTGGTTAAGAGACGTGCCATGCAGACCTTGAAACTACCCACCCTTAAGCAACCGCGAGTCCAAATGGACTTAACTGAAACAATTAAGCAACCGAAAGGCACAAACAAATCTCCGTGGTTGTTATATGCCCTAAAGGAGCATAGTCTTAAGATGAACAAGCCCAGGGAAAGGAAGGTTATCAGGATAGCATTCTTATCCAACAGAGTTATCAAAAAATGGAACAAATTGTCAGAGGGGCTGGTCTCATCTTTCCCCCACTGTAGATCATTTTGGGGCCACCTTGTACAGAGTAGTCCCCACTGTCCTTCAAACAACATGTCCCACCGATATATCGAAGTCTCTGAGGAGGAGCGGACATGGATAGTAAACGGTGGCTTGGAGTTCGGAGTATTTACTTCCTCAGAAAGCACTTTGTTGAAATTATCATAGATAAGACAGTGGTAATCGTTGGATCCCAAAC
Source organism: Fasciolopsis buskii (assembly GCA_008360955.1). Taxonomy (NCBI): domain Eukaryota; kingdom Metazoa; phylum Platyhelminthes; class Trematoda; order Plagiorchiida; family Fasciolidae; genus Fasciolopsis; species Fasciolopsis buskii. The sequence goes on along the minus strand of LUCM01005245.1, from coordinate 264,220 downwards.
ACTTTCATTTCTGCTCCCGGAATTTGTACTAGGGCTCGAACCCTTATTCGCATCGGTAATATTGAAGAATCCGAGGTCCGTATATTTTTGCTTCAGTTTGCAAATAACTTTGCTGAAAGTAAGCTGACCTCCAGCACAAACATCACTATACAAAATGAAGTCGAGGGATGATCCACCTTTGCATTCTCCTCCAAGAAGAGTCCCAGTGCATTACCGCCAACGGTTGTAGTAGCTTTTATGGGAGATGGTATCCCACAAGATTATCCGACCATCTGAATCCTCATCGGCGTCAGCTGCAGTGCTGGTGAAGAAGCCAGATGACTCCCTAAGTCTCCGTGTAGACTAGCGGCGACTCAGTTCATTCACCTAAAAAAAGAACTTTCCCGTTTACAAAAACAGACGTGAGAGGTTGCTAATAAAAAAGGCACTTTACTGCCGAGAAGACTCCCTTCTGGCTCAAGGGACTACGATATTGTCACTTGTTGACTATATCTAGGCAGCCAAAATCCAATGGATCAGCAGAGTGGTTTGTTTGAATGCTACCACGTGCCATCACCTCATTCAGACGATGGCCTGTCCAAGATGTTTAGTGAGATATTGTTGATATCTTGCTTCAACGAACAATGCAAGTCTTGGTATAATAGAAGCAAATTCGGCTCGCTTGTTCAAATCTCGAACACTTTGGTAAAACCGGCGGTGCCTAGAATTGGTGAATTTAATCTATCAGGGCGGAAATGATTGTAATAGGATCACTTGGAAATCAGACGGTAAGATTTGCGAACACGGAAACTGGATCACAGCACCGAAGATATGTTGACTGAATTTGTGGTCAGGAATGTCCGCACGGTAGACGATCTTTTGAGACGCATGCTGTTCTTCCTTGCTCCTTAAAACGTCAAAAACGGCATAGTGTAGCTCTTCGCATATATAACTCTAGGAGATACCATCAAAAACGTGACGTCTGCTTGCGATAAATATTGTAAGCGCCGAGTCCATGGAGAAGGAGGCTGAATGCAGGACGCTTGACATATCTTCAAACCAATATGCTGCATGAAATGCACCTATATCTAAACAAATTCAAAATGATGCCTTTTATAAGGGTTTATTTTCGTTGGCAGTTTTCGTAATTGGGAATGAAACACAATTCTATTCTGGAATGGGATGTACCACTAGTTTGCGGTGGAAAACAGAAACGGCATTCTGTTTGGCGGATTGACACCACCACCAAAGCTGTCTTTCTTGATTTTGTTAGCTCCATGTCCCTGACGAAGTGCAGTTTGAATGTTCACGAGCATCCATTAGGCAAACTCCAATGCGTCTAATCCAGGAGAATTTATAACGGATATTCTAGTGTGCCTTCCGCGTCCACAAAAGTTTGAGGTCTGTTTTGCTTTGAATGAGCAAGTGGTGTGGAAATGCGTACAAATTCCTGTACATATCATGATTGGCTTTAGGTAAAATTTTCAGGAGAAGGTTAACATCGCAAGTTGTTATGGAAAAGTGCACGTCTGACATTATCCCAAGTGCTCAAATCAAACATACTTTCTCGTTTTCTCCACTAATCCAGTATTTAGTCCGACCCACTTTGGAACCAGTGTCTCCCGATTTCAAAACTTCAACACATATACGGATTCGAAGGTCGTTTATTTAAACAAAATGTGGAAGGTGCTAAAATCTACTAGGTTACCAAACTTAAAAAAAAAACAGTTCGTTTAGGAACAAAAAGGCGGGCTGAAGTTCGACCCAATTTTCTTCTTAATGATAGTTCTTTGTCTCACAAATCTCTTCTTCACAGAAATACCCATTTGGCCATATTGAGGATAGCTGATGCAAACAGGATCAGATTGCAGTTATCACCAATGGTAGCCATATTTTTTCCCGTGGTCTGGACAAATGGATAAGGAATGATATAATAAGTAATGCTAATCCCTGATGTGAGTATGATGCAGAAAACATGGATATGCACTGAATTCTGAACACAAACTTATCTTGACATAATGACCGGAAAAAATAGACTGAGCAAGTGTATTGTATATGACGTGAAATACTGAACGATGCAAAGTGGTTGTTTATACATTTGTAACGGTGATGATTCAGAACAGATAACTTGTACAACGCTAAGCTAAAACGAATTTTGGGGAATCCTAAAAGTAATCGAGACTTTGAGATTCAAGAGGCGCTTCCCGGTACGGCTAGAATATCGTCGTGTTTAAATGATGCAAAAATCAAAGATCACCGTCGCTAAATGTAACCAACTCAGTCGGTCGTCTCGATTCAAGTACCCATCTCGATCTGCCTAATCAGACTAAAACGATCAGGTGGCCTCTGGACGACCAGTGCTACTCGCGTTTACGTCATGTCAAAGCCCACTGGCTGATTACCTCCAACCCCTTAGACTCACCGCGTTTTCTTTGTTCTTTATCTCAGGCAATTCTCCCACTCATTTCTGGGCTTGTCGCCAAAGTCAGACTGGTCATTTTGTCTACGGACTGGGGTAAAGGGCTGAGCTTGGCCCTTCACTCTAATTAGTATCCGATCAGATTCCTGATCCCTGTGCCGTTCACTTGAAGCCTTATGGATTTGCTTTTTTCCAGATGAAATCCCACACAACTCATAGCACCGTAACTAGGCCGTCTTGAAATTTCGGCAACGGCTCTACTGTCTCATTTTGTTTTTCATGTTTTTCATTGGGCGACATATGTTCGATTGCATTTGTTTTACCGCAGACGAGATCTGTACTTTTCTGATCGTGCTGCACTTTTCGAGTCTTCACTTTCCAATGGCTCCGACCACTCGGTATTTTCCTGCTGTGGTTTGCCTGCACGTTTACTGTTGTATCGTCGCTATTCGGGGACCGCAATATATCCAGCACACTGCTTGCACTTGGTTGTTGACTCTGGTCTTTTTTGTTTTATCGCTTAGGGGCTTTGTAAACCGTGGTATTGGAATCTGTGAAAAGATCCACTCGTGGTCGCATTCCGGACGTCTACAACCCAATGGCAACGCTACCGTTTGACGGGACTTGGTAGCAACGTGCCACCAGTCTGAGTGTACTTCACACTAGGTTTCAACTTCATTGCACTGCATAAAATGAGGAGAGTCTCATTCATTGCCTCAGTGTCCATCTTTTAAATGAAATTATTAAAGCAACACAATCTATCTGAATGCCAAAACGGCTTTGGGATTCTTTCTAACTTCTGCAAAAGAAGTTGTCCTTCACCGCCAGTTCGTTCGATAACTAGTACTGCAGCCGCAAGCTGGGCGGTTAGTTATTTGTAGAGGCCGCGTTTTTTTCCCACGTGTAAAGAGTGAACCACAGGATCAAGGATACAGTTTTTCCAGGCGGCTTAGTAGATTATCGTGAGTTTCTTTGACGGAGTCGTACGGTAGGTGCTATAAATTCAAGCTAGTGAATACATGCCAACTGTCGAAAGCACTAATACAATTAGGAACTGCACAGTGATGCTAACTTGAAGTTGAGTGCTCTTTATGAACATTTTTTTTAAGGCGGTTGCTTGGGAGTAGAAAAACGACGGTATCGACTAACTACAGTAGCGGGTAGAAACAAATAGGTGTGAAATCTAAGCACTTCACGCAGTGAGTGATTTCATTGTATCCCATTGAACACAGTTCAGCTTGTTGGTCGGGAACCCGGACAACTTAAATATTCTGCTTTTCATCTTCTGTCTGGGTTATGGGAACTTGCATAAGAAGGTAACGAAGGCGGTTGTCTTTTCCTCAAAATGAAAGTGAAAATATTTTCATTTGTCGTCAACATTCACTATACAGTTCACTAATCGTGACTATAAGCGCAATAAGACGAACCGTGGTACTACTTCGTGCCATGAATTGTATTCCGCCCACAGTAATAGCAACTTTCCCGGCAGCCACATTGTCTTGAATGGTCTGATATGACGCGGCCAACGAATTTGAATCATTCGAAATCATAGTCACATCAGACAATATGCTTCCTAAAAGAGTAACAAGGAAGGAAATACGAAACAACAGTACGCATGTAGGCACAAATTCATTCAGTGTAGTAAAGGTGATAAACATGATGTCCGATAAAATGCGGTTTCAGTGGTGACGATTTACTGAATTTTCATCATATTGATGTTAAGCACTTCTAGACTTGTAATCGACTAGTATGGTTTATGACTGTGGTGCAAAACGTTTAACGGCTAGGACGAATAAAGCTCTCGATGATTCCTCAAGGATTATATATATTTATATATATATTCACCAACCTCTAGGCAGAAAGTTTCATTTGAATAGTGACAAAAGCAAGAAAACAATAAGAGGGAGTGAGGAAAAAGGGAAAGTTTGAGCAGTTTCTTCAGACTCCTACGCATCATCGACTGTTTGCTGTAGTCCATTGTTCCTTTATAGACTGTTGTACCGTTAGGTCGCTCATTCCAGATTAAGCCTGTTTGAGATCGCATCTCTAAATTATGCTCAATCTGGTGTCAATTTCAAGGCAGCCGTGTTGTGCCAGTTGCACTGCTTGCTAGTTGATTGCTTCATGAACACCGTCTGATTAGTCTTACCGAGTCAACAGGGCGTGCTAGCCACTCGGCGTTTTGCGGGCGAATGCTGTTTCGCAGAATTCCACTGTGTCCTTGATATTGCCACTGCTTGTGCTCGGCCGCACAATCAGCTATCCTGGGCCCACCTTATTCATCACTAATCACACAAATTGCAGTAGTTCCGTTATCCGCAGCCCAGACAAGCGCTCAAAGGAATGCATCTCTGTTTAGATTTCTATTCACACCCAGCAGATACCATTCAGAATAATAGGTTTATTTACCCCATTTGGCTTCATTCAGTGGTTCTAGAGCTCATGAATAACGCAACTCGTTAGTGCATAGCTAACATGAAATGCACCGTAATAATTTTTTCCAACTGAATTTTTATAGGCTTTAGTTTTTGTTGAGTGATGGAAGTGCCAGAATAGTACGCTGACAGGGTTTTTCCGATAGAATAAGTTTGAGCCCAGATAGTGAAATGCTGTTAGCCTGTTGGTAACCTTTTACCACAATCCCACATCTAAGATATACAGTAATTTCTGACATGGTTTATTAGACCTCCAGTCTCATTTTATTGTGAAATCAACTTACAGAAAAAATGAAACTAAGATGGGGTTTCACCAAAAATCTTTCAGCTCGCTCAGATAAAAAAGGAGACAAAATTTGGTGTTAGTGCATACCAACTTGCCTTCAGAAAGACTAACGTCGCTTACGGTCACCGTCGGGCACAGAGCAAGGACTTTGGATTTGACTGCCTCCTTGAATTGATCGATCACAGCTGATATGCTCAGCAGCGTGCCGGGAAAGGTAAGCCTGACCACTCTGGTATAAGTAGTTCCCGTTGTCCCATTAGAATTTTGATAAACTAGGGAATATTGTGACGGTGTATAAGCTGACACCAAAGTGGTACTTTCACTGTTCGAATATGCGTTCAAATTGAAACAGAAAATGTATTTGTCACTAGTCTTGGGAACCGATGTGTTCCAATAGTAGTCGGCCAACGATACACTGACGACTGTTCCCACAGATGCCGTGGCTCCGGTGGTGTTGCAAAAATCAGCAAAAATTTTCCAAGTGAAATTCTGTGAAACAATAAATCATAATAATAGAAAAAGTTTATTTTCATTTTTGTCGGCTCATTTTCTTCAAAAATTAAGGTCGGGATTTGGTTAATCGGCGGCTATTATTAAAATAGAGGCAATACATTTGGATACCAAAACATTTTTACTGTTTTCTTTGTTGTCCTAAAGAACGAATAGTTTTGATTTTATGATCCCCTGGTCCGGAAAGTGTCATGCCCTGGATGACCTACCCATACGAAGCGTACAACATTATGTTCCATCAAATCTATGTTAGACGAGTGTGCTGGGCACCCCGGATATCCAGTCTCATTTGGAGGGCTTGCAGACTGAAGCACCAGGCTAACGCGATCCTCAATTTGTCCTACTGCCATGTGGGTTAGACCTAGTGATCGTAGGCATGGGGCTAGGTCCTCTACGGATAGCATCCAGCATACTGACAAACCGTGGATCCGGGTGAATAATTAATGAAGTGGAGGTAGATGTGGAGCGTGAGGAGCTAATATGTGTAAACTATAATGCATTATTCTTAAATATCGGAGCCAAATGACGTAAGAGGTTTATCGAAAACCGACGCGCCATGTATTGATGTAATGTTAATAGCAGCATTGTTTGTAGATGCAATTCGCCAACGTTTCGGCTACGGTGGGTAGCCTTTCTCGAGGCAAGTTTTATAGTCGAATAGCTGAGGGAAGGCTCCCATGCCAACCGATGTTTTTCGTGTTTTTAATGGTTTCCCCTTTATTGTTCGTTGTTTCTCCCAATTTCCAAGGTTCCAATTTGTGCTACTTATATATGCATTTATGTTTACGCATATATATATATAACTTAAATTCAAACTTGATTCGAAGGTTTAAACAAACTTTCAATTAAAGTACCAGAGGAGACCAGCAGTTTGATTGATATTGTCACAAACTAAGTATAGACCATGATGATTCGAAAGCCGTTTTCCCAATACACTCAAACGTGACGAGGAAAATTTTGGCAGTCTGGCCGAGTAATAAGTGTTTTTGGAACTATTTTGAATTCCCTGACAGAAGTTCTATTCGCACAGTTTGATTAGAAGTGAACATGATAGTTTTCCCCAGGGAGGCTTATCCAAATGCTAGAACACAATTTCCCTCGCAACTTGAAGCAACCCTTGAATTTACAAAAGATGACAGCTTGTATATTACCAGTCATTAGCGTGCAAAATGGTGAAGAAGTTTGTGGACCAAAGGAGTCGAGGCTTTTCAATGGAAGTTAACGAATGCGAAAGTAAAGTTTCACGACTCCATTTGAAGTTATTTGTATATAACACTTTTACGATTGCTTACTGTTTGATGGCCACTATTTCTTTTTGACCGAAACCTCTGTTATCATTCCATGCATAATTTTCCTTGGTGTTCTCATTATCATTAACTGTAGTACTAGTACTTGAAGTAGTAATGCGGAGTTCAGTCAGTAACATAAGATGCGAGTTCGGACTATCAGTACAAGCTGAAATGGATCAGATTCTATGTGCGCATCTGAAGACAACGAGAAGATCACAACAACAACTAGAAGACGCTCGTCCAAGGTTAGTTACAAATCATGTTTGCATACGAAATACGAGGAATCGTGATTGGTGGAATCCCACAGGCCATTGGCATTTGGGGCATGTTTGAACTTCCCTTTCGTGTGTCACCAAGTCCCTCATCGACAAATGCGTACTTGACATTGTCACATGACCTCCACAATGTCATTAATTTCCTTGTTTTCTAGGTTATGCTGCGATTATAAATCGCTTACATTAATAGCGTGGACCTGGCAGAAAAGCAAACAATCCATTCGAACACGGTTAATCCTCCTGGTGATTCGCAAAGGCTTTTTACGTAATAACACAATGGACATAATAATACATGGTATATTTCTTTTGAAACAAAATTAACACTCATACTTTTCACATCGACACATTAGTTAACCGAAGTTAAATGATTCATACAGCCTTCGATGGCAGAAAGGGAGCAAATCTGTGACTGTGCAAAAGCCGCAGACTGATATCAGACAAAATACTGAAGACCGGCATGCATAGAATAAGGGCAGATTTACTTAAGTCCATACTTAATTAAGGCCAATAGCCCATAAACCCTTCGGAAGAACCCCGAAATCTTTGCGAATGTGAATGCATATTCCATTTCTGTGTACTAAAGAGATTCTTCCTACAGTTTACGGGAGCGAGAACTGTAAAATTGCCGGCGGTCTAAGCTTCAGTGATCCTAGACAACTGGTAAAATATGCGTTTCTGAAATTGATCATTGTTCAATGAAATTCAGAATGATTGGCCGAATTTCGGATGGTGGGTCGGTGTATGTTGTTTCAAAATTCCTAGTGTACATGAAAAAATGTTATCGGGATTTCAACCCATTTAGAATTGACCAATGAAACGGATTCGTTAGTTAGGAAGAGATTAATCTTTGCTTATTATCGGAATACTGACTGCGCGTTTGTTCTTTGTTACGGCCTATACTGGTCAGTATTTCGCATGCTATGATGGATTACGCGAACCTGATGTGGCTCCTCTCGTTTACGCAAGAACAAACGGTAGTGTGCTAGTCGATTTAAAAAGCACTTGCTTCAGATGAAATCATTACAACTGTTAGTTAATGTGTTCTGCAACTTAGGTGCGCCGTTAGGTGCGTCACCTAACTGTGTTGTTTTGCTAGACCGAAAGCAAATCGGGCCTGGCAGGAAAACCGGCATAAAATGATATGCAATCTATGGTGAACAATCCTGGGCAATTTCTGTCTGCTTATAATAATTGGAAATATTGTATGGTGAGATATAACCGGTAAAAGTAGCTTATAACTTACTCGCCAATCCAACGCCTCAGATACCCGACCGGTGCTTTGGTCAAACATCTGAATTCTGAATTGGAGCAAAGTTGTTTCGTTTCCGGTCGTTCCATTAGTCTGATCGTTGGCACCAACAAGACTTGCTTTCAGAACAAATTTCCTTGTGTTCACCGTAAACGTAATGTTTTTGCTCAGAACTGTAGTGAAATTAGGATCTGCAACCTGTGGATTGGAAGCCGAGATTTCGTGTTCACAAATAAACATCCGATTGATACGGGAATTCTTCAGAACACGTCATCAAAAGTCGGGCATTTGTGAAAAGTCTGACTGATATATTTATTCCTGGCTTACATTGACCATCTTGGTCGCAGAAGCCACTTATTTCCAGTTATGAAAGCGCCTATTGAAAATTACCTTTATAGCTGAACAAAAGGTAAAAACATTTGATCAAATTGATCAACAAGGAGTGAAAAGTGAATTACTAGTCGGGGTTTATAATTAGTTCAACCAAACCGAACCGTGGGTGGCAGATACCGATTTGGTTAGGAAACAGACCAAATTCAGTTCATGATTGGTGTCATTTAAATGCTACGTTGGGTGACTAAAACAGTTGGAAATAATTATAAGCTATCAATGTGAAATTTCGTAAACTCAGTGGATTCTGTCACTGAAGTGCTAATGAAATAGGAAGTTTTCTTATTTGTGGTGTTACAAACACGTGTCATAAAAATATCAGGTGATAATTAAAAAAGAGAAGGCAGAACTACACTGCTTCACGATTTGTGTTCAGACCAACTTTGCTGCATGTCCACACACTGAAGACTACAGACAATAGTTAATGTCATGATTTCCGCACAAACGGCAACTAAAATACCGAGTGTCTCATCACTAATGAGAATATTACAACACAAATTTCGTCCTTTATGCATATTAGTAGATTCCACTGTTTTTTTGCCATCTGATGGCCAGTCAAAGCAGTTTCGCATTGTGTGACGCGTAAAAATTACTGGAAACATTGCTGTCGTCATCATGGTATTGCAGAAAGTGTTGTAATGCTGATGGTGAAGATGTCTTGCCAGCCAATCGGTCTTTGGTTTCTGACGTAGCTGGTTCGGCTGTGCCCAGTTGCTGGTCGTTTTGAAATCCGACTACGTAATTTTCCCTTTGTTCGGCTAACATAGGTGGCCACGCATCCAAATTCAAATCGGTAAATCGCAAGTTGTGCCGTAAAGAAATGGATGTTCACAAATTCGGGGAAATCACAAATGCCTTTTGTGCGGTAGATGATTCTATTTAGAAAGATTTGACCGTTTCGTGCAAAAAGTGGCCTTACGCGTCATTCGAGCATTTCAGTGGCTGCATCAGCGTTGAATGAGAGGTAAATTTTAATCTCCATTTGTGGCACTACCTCAGTGTTTCACTTCGTAAGGTTTATGATGTATTCGTTGACGAGTGGATCCGGATACCGGTTGTTTTGCCGTGTCGATCGGATTACATACTTGGATTGTTTGATTCTTAGCTGGTTATATTCGTTTGGTAACAAATTGCAACTAATTGCTGAAGTCAGGACAAAAATAATTATCCGTTTCACCGTCTCAGTCTGCCTTGAACCGACTGGGTCTAAATTTCGGGACGGTTCGCTTGTCTCTCCGTACAAACTCGCCTTCCAATCAGTTTCTTAACCGTCATCACCGTGGGTTCTGGTCCAGTATGCGGTTGTGGTCATCAGGAACACGGATGGAAAGTGCCCTAAAGAAGTGTCGCAGTAGGTTCTATTTCACTAAAAGCAAGATCATTCCACCTTTAGCAAATAAGTACTGCGCGAACAGTACTGCAGAAACGATGGGTAGGTGGTACGAGGTGAGGTTACGAATGTGCAAAGGCGCTTTGTTCCGGTACGATCAGTCAAGTGACAGTGATGATGGATCGGGTCTGGGCAACAGGATCGTCCAACAGGCCCGTTGGCGCTCAGGCGAATGATACAGTCTAAAGACCGGAATGAATACGAGCCCGTAGGCAATGTGCGAGGGGGGGCGGGCAAACATTTGCTCTAACTGGGAAAAAGTGGTCTAGCTTTCGTGATAGCGACCGCGAAAAACGAGATTTTTAAACAAACCGCTTGATTAACGAGTTTGTAAATATCAGGACAGAATGGCGTAAGGAGTGCATCGAAAAATCGATGCCCCATGTATTGGTTTTTTCATTGTGAATGATGTAATGTTAACAACACAACGTTGTTGGTAGATGTAACTCGCCCACTTGATTGTAAATTTTGCCTTGAAAAAGAATACCCACGGTAGTCGAAACACTGGTGAGTTACATCTACCAACAACTCTGTGCTGTTACGTTACATCATTCACAATAAAAAGACGGGCTGATTAATCCATTTCATTTTTTGCATCATTCTTTTATGACTAGAGAACTACGGTTCCTCCTATTGACCAAACACAAAAAAATCGTAAATGCGTCATCGATTCCAATATGTCCACGTATATGGTAACCAAATCACGTACTGAAAATAACAGTTGCTGCACTCCGGTGTTGTTTACATACTGTTTGTCGAGGACAGCAAATCCGTCGTTGGTGGAAGGGAATGAAACATTGTTCATCGAGGAGAACCCATGTGTTGTTTGAACACCTGATAGATTGAATCGCCAAGGTTTCACATCAGTCCCAAGTTTGGTGACATGGGTTTTCTGCATATAATAAAGAAGATCTTACAACTTTATAATCTTGTGTCTAGGCAGAAAATAAACAACTGGATCAAAATATTTCTACTGAGACGATATAGTTTATTCATGCGAAATTTAAACAACAACTGAAGAATTGTGAAATAAAAAACAATTAGAATGAAGCCACACTTTAAACTACTTACTAAATTTTTCCGGGTTATTAAAAATCAAGTCGAAAATGTGGAACTTGACAATTTGACTGGTCATGAATTTTATGACATGCATGGTTAGTGATGACTTGATTCTTTGTTGGTTAACTGTTCCCTTGATCTAAAATGAGCTATTCTCATCAATGCCAATTAACCCGTATATGTTTCGTGGTTTTTCTTCAATAGTCACGATCGCCTTCACTCGAACGCCACTTAGAAAACACCGAGAACAAATCGATGAAAACTTACCAGATAATCTTGTCGGAATAGTTTTACCGCATGAAGAAAGTATGAAGAATTTGCAATTGTTAAATATGTAAAAAATAACAACCAGCAATTAGTCGATCGTCTGATTTACTCAGCGCGATTATTTTACTCCTAGGGCAAAGCAAACCGTATAACACTAGAATCTCATTTGAATCGTAGGAGCGTGAATGGTTGGTCAGTCGACTAAAGAATCATATGGTGATTTGCGGTAGGATTTTCGTCGGTCACGTAAGGCTAACCTTCAGAAAGGGAAAACAAGGTCCGAAAGTATCGATTTTTCCTCTCAGTAGTATACTTCCCATGAATCACCAGGCGATTCTTAAATAGACTTGCCATCTATTCAAGCTCATAACAATTCCGATGAGATTCTAGTGAGAAACTAAGAAAGGAACTTAGCGTATTAGTGAAGGGATGGTTAGACAGAATAATACCGGGTACGCATATCTGAAGAGCGGCAATAACCGCAAAACCGGTCGTGTGCTTCGAAAGAAATTTTGTTCACCCATGCGAAATAAACTATTGAGAGGATAAACCGTTTAACCGTTGCCCTCATTTGCACCGAAACTTCGTATTGATGCGAATTTGGCAGACTGGGATACAAACAACCATCTACAGCCTGATCGGGGTTCAGATTCGATCAGAAACAGGTGATTCGGGGAGAGGAGTTCTGGCAAGTCAAGTACAATTTTGTGTATACAGTTAAAGTGTGGACATTACGAAGAACGTCAAATGATTTGTAAATATCCGCACCAAACGACGTAAGGAGTGTATCGAAAAATCGATGCGCCATGTATTGGTTTTTATTGTGAATGATATAATATTAATAACACAGCGTTGTTGGTAGATGTAATGCGCCAACGTTTCGACTACCGTGGGTAGTCTTTCTCAAGGCAAGTTTTACAATTGTAAAACTTGCCTTGAGAAAGACTACCCACGGTAGTCGAAACGTTGGCGCATTACATCTACCAACAACGCTGTGTTATTAATATTATATCATTCACAATAAAAACGTCAAATGACGTAAAGATATGCACTTTCACTGGCTAGTGTCATCGAGAGCATAATGGAACATTTGGAGTTTGATCAACTGATTCCCATATCATTCCGGAGTAGAAGTGACTAGGAACAGCTGAGCTTGACTGTCTCTCGAAATATGCCAAAGCCGTCAAATATAAGATTTTTGTATTCCAAAATAAAAAGTAATCGCTTCCGACTTCGTATTTGTGTTTATCTTCTTTTGTCCTGATTCAGGGCTAACACATTGAAAACAGAACATAGGAGTTTCACCGTGTTAATACAGGTGGCAAGTTATTGCCTTATCCGGAAGAAACGACTACATAATTCACTAACTATATTTAGCCTATTGTCCATGTAATAACTTTACCAAAGTCAGATACTCACCGCAGCGTCACTGGTACTCAGAAAAATAGTGAATGGTTCCCCTTCGACTACCGTATTGTTCACAGAGATCTCCGCGGCGTAAGGTATTTGAATTATTTGCGGTGTACTGTTGAATCCACCTGAACTCGTGGCCAGAGCTTGCCAACGTTCACTACCAGGTTGTGGGGGTGGTTCAACCATCTGGACACCGGATATCATAGTGTTCAGTGCTGTTATGATGAAGGATCCATGTATGCGCGGTAAAATTCCGTTGCATTTGTTTTATGTCGAGAAAAGACACTTTGTAATTAGTTTTTTGGTCATTTTATGGGTGCAAAAAAGAATATGAAAATATAGAAAAAAAATAAATCGGTGAACAAAACACCAAGTATACATTTGTTCTGTTTTAGTGTCCTCAGGATAGTCTCGGCAAACTTGAATCCATCTTTCAATTTGTTGATCTGCTAGGTGAATACCTCTCTTCGTGACACGAATCAAAGACATTTTCCCATGAAGATTTCAGCCACCCGAAAGGACTAGGACGATTGTTTGCCCTGAACTCGGTGAGCATCCCAGGTTTCTGCTCTACGGCACGGTCTAAGAAATTGCTCGGAGCGACAGATTCGATTTGCAAGTCAACTCAACGCACCAAGACTCGCGTTCAGCTCTCTTGTCTAGCTAGATTATTTAAGCACAGTAACACGTGAAGATTGTCGAACTAGATCCCATGCTATTACTGCAACGGTGAGATAGAATAAATGTACAAATTATCAATGGCATTTTTGGAGATCTTGTTTACCCACAGTCACTAGGGTCCATTAAACGCAAAGGGGTAAGGGAGAACAGGCCACCATAACTGGGAAACTTGGCGTGGCCTAGAACCACAAAACACCTCAATAGATGAGATATGGTAATAAACCAAGCAACAGTAAATCTCCGTCTAGCACCAAAGTGACCAGCGCACCCGTGCTTCGAACCTCTGACCGTTTTAGGATGACTGGCGTCTAACCCACCTGCCCATCCCCGCTGGTGGCTAGCAGAAGAACGAAATGGACATTGTGACTAATGTCAAAGTTAAGGACACCTGGCACAAACCTTGGATAAATCGTAAGGACTTGGATCAGTTCAGCCTTATGAAACAAAAAGACGTGCGTTCGATAGCAGAAATAAAAAAACAGATGGATATTGGGCAAAAATAATAATAACACTACCTTGGATCGGCACACACAGGGGTCCCGATGGATGCGGCTTGCCCTCAGTAGCATTACTTTCATCAGTATAGCAAGCACTCCTTGTAACATCTACCAAAAACCTACAACTGCATAGCTATGACACGCATTCACTTAGCCAGAATCTCAGAGTGTTTAGATCATGTCCAACAGTCGTTTAGACAATCCACAGAAGGTTGCCGCTGTTTCAACACATCTCCGCCATGATGCACAACCTTTGAACATACCAGTGTAAGAGAATGAAATAAGACGAAAATTTTGGTACAGCGTGACACTGACAAAATGTTTAGGTATTATTGCAATTCATGTTGCACAGAAGTTTTGGCAGTTGTATGGTATGCGGAAAAGTAATTCACCACAAGTTGACTGGAGAAATTTTACGCTAAGTGCTCTTATTTTCAAAACATTCAGCACAGCTTGCGCGACTGGCTTAGTTCCGTTAAGCTATTTGTAAAGTGACAAAATATCCAGGGGTGGGAAAACAAAGAAATATATTAGATTGCCTCCTAAAAGAAATCCAAAAGCAGTTTGCAGTGAATGTAAATTAGATAACCCAAAAAATTACATATAAACATTTACTGTTTAATAGAACAGCGTAGTCACTATGGTTGATAATTTGTCGGCCATGGGGTTTTGTTGACCAACAAGCTTCTAGGAATGACGTTTCACATTGCCCACCGAACTCCGTTCCAATAGAGCTATAATTTGTCGGTTATTAGCATCATCGTTCAGCGTTAAACAGCAAGGCAAGCCTCACTTACCGCTACCTTTTCCCCAAGGTTACATGTTTCTATAGAAAGGGTGAATATCCAAGGGGAACGGAGAGTGGACCTATACAGGCGGGAAAAGATAAGATGCTACTGCAGCCAACACAAGGAACACAGTCTAACTGTACAAACACACTCTTTCAGTCAGTGTTCGTCCACGGTCCTCTGGTGAACAGTGACACTGTTGCAAATAAAACTGCAACAGCTAGTTTCGTGTTTGCAATCAGTACCGAACTGAATAATGGGTATTTAGTAAAATGTTGTTATCATACAGGCAAAGAATGGACAATTGCATTTGGCCGGTTTTCAGTTTTCACCGCTTCGCGGAACTCCAATGATTTAACTGCTTACTTTTAGGTGACCATGGAAACGATTGTGAGAGGGTTTTATGGACCCACGCTTGCACCGCCTGGATGTTAAAGCCCGTTCAACTCATGTTGAAACTAATTTCGTTTTCCGATCCATGAGCTCCATGATCCGCTTTTAAACCAAATACTAATACCCATCGTCCGAGGATCTGACGAATGCTGATGCGTCTCGCTTCAGGTCTTTTTCAACATGCTCATGAACATTTATGGTATCAAATGACATAATTCCTTGATGATTTCCTGATTAAACGTTTTCGTATTGAATTCATTCTCCAGTCAGCAGTTGTGAAAATAAGACTTTTACTATAGTTCTACATTTTACATGAAATAATTCACCATGTGATATGATCGCTCAGCTCACCATAAAGAAACGATGGAAGCACTGTACAGCTGTTGCATCCTAGGATGATTCCTAACAAGGAACAAAACAGCTGTACAGTGCTTCCATGGCTTCATTATGGTGAGTTGAGCGATGATATCACATGGTGAATTATTTCATGTAAATATTCAATCTCCTACTACTAAAATGTTCTATATTTTACTTCACTTTTGTCTACGAAGTAACTATTTGCATTATTTCCCGAGAAGGGGACCGCGATCAACAGAGGGCCGCCAATCGGGGAAGTTGGCCGGCGGTGGGAGGATTGGAACCCGGGACCTTCACGCCCAAACATCACGACGCCACCGGTATGGCCAATGCCGGCCAGGAATATGGTGTTTAGAAAATTTCTTTAAATCATCCTGTATTTATGGGCTCCTCATTATCATTCGTCACTTTTCCGTACAGGTGAATTGACTGGACCCTTTTTACTACCGCATAAGAGGACTCTATATCGATATTCATTGCTACGTTTAAGTGCGTAATAAGGTAGGAACGATGGTCACAAAATGGACTTATGTAAATGCTGACATTTGAATAAAGAATTTTAATTTAGATTTCGGCAGTCATCTTGATATGTGCTCTCGAGCCCTTTGATTAAAGCATGTGTGGCCTCCACAAAATAGACCGAAGACGATAAACTGATCCTCAAATAAACTGGTTGTTTTGGCTCTCGTTATGACTCCTGCCGTTTGTAAAGGGCAACAGATAGCACGCATAGAATTACGACATTCTCATCAGCTAGCTTTCTAGAAACGATAGGTCCGCCAATTACGAACGGACGACATTTCAGAAAATAAGGAGCGTTTCCAAGTGATATAATGTTTCAAACAAGACATTTTGTTCGACCTTTTAGTAATGACAAAGAATGAGAAAATAACATTATTTCGTCACTTATACTTTACGAGGAGGCTTTTAGATAAACTGACATGCTCCCAAGCGGAAGATAGTGCGCTCATTTGACTTACGTATTTCACTTCTGTTAGATCTAATTCAGTTACGTCAGACTATTCAATACCATTAACACAGTCAGCTGCATACCTTACCCTCGTTCAGGTTTCCCAGTTGTTCACTGGGCTTAGAATGCTTTTTCTCGAACACTTTTCGACACTTTTTGATATCAAATGGCTTTGCTGCACTAAGGCCGAGGACAATGTGTCCTTGTAAAAGCTTGATGATAGCGGGTGACGTTTGACTGGCAAATGGTTAAGTGCCTTGTTAAACCTCAGTTAAGGATTTACTGGTCTGACCCAAAAAGCTGTCACAATGACAATTCTCATTACGTAGTACGAAAATGCGAAATTTCCTGCTCTCGTTGTTAAGCTCACTCACCCCCTCTTCAAAGATTTGAATTCCAGCTTTCAAAAGTATCAATTGTGGTTCGAAGGTTTACCAACGCCCTAGGACATTAGATGTACACACAGATTTTGTAGATAATATAGGAAAGCCATTTACCTCTGGAGATATGCTTCTAAAGTTTTGCATTGTTTATACTTTCACCTCGAAAAGA
This sequence comes from Fasciolopsis buskii, assembly GCA_008360955.1. Taxonomy (NCBI): domain Eukaryota; kingdom Metazoa; phylum Platyhelminthes; class Trematoda; order Plagiorchiida; family Fasciolidae; genus Fasciolopsis; species Fasciolopsis buskii. The sequence goes on along the minus strand of LUCM01005245.1, from coordinate 247,021 downwards.
CGAATTTCAAAGTAGGAATTTAGGCTCTAATACAACTCTAGTTTTTGTTAATCCGGCACCCGTACTACCTAATTGTTTACCAACAATGGATTGTTTTAGACTGATGTCCACGAAAAGGCTTGGGAGGACCTTTATCTTTTTATGGCTTGCCGAAATCCCAAAGAACTGATATCTCAACAATTTCTCACTTTATAACGGAAACTTTGCTTGTTGATATCACCATTATTTGGTTCGTTTTGTGCCAACTTAACCGGTGAAATATTGTATATTTGCAACTTGTAAAGAATGTGATAAAAGTGAGTAAATTGCATTCTTCTCACAGCACTACGTTTATTAGGCTCAATTGCATCATGACTTGACAGGTAATTTTCCATATTGCTTCCTCAAGAGTCAAGTTCTTTGTCACCTAGGAGGGTTTTGATATCACCACAGTTGCGAATTTTTAATTGTTTATGGAGTGGCTGAATACTGTTCGCCAAAAGTTGTCCATATTTCATTTCAGCTTAACTGAGCAGCCTTAACAAATGCGGAACTTTGAAAGGGGTTACCGATGCATGTTTCCCGGTTTGTTTTAGTTTCAGCAACGTAAATTGATCTTTGGAGCGCTGAGCGATACTTCTTAATATTCTAGCTACAATGAGAATGTGCTCCTTTTTGGTACAATTTTGATGCGGAAAATGGAGGAATTTTCGAAGAAAAAATTGAGATTTAATTCACTCCCCGACTGAACTAAATACTGCGGGATTTCGCGGCACTATTTTGATTTCCTGATATATCCCGGGCAATTTGCAAATTAATGATCGCATTGCGTTGGGTTTCGTACACTTACCGGAGGCAAGACTATTTGTTTGCACACTGTTAACGAGTTTGGCGGACACAGTTTCCAAAGACGTGGGTTTTATTTCCACTGGAGTTTCCGGTGCCGAAACAGAGGTGTTTATTGGCTGAACAGTTGCAGCTGGAGGTTCACTGATTTCCAATTTAACCTGAAGAGGTGCAGCCGCCCGGCGTCGACGAGAACCGGAAGAGCTTTCCGATACCACTTTCGCAATTCGAATGCGGGAACTGGGTATCTACCCGAATAAAATGGGATGAAAATTTGCTGGTTAAAGAATTGGACCGTAAACTGGCCGCTTGGACATTGAACATTTCACTCTTGGTTGGGGTTTAGTAAAGTGGAGCCATTTCAAGATCGCAGTATCTGACGCCATTCCTACTTAATGGCTCCACACAACCGCATTAATGGAACTAGTAATACTGCCAAAATTAGTAGGGTTGCTAACATTAGTGACGCTGCCAAAATAGGTGGCATTCTTAAAAGTGCCATCATTGTCGACATACAGTGGAAAAAAGACGTAATAGCCCATGATGTCACCTCCGCTGGTGATGGAACGTTTGCGATCTAAAAACCAAGTTCAGGGCGTACAAAACTTTGAAAATTCCCGCCATGAGCTACAAAACGCCATTTCAAATCATCGAAAATAGTTTTTATTTGCCTGGCTATCTATGATGGCCAACTACATATCAGCGGCAAATGATCTACACATATCCTGGTCATTTCCAAAAACACCAAAGGAAGAAGTACACACAAGATTTTGATCCGAATAGAATAAAGTCATAGGATGGATAGACATTACTCAGTGACGTTTTCAAGCACATCTTACTAACCAGCAGCCCTGGAACATGCAATTACGTCGTCTTTTCATTAGGACAGTTGATGTTGGACTAACAAACAGATCCCTCTTAATCAGTAAAGTAGCATCCTCCGTCCAAAAAGTGGTTTCACCGGCCACAATTCAGAGGTACGCAGAATTATAGAGGAAGAACCCTGTGAACCGTATCATCGGCAGAATCAGTGACGATCAAATACTGTTCAAAAATGTGATTATTTCCAAAAGGCCTGATTAACGGTGATAAAACCTTAATAAGTGTCTTTGTTTCGATCTTTCGCGATGTTTAAGCCAACTAACGTCTCCATATGGAGTGGCGTCCTCAATGTCCAAGAAACCAGACAAGAGTCACTAATTTAGGTGGCTGTTTACAGCTGATTACCGAATCTAGACAAACTTGGTCTACAAATCATGCTTTCTGCAATGCCTGTCGTCAAAGTAGGCACTTCTGTTGGAGATCCGGTTTACGCTGACATACTGTCTGAATGAATGTAAACCGTGGACCTGAGATCAAGTGCTGAGTGGCTGTATTATGTCGTGGATCCAGTGGTAGGTGAAAGTCTGTTCGGATCTCATTTTGCGGTTACAAGCTAGTGCGAGGTTGGAAGAAATCAAAACCATCAAACAGTTAGCGAACACAAACAGGACAGAGGCTATTTACCTATGAATTCTGATTTTATCCAACCTTGATATACTCCTACATTTTGAATAATAGCCGAGAACTGTTCACCATTCCGAAGTCACTGACTGATCTTTTTAACATAGCAAATGCAATACTCAGAAGATCCACAAAAATCAAAGGATTGAACTAGAGTTAAAAGTCATTCCTCGATTTTGTAACACAATCGGTCACCAGTTACTATCTAGCCCATTCATTCTTGACAGAAGGATTCCAGATCACGTTTCAACCCATGGCTATGTGGGTTATTTGATACGCCCTAGCTTCGGTTCACGCGGTCTCCTATCTCTTAGTAAATTTCAACCCATGACATATGGATTCGTCTCTTGAGACGAATCCCTAGCAAATTTCCACACGAAAGCATTATCAAAACCGTAATTCGTTTTTTCCTACTAATCTTCGAATATTACTCAATGTCAAGGTAATAAACACCTTTTGAATGCATTGTTGATTAAACAGGTGGGGGAAACTCTCCTCTTAGTGGAAATGATATCCATTTCAGCAAGGTAATTCTAAGATACTTTTCTTAATTGATTTTGAGAAAAAGTCTTGCAGTTCCAGGTCGGCTGAAAATCAGGGGAATTTCAAACGTGATCCTTTAGAAGTGATTATGCAAAAAATATTTATTTATTGATTGTGTACTCTGGTCATCGGGGTAAAATTTGCCAAAACTAGCCGCCCTGCGGACTCTTATCATCGATCCACCACTTTGAGTAAGTCCAATAGTGGATTGCCGAAATATGAATTAAGCTCGTTTACGTTCTTTTCAGATAGTAAAATGTCTAAAGAACATGAATATCACTGCACCCAAATTATCGTGCACCTAAAATGCGCACTTAACACTTAAACGCGGAAGTGGCCATTTTAGCGAAATTTTGGTAGCAAGGCTACATAAAGATCACATCGGATGCGAGCAGTTTAGAAATCCATGATACTCAAGTCGATCAAATGCTACCATTTTTTCATTTCAAGTGCTCTAATCAGGTAAAGACTATTAGGAATCAAACGGCGAACCGGTCATTTCGACCAGGTTCAATCACATGGGTGAATTTTACCGGCTCAGCAGCTGCTCTGGCTCGCTCTCTGTTCGTGAAATGACTCGTGGTGGTTTTGTCAGACTGGTGATGAGAAGGAAAACAAACATGTTGATATTGGCCCCGATGCTTGGAACGAAATACCCCTTTCAAAGACTAGGTTCAAATGACATTTTGCTACCAAATCAATGTTGGCAGTCGAACAAATCGTCTGGTCTTTGGCTAACATTTAAACGTGTCTACTCTGGAAAATCGTATAATGATATAAATAAAAGTAAGTTTCGGAATCTAATTTGTCCATGCAGTTGGTATTCGGCTAGAAAAATCCCACGATTTTACAACTGCTTGCAAGTAGCGTGTGGGTTCGATATTACTCTGCGTGCTTCGCAGAGACATCCCTTCAAGCTTCTGCGAGCCACAGGTTTAGATCCTATGTTATTTCTGTGAATTACTGTCTTGGATTTAAATAGTTTTGGATGCCAGGCAAGTTGTGCAATTTTATGAGTAAACTGTTCCTTTTTTCCGGTTCTCAGTATCTGAAAATCATTTATCAAAAAAGAGTCGTACCGGAATAGAATGTCTTGAAGAGTTATGTATGGCTTTACCTCTGTAACGCATCTCTCGAGCAAAAATTGTTGGTTTATTTTAACCCGGTTGAGCCGCTCTAATTTTAAAGCCTATGTGTATCAGATGCACTAAATATCAATTCTGGAATTCAGGTTGGTATTTAGGATTCATCTCGGACAAACTGATTCAGCCAGAAGTTTTATGGTGTCAAAGTGACGGCAATCCGATGATCTCGCCACTTCGAGGGAGGACAAAATGGGTATAAGATATTGCGCTGTTTCAGAAGCAGACACTATCGAGCATTGGCTTATTGAAGGATACTTAATGATGTCAAGAATTGAGGAACGATGAGCCTCGTCAAATTAAACCAAACATATCGCAAAACCTTAGGTTAAAGGCAAGCAAGGGCGAGGATACATTGGATGAAAAGAAAGTATTTTGGCCAAGGAAAATGAGCACGAACCGACAACTGATGATATCAAACATCGACACTAGAATTAGTATTTAAATCCTCGTGCTAATCTCAAAAGGGTGTCTCAGATAAAAGGCCGGAAGTGGTTGAGTATATATTGCAAACAATTTTATCAATTGAATTGACCTCATAGCAGGATGTGCCTAAAGAATATGGAAAACGCGTAGGATTTCGCGCCCACTTTGTCATTAAAAATAGTTCATCTCAAATGAATTCGATAATTGGAATTATTACTGATATTATGCACGGTCGGGTGAGCAATGTTCCAGTGAACGAGTAAGTCAGTAATTGAGTGAATGAACTAGTGGGTGAGAGAGTGAGTGACTGAGGGATTGAAAGGGTCACAATGCCTCCCCAATAAATGATCAGAACTAATGCAATCGTTTGCCGTTGATATTTTACTAGGTTCTCTTTACGCATATTTATTGTGAAGATAATAATGTGGTATGTATGAGGCTCGGATCTGCATCACAAAAAGATAATTCGAACCATCCGAACTCTAAAGACTTTCAGCGTGTCGGTCTGAACAACTACAAACAGTCTCGGCTAAAGAGTGAAATAATTTTGGTGAGGAATTCATTAGGAATCAGATAGTGTATGCTAATGAAATTTATGGAAAACTCGAGACGCAGTTGCAAGCTCGATGAAAATTGGACTGATTTAATTGAACACGAAGTTTTTGGCATGTTTCTTCATTTTTGGAGGGCGAATAAACGCTAATTCACTGTTCAACAGCCAGATTCCTTTACTGCGCCCAATTTTAAAATTGATATTCTTCGTAATATTGTGACAGTATTTTAGTAGCTATAAAATTCCAATAATTTTGTTCTGGGTTAATTGTAAAGCGCGAATAACCTAAAGGCAGATCACTGAAAATTTGTACTTACCCCGAGAAAGGCGGCCATATTATCAACCACTTTGGATCCGTAAAACTCTTCTTCCGTCATAGCTGGAAGTCCAAATGATATTATTACCAAAGGCTGATACCGAATTTCTACGATCGATGGACCCTTCACGACCACGTACAACGTCTCGGTTTTTCTATCAAAATAATTTGTTCCGCTAGGATCTGTCAGTGCATTTGGCAGGTACTGTCCCGTTTGGTTGGGTTCTTTAAATATCATCTGATTCTGAGTAATAAAGGTGAACAGCGAGGTTAGAATACAGCGGATAAAAGTGAACCATATAGTTGCACATCCAGAGCGTTCTATTGCATGTCACCATTGGCAACAGCTTCAGGTCTTTCTTTGGCCCACCCATAAGAATGGATATTGATAAGATTGTTCAGTAGTTAGTTAAAACAAGCTTGACAACCATGCTGTTCTAACAAAACCTGTACCATAACCACTGAAAAGTGATCACATTCTTACTGAGGTGAATAACAAGGCTGGTTTGGGGAGCGTTTACACATCACTGTGGCCAGTGAGCATCGCGGGAACCGATGTACGGGCAGTAAAGTACTAGGTCACTTGGCAGTGATAGGCAAGTTATATGGAGCACACAACTAAGGCGTTGTTCCCCTTTCGTGGGCTGTAAGATAATCGGTCATTGTATCACTCTCTGGTATGGGGTTTCGTGGGAATGGATCAGGTGGTATCATTTCAAGATCATTCACTAAACAACTGGTGTGTCACGTGTTGAATAGTAAATGCTTATTGTACGCAAATTTGCTTCATTGCGCGGTCGTGCTTGAGCAACCGGGCGTGCACACATACATGCGTGTGTGTACGTCTTCGATAAATCTCACTTGCGTATACCCAGATCCGTCTATAATAGGCTAAGATGACTTTTCAGCGGGAAAACAAGATGAACAACTCGGAAAAATGCCTACATTGGGCGTGTTAGTTTCGTAGATATGATCTTCCGTTGTTAACGGGAACCAAGGGGAACAATTATTGAGACTGTTTAACAGACATCGCTTTCTTAAATTTAATCAATAAAACCGTCGAATAAAACCAATGGCAGGGTACCCACAAGCCTCTATGGTGGATTTTTCCGTGCAAACAATTATGAGCAAACTCTGCAACATAAGCAAGCAGGCGCACAAGTCCGCTTACGGGCTAAAGCAAGCATGCACGAAAGTAAACATAATCATGGTTGGTACTGACGCGCATAAATGTGCATTGCTGCAACTTCATTTGTTCATCATCTATCAGTATTCGATAGCCTGGCGAGTTTTTTCTTCCTTGATTGTTTACCAACCTAGCCGTGGTCCACTTTGGTAAGTAATGCTGGAGAAGACTGTTGCTTGTCTAACCTGCGGCTTCTTTGTGATTGTTTTCTGATTCAGAATTTGCTTCACTGATCTTCGTGAAACGCTGTTCCAGCTGGTCAGTTAATAACCTCAGACACCCAGTTGGTTCCAATTATTCGCTCGTCTGCAACTCCCCACCTGATAGGCCCCCTCAGTCTTCTACATTTAGATTGTCTAGAATATGGTGGTCTTCTGCTCATCTAGCTTTTACAGTTAGAACCAATTGTTCCAACATCTGTGTGTTAATCATCATACGTAATCAATCAATCACATCTATTTTATCTGATAACGAGCACAGGTTGGCCGGATGCATAAAATTTTGTCCGAAACACTTTGAACACCTTCTACTAGGAACTATCTTAATTGCTTCTACTTCGGATCGCATCTTTTCGATAGACACACGTGTTCTCGAACAAAAATGAATCAAATGCGCATGATAGCACCGTCTCGGGCTTTTAATTTCCACACTCTTTGACTGCAATGGGAGATTGAAAGGTACAATAGGTGTGATGGTGTTCAAGCAGCCAGAAGTATGTAAATGTCTGTTTAGTGAAATTCACTGAACTCCACACTGGGCGGCAGCCTATAAAGACTGCTAGCTGTCGGTTAGACTCCAGGTACTTAATCTCAAATGTACCGCGTTTTGCATCTTCACATTAACAGGTGCCTGGAATGGAACACAATATAAACACTAAGTCGGAAGCTTTATCAAAAGAATAAGATCGCAAATGTCTATCCATATAAAAAGTAGTGGGCAATTTGTTCAGAAATTGTGTATCGATGTGATTAGGAAACAACCGTAGGCTCACTTTGTCATTGTATGCTCCGTTTTGCGGAAAAATATAGGTTCCATCCGCGTACACATCCAACCGTCCGCTTACCGAGTAGTCAATACCTACTCGAATCCCGTATGTCGAGTCCGGTTGAAATATGCTCAGACGAATTTTTTGTGGTGGTGTCCCCGTGAAGAAGCAGAGGAAGTTTAAACCCCGAGCCACAAACGCAAAAAATGCGCTAAGACGTTTCATGCACGTGTAACTGTTACAGCGACCGTGATCAGCCGGACCATTGATCAAATCCAAATAGTTTGTCTTCAATGTCAACGGAGAGGAGAAGATTGCGGCATGCATTATTTGGCAAGACAATACCTTGAGGCCCTCGTCACTCTGAAGAATTACTTTCGTTCGTTATTGGATAAAAAGAAAACAACAGTTCGGATATGCTTCCGTGAATATAGTAGTACTTTCCATTCGATTAACAAATTCTGATTGCTTTCTAATCGCTTCCGTTTCTAGTATCAATGGTTTGTCGTCCACTGGTTGTTCTCGGACTCTTAAGCTCTGGTGTCATGAGGCAAAACGGATGCGCCAAGGTCCAGTAAAGTGCTGTGGTGTGATACTGGACCAAAGCCTTTTTTGGTTATGGCACTTCAACTACATTGTCAATAAAGTCGGACGTTTGTCTCTTTTTCTTTTGCATTTTTAATTCCACGCCATATCGACACAGCTCATCAAACGTTTTGAGTCTTCTCGCCTTCTGTCCCACTTTGTCTACTCCTCTCCCATAATTTTTCAGATCAGTTGTCAAAAGATTTAAAAAGGACTTTCAAATACCTTGGGATTCTAGCCTTTTATAGTGATGCATTCATTGATTAACTAATAAACTTTATCCTCTTCTAACAAGACGACGCCTTCCGCAAAGACACCCAGTAATCCTAAGTCCTCTATTTATGAACATTCAATGAATTGTACGTTATACACCATCATACATTGCGCTTGCAAACACCATCATGAGTTTACGTCTGTTCTATCTTTACGTGTGCAGCACGATTTCTGAGCAATCCTGTATATGTGATGCCACGACCTAGCAGAAGACTGAATTACAAAATCATACACACTCATCAAGCTATACTCCAACTTTATTGTTCCTACATGTTGAAATTTTGCTTGGCTGTGTAAAAGCTGAATGTTTTCCCCTGAGGGATTCATAGAAAGCTTACACGACTTCATTTTACTCGATTTGGACAGTTGCTTGAAAGTTGCGAAAATGCATTGGAAACATTGAATATACATCAAGCTTACGATTGGTCTTGGTTTATATGCTCGATTGTTTAATGTTAGTTTATGGTCACTAAAACTGATGACTTTGCTACTGCGTTTATTCTCAGTAGTCATTCATTTGTGCGCAAAATTCGGATTGAATAAGATCGGATTTTCTGTTGGAATAGCGTCAGGAGGAGGAGAAAGCCTCGTAATTTTGAAACAGCTTTATGTAGACCACTGAGTAACATAAAAATGTGACGAGTAAGCATATTTTCAGTAATTCATAATTATGCCAATGCTTGAGGTTAAGCACAAAATGATAGAATGATAGATTTAAGTTCAGAGTAATGCATATGGTGTGAAGTAGGACCCATTCACACCCGAAGCTGTATATATTTGTCTGTTTTATCGTCCATTGTCTGCATAGAAGAAATTCGTGCAAACTATGCTGCTTCCCTGGTCCACTTGTCTTTTCTAAAATATCAATATGGGTCCGCATCGACAAAACAGTGTGAGCCGCATTTCCCGCCGTACACAATTTTATGCACGCATCTACACAGCTGAGGACAGACTTTTAACCAGCGAAACTGTAATCCATCATTCTCGTGATTTGATGTAAATCATACTATACTTCATTTATTGGTATTGTCGACTGGGAATACTGAATAAGTTATGCAAACGTTCACACCCTACCCATTTGTGGGACCCAAGAAAAGGAACGGTAGCGATAACGTTTGTGACATTGAGCGCAATAAGTTGTTTCACTTTTACAATTAAAAAGTTTTATACTTACCTACCTCCAAGTGATTTCATGCAACACTGAATTAACGTGACGCATACTTGCGGAATTATACTCACCTGAAGACCGTCTGTGCCAAACGCGACAGGAGCGATTCGTCGCTGAATACGATCTTCATCAAGGGACTCGATCAGTAGGACGCGATGATCAAGTGCCGTGCCACATTTGTATGCTTGCATGGTGTCCACGTACTGACAAGAGCTGTCTCGTATAACACCTGGAACACGAAAGCACAGCTTAGTTTGATAGGTTTTCATGCAAACGGATGTTTTAAAATGCACAGCCGGACCGCATCAGGTCAGTTCTTTAGTAGGTAATTAGCAAACTGGGCATTTTGACAAATGTTCGATTAGAAAAATGTCTTAGTGGACCCCGGTTCACAAATATTTCAATTCCAAATCAACATCCAACTCTTCATTTTCGTGGAACATTTTTCTAGTTTACGTCGCGTAGAACTACAAACAGAATACCGCAAACCGCAGGCTTGCACAGTATCATCGAACACGTGAGAAGACAACTGAACAGAAGTGCCACAGGAAGTTCAGTGTAGCCCCAGAAAAGATGACACTGCGGCTGAATGGACGGTAAAACTGTGTTTATACCTAATTAGTGTTTGGTGCGCGACGTAGAATAATGGTTTATTACCTTTTTGCGGCCACTGTGTATCCACAGAAAATTTGGTCCCATCCGGCCGTGTGATCATTCGCACGGGTACTTTGCTGTCCCCAATCCCGTACGAGGGATCTTTATCCCATTGCCATTCTGATTGTGGGAGAATAACGGTCGGTTGGCCAAAAAGTGTCCCATCCTTATCCATTACTAACACTTTCTTCAGTCCATCACATTCCATATCACCGCATTTTTCGAAATTAATATTTCTGCAAAGTTGTTTGAAGAAAAATTAGCAGATGAATTCAAATGCACAGACAAAAACCTGACGATTTCTGAATTCTACAAACCAAATTTGTCACTATTTTTATTTATTCTTTGAATATTTTATGGTGAATATATCCACTACTGATACAAGCGAACAATGAGTACTTCAAAACAAGAATCCTCCTGCCACAGTAAACATATCCTTAGTATTTTTATTGTCATTATTATTCTTGTCATGAAGTACTACATCTTTGCGAAAACTTTATCTGTTAAAATCCAGCCCAGATGATATCCTTTTTTGAAATTTTGACCATCGATCTTCAGCCATGGTGTTTTTGATATCATTGCATAATAATTACACATTTCATTTGCAAGTACACACATGACCACCGTTAGACCTCTCGCTGAAGAACTTTGGTCATTTGTTTATTGAACAATGCCTTGTCCGTCGCTTTCTTGGTCTGTGTGTTGAATCGCTTGCTTTGAAAAAGCCGGATTATTCGCCTAAAACATGTGCAGTTACAGAACTTCAAGACTTAAACTTTTTTTCATTGGCCGATTGATCTGTGAATTCCACATTTCAAGTACAAACCTCCGGTCGTCTGTTAAACCTTGAATTCGGGAAGTATCGGGCCCGACATTCGTTTCTGTTACAACTCATCAGTGGTGCATATTCTTCATTACACCAATGTCTTGAATCCGGAAGCTTTAATTCGAGTAGTAGCAGTAGTAGTAGTAGTAGTAGTAGTAGTAGTGGTAGCAGGGCTGAGGCGAAACTCGTCAATTAGATGAATTCGCACGACTAAGATAATCACAGGATAGGACAGCAAAACGGCTTTTTTCCAATAATAAAAGTTTGATTCGACTAATGCTCACATTTCTACTGTTTGAAACCTACTGAGTAAAAATGTGGTCTAATTTAGCCATTAGCTGACCATCTGCGACAGATAAAACTAGGTGCTTGTTGCAATGCTTTAATTACGAATGTCTGATAAAGGAGTTCACTCAGAAACTTGACGGTTATTTCATGGGCAAAAGTTCCAAGTTCCTCTTTCTACCAGCCAGTGCAGTTGGCCCAAACTGATCGTTCGCCCAATAATTGTGACCAATTTCTCGCCAACCTCTATTGCAAACGAACGGAAACCTGTTCGTCCAGCGACGAAATCTGTTTTCTCAAGCCGATCCGACTGTCTAGATGAAATCCGAAAAAAACATTTTCCAGGTTGATTATATCTTTCTAATTTTAAGTGAATCACCATGTGATGCTCAAATGGACTTATCATCCATTCAAGTTCCCAACGATTCAAATGAGATTCTAGTGAGAAACTAAGATATGAGTGCAGCGCACTAGTATACGGATGGTTGGATAGAATAGTACCGGGTACGCTTATCTGAAGAGCGGCAATAACCGCGAAACAGCTGTGCGCTCCCGGGGAAATTTTGTTCATCCATCAACATGCGAAACTACTGAGAATAAAAATCAACACATTCGGGCCTTGTGTCCCCTTTCTCAATATTGGCTAGCCTTGCGTGAACGGGGAAAATCCTCCGACGGATCACCGTGTGAATCTTAAATGGACCTTTCATCTAATCATGCTCCTAACGATTCAAATGCGATTCTAATGAAAAAAGCTGTTTGTTTGCTGGATTATTCAAAGGTGTCAAAGTACCACATTAATGCATCCGTCGCCTAGATTTTTCCTTTATTTTTGATTAGTGATCAATTCCAATATGGCATCTTTTTATTCCATAATTTGCACCAGATAAAAGCACAGAAAAAATCACTACAGAATGGTCATTCTTTTTAAACGTTCGACGGGGTAGGAGTCTAAATGACAGCGTATCTCTGTTCTATAAGTCTTATTGGAAAATGCTCCCACTTAAGATGTAACAGAGGCAAAAATTGGACTGTGTAAAAACATTTCTTAATCCATATCGGTGGGTTATTCAACCCGGTCTTAGAAACCGGAAGAATTACCTTAGGTTCGGCTGACCGTAGAACACTAGGTAGTTCTTATCCATATCAATCGCGGTAAAATTTTCGAAATATGTGGGTTGAATCGCATCCTCGTTGACCGAATCGGTTCTCCAGAAAACGTCCGATAAACCGGGACAAATATTCCCGTATTTCACGGCTGTGATATCTGTGTCCGTGTGTGTGTGTGCATGATCAAAGATGTAAATAGGCAGACATCATTTGAATCACCAAGAGATAATTTAGCTGCCTACATTTATTTGACTAAAATAATCTTTAAAACCCCAAATGCCCTGGGTTGGCAGACTGCATGCAAAGTTGGAAACATCGATGAACACAGTCTGTCAACAAACGTTTCCATGACATTCTGAAAGAATTTTGCAATATGAATAACAATAAGGCTATCTCAATTAATTAGACAAAACACAATCTTTTTTATTCGTGAAACTTAATGTGACGAAACATTTGAAAACACGGAAGTAGTTGACAACTTGGACGTAAACTAAAATAAAATGTTTACCACAAATATGCATTACCTAAATGTAATCGCTTTTAAAGATACAAAAGTTGTCCCTTTTATGTTTGCTACTTAAACCTCATTTATGTTAATAAGTCTTTGAATTTAGTAAACTGTTTCGCAATGCGATAACTAACCGGAAGTGATAGACATGCCAGTAGCTAAGACACCTACCAGCTGGTAAGGCAACCAACACAAAAATACTAAATGTAAGTTTCAGTTAAATTCGACTACTGTCGTTGTATATACCAAGTGTGTTTTTGCAACAGCTAGCCAAAACGTTTACTATGATATCCGAATTTTGGTGAGAACTAAAATGGTTGGGAAAAATTCTGCGCAGTTTGAAAGTGGATGTTCAGCCTGCCAGGGCCACGGACAACATATGAATCTAATGTAGGTCACGATGCTCATGATAAATCTATTCTATCTGGCTGACTCAGTCGGTCTGATTAGTGAATGTCTAAAAAAACTAACTTCGAACGAAAGTGCCGCCGCCGAGAGAAAAATCGGAAGACCAGTGAACAAGCCCCTTTTTGACGATATCAGAAAGAGAACTGAGAAATTGTGAGCTGACAATTCCAACATGACCATTGTTTGGTGAATAAATTCCTGTTAGACCGGTCGAAACGTTGATCACCTCTGGCCTAGGGGCATCTGTGCACGATTGCATTCCACTGTGTCCGACGAAAAGAGAATTCTGCAGTTTGACAGTTTTCCCATGCATTTCCCCCGTACGTCCACTTGGAGTTCCCACGTACGGATAAACGGCTATGCGTTTTTGGTGCAATAAAGAAATAACCAGGTATGGTCGTAGACCGAATAAGAATGAAAGTGGAATAATCACTAACTGTTTAATTTCGGTATACTTCATTTTATGTATCGTGTTTATTTTTCCATTCACGAAATCTTACATAAACAAAGGTCGGGTTTGGGTCAAACCATTGTGAAGGAAGTTATTTTCCAAAACGTCTTCACGGACACAAGTTTCACAGTTAGCCAGCGTCAGAAGCATTTGATACTGTCGTGTGATCAGAGGCCAACGAACTGACAAAACTTGTTTTTCACGAATGTGTACGTGCTAATAATTTGTCTTTATTGGAGCGGAGGTTGTCGTCAGTCGCTATTTTGATAGATGCGAGTAGGCTCTCTCGAAAGCTGGTCACATTCGAAGTGACTTCTGATAGAAACTAAATTAACCTTTGCATGGTGCATGCTGAACATTTTGCTTTGATCTCTATCTTCATTCGACAATCTACACTAGCTTGTGATTTTGTTGGAACGATTTGTTAATCAGCCGGTTATCTCCTGTTCCCCATTTGATTGGGCAGTTTGTTGCCTCCAATTATAAGATCAAGCCACTTTCTTAAACATTTCGAATCCATAATTCGTGGTCTGCATGTGAATAAAAGAACATCAAAATCAGTTGGGTAGATGAATCTTCCGACAAATTGGAATTTTAACATATTAGAAAAGCAATGTTGGCACACTATAGCATAGTTAATCATACTAGTTGCATAACAGAAGTGAAGTGGATATTCGAGTTGAACAACCAGCGATTCTGGATAAGATATCAACGGTGGAATATTAAAACATTGTCTGGCTAAATGCTTCACCAATTTAACGACTTTAAGTAGCAAACATGAACCAGTTAGGCAGCAAAACTCTGAATGCCCACTATATGGTTTGGCCACCGAGCAGAGTCACTGGTGACGAAATAGAACCATGAAAATGCCAACTGCTAATACAATGAGCCTGTAGTTTTCTAGTGTTCCAGATAATGCTTTATCAAAAAATCCATACCTCGACCAATATTTCCCACTCATGGGAAACCCAAATTTCGAATTCCGGATCAAAGTCGTCAGCGGAATTGGTAATTGACGTAGATAATCCAGTACAATCGATTAAAGATATCTAGACTAGGTGGTCTGGATCCAGATACGTGTGACTTGAAATGCTTGCTTTCACTCTGAACGAATTAATCTTAAATTCAATAATTAAGCATTTGTATTAATTAAAAACCAGTCTTACGCGTTTTGCAGTATTCCTTCAGGTGAGCACCTGTTTTACTTAGACTATTGGCTCATTGTCGGATTACCCAAGGCATAAGACTAGCAAAAATTATACTGTACTACAGAACGCGTCATTTGGCCTTCCAGTTTACACCTAACCTTGGGATTTATTTGACTTTCATGTCAAAAATCCTAAAAAATATGTATTTGTGTTCGAATAATACTTTGACTGATTGCCTCAGCCTTTTTTTTACCTAAATGCTAACTTCCACTTAATCAGGCGTTTCCATTTGAAGGAAAGTAACAAAACAAAACATTTGTTTGGGAAGCCAGCTGACCATTTACTATCTGATGCTTGGATCTGCTACATGCTGACTTTTAGTCAACGGTCGCTTCGGCGTTGAAACACTAAACATTTCAAGGTGCTTCTTGAGCCCAGTGGTTGCAACCATGTTTCGGAATGGACCATGGGATATTTCGTAAAACGGCCATTTTCCAAGTCATTTGATTTGTGCAGCTGTCGTCCAGATGGCACCTAGGTACTCGGCTTTACGATTATCATCTGAACCGAGGGAAGGTGTGATTTATTAATCCTGTTCCAAAAATAGTTTTAAAAACATATACACTGAAATATTACCTTCCTTCATTGCCATCCTGATCAACGAAATTCCGTAAAATTCTTGTTTGGCTCTAAGTCTTTGCATCTCTTCAGGAAACGGTAAGCTGTTAGTAGACCGTAGATTTAAATCTTTGTTACGACCGAAATATTCGAATTGCAAGCACTCAAATGCTGCTCAAATGAGCTGGCGGTACTATTCCGAAGAGAACCGAAGTTAGTTTGTGATACTCCTGATTACGATATTATTCACACTGTAGTAACAATTCAATTTGAAAATTCTATCGGAAGCATGAAACTCAATAATTACATCCTTTGAACCGGTATTGATTTGACCGCATCACAAAATCAGTGGTTGGAAACTTTGGCCACAATTCCATGCCAAATTTTTACAATATTTCGACTACAATGTAAGGTTTGTGGATAAAATATGGTATACCGGTTTATCAAGTAGAAATAATACTAATGGGACACGTTTATGCAAAAAAACAAAGATACGTGATAAGGAAATTCTTATCGCCGCATATTAGAAACAGTTCGAAAGAAGCTAGATATTTTCACATGAAAAAGTAAGTTACGTTCATGTGATTGAATGAATTTGTTGGAAAACATACCGCCACGATTGTCCACCAATTGCACGTTTGTGAGTATAATTGACGTGTTCACTTGGAAGTAAATGGAAAATTCTGTGGCCGAATATGCCTTAACGTTGGCAATTTTGGTGCAATTTGATTTGGCATCCGTGACGAGTAGTCCCACCATGCAAGAATGTACAACCACATTTTGCCTGAATCCAAATTTGTCAAGCAAAATCGTAATAAAGCTTAATCAGTAGACAACTTTAGACTAAATATATTATCCCTAATAATTTTTTAGCCAGTCGGAGACAGTAGTTTGAAGTTGGATAACTGAAAATCAAGCGAAATTTATTTTTGTTTTGCTTGTAAGTTTACACAGTGAACAGTTTCTTCTGGAGAAAATAGACAAAACTGCAGCAAATTACATCTCCAAGCCACACAAAGAAACAATGGAATGCATCAGTTGTTAATATTCCAAGAGATGAAATACTCACTAGATTATTACGAGTTTCGCATTTTTGCTCATCCATTGGTCCATTAGTATACACCAAAATAAATTCAATACTTCCGCCTATATTGTTTCAATCTAAAAACTAGTTGGATCTTCCCAAAATACATCGAACATGAACATTCAAAAGCAAGAACTAATGATGATCAAAGAGCCACATTGATTGATCAGATACACAGGCTAATTTCATGAAATAATTTACCTTGTGATGCATCATCATTTAACTGGACATTAAGAAACCCTGGAAGCACTGTACACTTTTGCCATCCAGGAATCGTGGGCTTTGAATATCCACCGCGGACCCGAACTGGGACGCGAACACGGGACGAACGATTCTGTGTCGATCACCTTAGTCATTACGCTCCAGAGCAGGCTCTGAACGGATTGATGAACTTCACCACGACACTGTACCTATCCGTCACTGATTGCTTGGCCACAGGTCGCTAGCGCAGAGCAACTGACCCAAAACTGATGTTGATTTGCTGGTGGAAGTCCATCATCCTACTGTAGGCCAATGCAAGCACCAAACGCAACTTATCGAGTTTAATCGAGTTGGAGTTTTTTAAGACAAACGTTTTCTGACTGGTTTTATTTCCTCGTGTACAAACATACAGCCGTATAATTCAAAAACGAGACGCTTTTAACTTTCGGTCACCATCGTGTGACCACATATCATGTTCACTTTCAACACCCCCTCGCCTCTTTCCACTTACTCTCTTCTCCGAGGCGGACACATCTGTTTCTCTCGTCCGTCATCCGTACGAAGTTTGTGCCCGAATCCTCCTGACCGAATGCCCACTCCCGTGACAACCAAAATCAATCCACAGCCATTTGTCAAACTTGGCTTCAAGGGTTCACGTGTTGATTTAGTCAAATGTGCTGGTGCCTATAGCTGGCTTCACAAGAACGCTTCATATCATACGCAAATGACAAATGGCTGGCCACCACATGGGGTTGCAAGCGTGTACAGACCGACGGTTAAGTTGCACACCACCCATAGTTTAAGTGCTAGTATTTTGTTCAACTCGCTTCTGATAGTCAGTCATTGGCGCCTACGTGCTCGAAGCCCAAATATCACATCCGAAAGCACAATAGCCTATAGGGGTGTCAGTGTGCACGCGTTTGTGCATCGTTGTCCTGTTGGCCGTAGTTCACCATCTCCCGTTTGCACTGTGGTCGGCGCACGCACATTTTTTGTGACGTAACGTAGGTGCAGTCCGGCCAGAACACCGCAATGGTGACTTTTCCGCGTTGATTTAATCGCAGTCTAGCTTAGGACATATCTACTGAATTTGGTCAGATTTTCAACAACTGGGAGCGCAGTCATCAGGAAACTGAGTTTGCGACAATTTCTTTATATTTTTCAGCGAAATTCTGCATACCGATTCTATTTTTCGGCTGTCCACAAACGGCCAATTGTCACTTATTATTCTTTTTGTGGAACCCGCAAAAACCAATGTTTATTTTGGCAAATAACGTTTTGGGAGTGGTTTCCACTTACCCTCTTTGTTTGCAAACTCAGCAACCCTGTGGTTTTCCTCTTATCACATCGAATCTAATTGGAATTAACCGGAATTAATTCTGGCTATCTGTTCCGTATTTTCTAACACCATTCATCAGAAATTACCTTTGAGGAATCTAATATAAATTCGTGAAATAATTTACCATGTGATATGATCGCTGAGGTTGCCATTGAGAAACCACGGTATCACTGCACAGCTGTTTCATCCTTGTTAGGAATGATGAGCAGTGCATATGGACCGCGGCCGAACTGGCACGCGAACCCGAACAAGGACGAACGATTCTGAGTCGAACGCCTTAGCCATTAGGCTACCGAGCAGGCTCTGAACGGTTTGTTCAACTTCACCGCATGATTTTGTATTGCTGATGATTCCTTGTTGCAAGGATGAAATTGCTGTATAGTGCTTCCATGGTTTCCTAATGGTGAGTTGAGCGATGTTACCATATGGTGAATTAGTTCATGAAAACATTCAACGTCCTAGCACTAATACATACTAACATAAATTGCTCATTTAGCAGAAAGTCTACAGGCACACTAGAGCTCGCTGTTGTCCCAACAAATTGCTGAGAGCGTTCCATTCTGACCTGTTGTCAGGCTTACTGTTCTTCCGAAATTCTCATCGATTTAAATACCAAAGTCATTTGATTCTCTGCTAATTGCCCTAATATGTATCGGACATCACGGGCAGTTTTGTTTCCATACCTATATAGAATCAACGAATTATTTGTACTGGTAACTTTAATTGTTCCGGCAAATCCATTTTGATACCAAATAATGGGTTTTGTGATTGGTTTTTATGTTTATTGGAACTGTATTGACTGAAATTCGGCAAGATCTGAAAAGTCAGAACCGATCTTCGGGGTTTAGTTCGTTTAAAATCTGACAATAGTTAATAATCAACAAATTATTTGCAACTAATTGATTGATTAAGTGATTAGTTGATAATGTTCTGGGCCATACTGAGAGTTCATCTCATGGTAAACACTCAGGAAAATCGATAACGATCCGGACAAGTTTGTTTTATGCTAATGTAATTCGTCCTGACGCACTAATGCATGGCGCACCACAAAAAACTTGATTTGCGGCTCGGTCCTAAGTTTTGCCCTTCAGTGATCATCCATAGTTAGTGAACACTGCTTTCGACCTGGAATGTGGATTAAAATTAAAAGACTGTGGGCGGACCATTTCGATGACTAGACAACTCGATAAGAGCCATTCCAGAGAGCCTAGCTGTCAATGTATTCTACCCGAAATTGTTCGTCTAGAGACGACAGTGTCCTTAAGGCCCGGTAGACACAATACTGCGACTTTAAAAAAAGCAAAAATTGACATTTATTGGTGGGTTGTGGATTGATAGTGAGTTATGAAAAATTCCCAATTTGACTGTGCGTCGCCTTCAATAGTCTCACATTTCTCGTTTAATCACGATTTAAATATATTCGAATCTACGCAATCTAGACTTCTATGGGTTACTTTAGACCAACATTATACCTGAAATAGGCTCATCACTATCGAGTACGCAATTATGCATTGTAGCGATTCAGTACTTTCGTTATGGGGTTTGACATCCTTGTGTAATTCCCGATTCGACACTGACGGAAATATTCTGCCTACCAGTATTGGTCCACATTATCCGCGCAGTCCAATCCTTTTGTCATAAGTCCGATTCGTTGGGCACCCGCTACAGCGATATCCTTTACGACCGTGTCCGGTGCGTTCAAGATATCCACACCAGCCTGGAATACGACGTCGGGTGAGGTTAATATTTCCCCGGTTGCTGTTGCGCCAGACCATCCGGTTTGGATGATCGCAGTATGGGTCAGGTTGTGACTGCTACCGCTGAGTGCAATGCCTGGAATTGGATGAAGGGACATATCCAAGGAGACTCTATAGAAGTTCATATGATGAACATGCAGAACTGCATTAGTTTCTCGGCATGGTCCAGTTTAACCCCGTTACAACAATTTGGCGAAGAGAGAACACCAACACATTGGACTGGTAAAGACGAAAGTGTTGCAGGTATTACCTCGTAGGCGCAACCGATAACTTGAGCAAAATAAATTTCGGCTGACCGAGTAAAAGCCCGGGATCAGGATTCAAACAGATTTTACCACCGCTGGCTAACGACCATATATACTGTTGGTGTCATCAAATTCCAACATGGTTAAACATTGGTAAAATCTCTCGAATTCTTTTTACCTTGGTCGTTTGTTTTTAGACAAACTTGAGTAGCGCTAAATTCTTTTATGATTGTTGCCTTAGGGGTTGTGTTCGATAATATAAGAAGTTTTGGCAAAACTATTAGAAGTGAAAAATGGAGTGTGATACTGGTGAGACTAATTCACTTGGTCTTTCATAACTTCGGTCACTGCGTGCAGTGAATTCCATACTAAAATTCATCAGCATGAAGGTTGCAGATTGCACACTTTTCGGCTTTCCCAATGCGACGTTATAAATCTAAGATGCTGCGATAGCATGACCGTGGATTCGTATAGTGTAAGTGATTTGAATTCGAGATAAGAAGTGCATAACTTTGGAATTTCAAAGCTGAACAGCATTTTTGATGTTGGCGAATCCCTGGTACCGCCGCTGGTATGGAGTGCAACGTCAATGATAATTCGTTGACTTCAATGGTGCCGTATCTCCTACTAGTCAAGCATTGATAAACAAAAAACAATCGATGTGACATTTGTTCCAATCACAAAATAATTACCAGTTCATGAAGCGAACGCGAATATTGAAAATCAGTTACTCTCATACTGAAATAAATAACTTTCTGAGAAGAAACAAAAATGTCTACCTAAGTTCTGCTGTTTTATCTGAGGCGATGTACAACCAAGATTCATTGCAATCTCATAGTTTTTGTTGGCATACGTCAAGCCGGCAGAGTTATTTTACGGTGCTTAAGTGTCAGGAGCAGCGGCTATTGCAGAAACCAAAACTATGCTCGTTAATCTCCCGGTCAATCCTTTTTTACCTTGTTTACTCGTGTAAGTAACGTACAGTTTCTCGTAGTCTGACGATTACGCAGATAAAATCTCATTTCGGACCGGGTTGGATCAATAATCTGAGAAGAAAGCTTTATGTAAACTGGCATGTCAAATGCATGTGCGTTTTTCGCACTGATAAATTGACAGTTTATAAAAGAGCTTCTCGTTCAAAAATTTAGGTCTGATAAGAGTGTTCGTCCACAGCACGTTGCTTCCGATATTCTGATTTCTTGAAGGTCACTTGTTTTTTTATTTTAAGTCAGAACGGTCCAATGTTTTCACGAGAACAAATGATTTGTCACTCTATGCATGTAGTTCATGTTGTCTTCGATTTGAGTCTGTTTGTCTATTTAGCTTTAAGTTAGTTCAAGTGGCTCTCAGATTTCATTCCTCTAATCATCCTTGGTGATTGATTTCCGGCTACCCCATTTGTTTCCCCTGCCCACCGAACACGTATAGGTATCTTCTACCACTACGATTATATCTAACAAACTTATTGATTTCTTACGTGCAACTTTGCACCTTCGCACCTTTTGCACCACAGTCTATATTCTTTTAGTACCCCATAGAGAGACATTCTGGGCTCTTATTAATGCATAACAAAATTAACATGAGCGTACATCGTGGTTACCAACAGCATGTGCTGTGGAATACATTAGCACAACGACCAGTGTACCATAGTGAAAGCTGATCATTATTCTTAATGACTGCAGCATCTGTCCTCACCTTGTGATTGGTCGGCCATGCACAAGGACACAAGCCCAGTACATTAGCCCACATTCTTACTATTCCGTGGGCTTTTGCAAAAAGACTAAAAGCCTAAGTTAAATATTACACTAGATGAAATAATGTGTACATTAATCTTCATAGAATGCCTCATAAACATCCCGTAGCAGCATGTCCGGTAAACCATTATTTCGGTAAGTTATCTTTCGGATGTCAAGTTCTTGTGGCTACACATACCTGATCCCGTCGTTTTGTAAATCAAGCTATCCGCGACGATCAGACCGCTCGTCCCGTATGCTCCGACCGCGGTGGAGTAAGAGTTTTCAAAAATGGTCGAATTTAGATAACTTCCAACCAGATTGCCCGCGTTCAGAAAAGCGACCGGAAGTCGGGCGTCCGTGTTAGACAAGAATGTGGACTGCCCCATATTTTTCAGATAAACCCCTGTCAATTGAAAACGTAGTTCTTATTCGTAAGATATAGCAGCCTGATAGAAATATCAGTCACGTGCATACAATCAAATTAAAGAGTCTGGTGCCGCGTGGTTCTCGTGAATGTGACCTTTTAAATCAACTAGCATGATTATGTCCCATCATTGAGTTCTGTATTATTTTCGTATAGAGATCAGTAAAAATTACACTGAAATAAAAGTCTATAAGATAGGTAATATAAACCCCAGGTATCATTTCTGAAAGACGATCTACTACTAGTTTGGCTCTCATTTGTCGTACCTTACTTGGCAGCCAACGTTAGTAATGACTTACCAACCGTTAGTTATGAAATTGGCGGCATCCCTCTCTTCGTATTCACATTCCACCGCTGATCATCCATCATTCTGCATGTGCGGCATAGCAGATGCTTGCTAATTCAGCCGCACCGCGCTGTTCTGAAATCAGTTAAGCCTTAACAATTTTAATTTATATTACGATATTTCAAAGTGGTCTTGTTTGAATTCGATCTTGGAATAGTATAATGTATTTCATTTTGTTATGCATGTTAAACTGTCCCTCCATGTCTTCTGGCTGTCACAAAGTACAAGAAATTCAAATATGGAATGGTAAATCAAAAGGAATTTCTTTCTGTTTGCTAAAATGCTTGTATGGTCTAAACATAATGTGTGAAAATAATTCGTTTGTTTGTTTCTTTATAACCTTTCTTACGCCTTAATGGTTCTTATTATAGGCAGTACAATCAGAGCCAGTATCATTATGTTGATATGGTTTTACCATAGATATACTACAAGGAAACAGGGTGTATGGATCGTGACACTGTACTGTGTATGCGATAGATTCGAATCTGCTCTACGTCAGTCATTTTCAATCTCAGTAGCCTACAAGTGGTTGAGAGCTCGTTTCTGGTTAATGTTGTTTGTTGTTTTTGCAAATATTTAGAAAGCAAAGTATAAGGGTTGAAAATGAAACAAATACTTGTTTGGTAATGACCTAACTACGGAGCAGCAATGCACTTTGCATTAGATTCGATGAATTTCCTCCGGGCACATCAACTTCTCTTTGTCACTGACTGATTGACTGTTGGAAAAATTAAATATCTGGGCAGAATTTGTACTAGGCGTAGATTGAAAGCGTGTAGCCCAGATTTCAGTCATTTGTCAATTGATACATTAATTTAGAATAGAGTCAAAATTTACCGGACAGTTTCAGCTGACCCTGGACAAAGTCCGTTCCGATAAGAGACACCGAAACGAGTATTCGACCCCCGAATTTGTTTGCCTCGCTGCTATTGTCCCCTTGGATCACGATATTCGATGAAAGTATACCCACCTCAGCACCGGCGTTAAATTGCTGTCGTCCATACACCTCGTTGTATGCTGATCAAAAACATTGGGATTGTTTCATTATTTAAGTGTGTTTTTACAATAAATTAAAATTCGGAAACATCCCAAGGATATTCAAAACACCATTTTAGATAAATAATCATAATTGTAATTTAGTTTTGCTTTAAGTAACCTACTGTTAATTGTTTTAAACCGAGTTATACCTGGATGAATCAACGAAATCACTTCGGAAACACCACATTGTTTGTGGTTATTGGGACGCCTCAGGTGTGTACGGTTGTGTTCTGTTGTCCAAGCATTATTAAAATAGTCGCTGTGATTCGTGGGTGAATGCACTATTCCCACAAACTCCTAAAGATGCAAATGAAAACAGTGTTTACCGTACAACTAAAATAACTTTAGAATCGTGCTGATATTAAAAATTCTAACAACTACAGATCTATCCTGGACACCATAATGCGAGGTTGCAATGGTGAAACAAAAACATACCCGGCTTCAATGTGAAGTTGGTTTGTGCAAGAAAGGCACTCACTTTCCCCTGTGTTCTTCAAGTTTATCTAACCTGCTCACCAGTACTACCGAATTTTCACAAACGTCTTGGTTAAATCGTTCATACTCACCCACATGGTTGTATCGAAGCTGATCAACCAACGAAATTGTCAAGTTATCCGCGGAAATACTTTGTATCGTACATGTTTCGCTTTGCAAATAATCCTTACTGGTCGAGGCCACCACAACACGTTCTCCCGCCTTCCAGTTCTGTACTGGGGTTTCCAAAACCAATTGATTTGAGCCAGCCGCAGCAGTTTGCTTCAGCCGTGTCCAAACGGGAATTTTTCGATCCGCATGCATGAACATTTGTCCGTAGTTAGCTATGCAAATATTAAATGGTATTAGCCTGTGAAAAATCGAATCGTGTCAAATTTGACTAATTTGAAATTTTCCAGCGACTGGGCAGTGCCATTCACGTTTCTATTGCTCGAAATGACGGCCATTTGTTGTTCTTCAAAAACAAAATACATAAGCTGGAGCCAGAATAATATGCAATATGTTTTCATTTAAGTTTTACATCTGCTCACCAATTTAACGATGATAATATTCGGATATTGATTTATGTTTACTGCTTGGTTCTTTGTACGTACTACTTGGAAACAGTAAATTATGGATCTTGAGTAGTTCGACGGATGCCAAATGCGTTCGGATTTCTCGCGACAATATTCACTGTTCAACAGCAGCATGACACTTGTCAATAATGAACCAGGGAAACGCTTGATAGCTGTTCCATTCTTGTTAGAAATCAAAATCGGTGTTTCGCTGGAACAATGAGAATAAGCTGCATGTATGTCTGTGAATCTCGATAGATTGTAGGTTTATTAAAAATTCATTAGTTTGCTGCTGTTTCACGTCGTAAATGAAAACGGAACTGGAATAATTGACCTTAGTATACCGAATCAATGGATTTGAAGCATAAAAATGCCAACAAAAATGGCGTGCAAAGCTCAACCGGTTAGCAGGTTAGGAAAAAACTTCGTGCTCGCACTGCGAGACATGCTGCTAGGGAAGGCAGATAAATAGAATATTCATACAGTAGCAATCCGCTTGGAAGAAATTTGTACGTAAACCCGTCAATTTGTAACCGGCTAAATAACAACTCGATTTTCACTGGGTTTTGTGCAAGTGTCCTATTGTGTGACCAATACGTGGCTCTAAGATCTGGTAACTCAAGACCATAAGTAGAGACAGGACTAGTGATGCGTGTGCCTCTGCGAATAGTGGCAAACTTTGTTTTAGTATTCTTGGAAAAATAGCAGCATGAAAGGACTGGTAAGTAATTTACACTAACGTGGACGCGAAAGTGTACAACACCAAATTCTGGTAGTTTTTTTTAATTTGGCAAGATAGAAGCGCTAGTTTCCTATTATTCTGACTGAAATTTGAAGACCGATACAAATTGTGGTGTAAAGTA
This sequence comes from Fasciolopsis buskii, assembly GCA_008360955.1. Classification (NCBI taxonomy): domain Eukaryota; kingdom Metazoa; phylum Platyhelminthes; class Trematoda; order Plagiorchiida; family Fasciolidae; genus Fasciolopsis; species Fasciolopsis buskii. Next base: position 221,426 of record LUCM01005245.1, on the reverse strand, counting down.
ACGCCAAGATATTTAGATGGTGCATTTGTGCAGAAGAAGCAGAACGAGTGGTGAAAATGTCTTTGAGAAAGCAGGACTACTTCGTAGGAAAATCCACTCACAACATCTAGTTTTGTTCAATAGAAAACCAGATAAGAAAACATTCTATCCATCACGAATGGGTTTCTCGGTGGAAGTCATAATAGTGAGATACAATTTCGTTCACCATGAAAAACCTTTCCAAGATAGTTTTTTAACAAGTTTTATAATCCCTTAAGATGGGTCACCCGTAACCTCCGAAGCGTTGGATTATATTAGTACGTCAGTCGACAACGCTGTTTTTGGTAGACGTATATTTGCACGCCACATCGCTTTACGCTCCCCACTTCTATTTATGGGATCTGATAACTGAAATGGAGAAAAACCGGCTAGAAATGTTCTGGATACGTGAAGGCGAGTTCATCAAAATCGGATCATTCTGGTGTTTGTCCGGTTACATGAACATTAGTAAGACAATTAAAGTGTGTCTGCTTGGGAAACTGGTCAGATTACTTATGCGTGTTGAAGCAACTATGGCCAACACCGATACCGGTTACTGGATGTTTCGAAACATATGTTTCCTTACCTACTTCCGTACACATCGTCCTTTAGAGGAAAAAAATTGACCTTTGACCAGGAGAATGTAAGTTCATTTTGTTCTGTACGTATTCGGAGGTGAAACGTTAGTGATAAACTCACAAATTTATAACTAGTCAAAAATGCATCAAACTGGTCCACGAGGACCATAGTGTGATAAAGTAGTTTACAACAGGAAGTTCTACGTCCATCCTTAATTTGAGGCGACTGGAAATTTACCTTCTTAGTTAAGACAGAGGACCAGAAAGTGCATCTCTTCATATGACTGGTAAAAACACATTACACTTTTGGAGTTGACTAATTGATACTGTCTATATACATTGACTGTTCTAGGAGGAAATAAAGTAAACTCAAAAAACACGAATTCTTGAAAAACCATTTGTTTTCCACACAGTAGCCGACGGTGTTCACCTCTCATGTGAACTTATCATTCGCCTGTTTTTTCTTCATTCATAGTTCTTGCATTCTCAATTCTGAATGGTGTACGTCAGTTTACATCAAGATTCTTTCACTCCAAGTTGTAGGGATCAAGGTAGATGGCAATATGCAATTGCAATCATGTACATTCATCAATTCTCGTTCCTTGGAAGATGTGATAAAATTTGATTACCATATCTCATACAATAACACAACATTTCGCATTTGACAAAACGCCAGTAGAATACTCAATGAAAAAGTAGATTATGTTATACCGATTGATTTGGGTCCGATGGTTGGTCCAGACATATCCGAAAATGAATCGTTGTCGCTCATAGACCCGAGCAGTGTCAGACTCAATGTCGCGTTAGTCAGCGGTGACTCTTGATTGATTCCAGCCAACAAACGTCCGCCTTTCAACAGCATTTGATTGAACGATATATCGTAAATCTTTTGATCTTTTGCCGTACCAGAAATGATTTCCAAAGATCCCTCGATTACAATGGTTACTAACTGAATTTTGATGGAAGTATCCAACACAAGCCATGTTGAATTTGGAATGGTTAGCTGTAGAAAAACAGGGATGCGGTAAAAAATCAAAACCATTTGTAGTTAACTTAACTGCCGACAACTACTTATTTAACTGAAAAAGCTGTGCATTCTAACCACGCTTTACGATTCGCATTTGTTTGCCATTTATTGGTGCACTTGGTATGGGTGAAGAAAATATCTCTAAATGTATCTCTTGACGAAAATGTCCAGCAAAGGCTAGACTTACCGAACTACCGTTTGTTGGTTGAGGCCCTAAAATACCGTTCCATGTGGACGAATTCGACCAATAGACAGCATTTGCTGGACGAACCAACTGTCCGCTGGTTTTAACTGCATCCGGAGCAGTGCAGTTTGGGTAGAAGCATACGTACGCTTTGAATTGCAGTTGCATGCTGACAAACAGACCTGGATTCTGAGGGCATTTCACTGTAAAGAAGAAAAAAACGATTCCAAAACCAAAGACATATTTTGCCTAACTGTATGGAGTCCGAACGGAATTCGGAGTGTACAAAAAATCAATGTCTGTGTGTTAGGTTCAACATGAAATGTTTTTGGTATTAGAACACCGCGTTGTTGGTTGAGTGTATAATTTCTGCCGATGTTTCCTTGGGTAAAGTTTCTCAGACTAAGCATTACAATCGAAATGCATTTCCAAAAGCTTGTCCGTAGAAAGATTATCGAAGGTAATCGAAGGGCCTAAAAAATATTCTCAATTGAGAACGCCCCGTTTTGATATAAAAAACTTCCACATTCAAGTTTCGGTCGATGCAATTTCGAGGACACAAAAATATGTGCTACGCGTCGCTCAAACTTTCGCTCGAGGGGTTTAAAACTGTCGCAAGTAGATCAAACATGAAGGAAAGTTTTAGTGAAGTGGTCGACAAAGGACTAATTTTGTGGGAAGCAAATCGGACATGGAATGCACAAGTCCCTTCAATCAGGAGATATGATAATTTGGTCAGAACAAGCGGTTTTGAATTGAAAATGCAATGGTTCTTACTAAAATACGTTTATTTTCCGAACCCAATGGTCATCAATGAATGGTCCCTGGATAATTCTGTCTTCAAGTTAACGAATTTGTAGCAAATCGGTTCGGTAATCTAGTGAACAAAGATCACCTAATGCACTTGAAAATCGGTAAATATACTCCTTTGATGACTAGTAAAAAAGGTAACTGATCGCTAATTCCACATTAACCGCCCTACGAAGCGCCTGTTCCGGAATCGGTTCTCGCTTTTCTCATTAACGGAGCCGTCCATGAAAATGAAAACGCTCTGTTACGCAGCAAACGGTGTAATCGTTTTGAAAAATGCCTCAGTGTAGTCATTGGTCAATCTACGACTGGATGTCATAACGGTATCTGCCGGCTGATTCATACTAGCCACGGTTCATGGCATTACTTATTACCTTTTTGAGAACCAGTCCTCTGCTCTCAACGGAACGGTTTTCCGCTTCGGATTAAATTTATTGCATGGATAACGGAAATATCGTTTGCCTGATCCAATTGGATTGTTCATCTGTCCACAAACATCATATCTTGATACCATTTAGAAGAAACGTTTTGTAGCGATAATCCAGTAAGTGTGAAGGAATGAGCCCTCGTGATCGAAAATTGGTATGTTGGAGTAGAAAAAACACTTATCAAGTAAACGTTACATAACTGGCTAAAATACTTATCGGAGGTGCAGATAGAGGTTAATGCTACTCAAAGGCTCTAAACCAATGTATGCTAAACCTAGTTTCACTAATACGGACTCTCTCACTTAATACTTGCCTTTACTAATCGTCCGTAGTTTTAAATCAAATGACTCCGTTTTGGTATCCCTAAAAGTTAAGTACTGGACAACTTTGTCGTTTAACAAAAGCGGTCGCCGCAAGCCGAATGCACGGCGGACGATGTTCACATTTTTGAGCACCGCTTGAGTTGAAATGAAGAGATAAACTCAAGAACTATGGGAATATGGAGTACAAATTTATCCGTGATATTTTCCCGTGCGACGATAAAAACGGTTCAAGTGAACAGAGAATCTCGACACGAATAATTTTGTTTAAAAATGGCTCGACAAGTTCCGTGGGTCTTATCTCCAACTCAGTAACAAAGCTTCACCGTTTTAATCTATGTATTTGCTAAACGTTTCTCGTCTCTTCTATTTTAGTAGAAAAAGAATCACTCCGACGGTGGAAAGACTCATCGTTTAGTCTAAATACTCAAACTTAAATGTTGCAAAGCATTCGCACAATTTTTTGCTGAAGACGGGCGTCACAAGAGTCAGCCGTCACCCAAAAAATAGTCGGCAACCGCTCGAAAGTCAGAGACGGATGTGTACAAAACATGTTGCTTGATGTCGTTATTTAATACAAATTTCTTGACCATCCATGATAACCTAGTGCTTCCTTCAAAAACTCGCTCGGGAGGATTCTGGTTGCACACGGAGTTTGGTCGATACTAACCATTGACAGATACGGCCAAGTGCGCCATAATCGTTGTCCCCGTGAAATTCAGAGACAATATTTCTCTTGAAGTCTCCTCTCAAATACATTCCCCAGCGTAGTAACCAGATGTTTACTCGATGGTAGTATACGTGATGTTTTTTGCCGATTACACTTATCATTTAGAATGAAGAATTTTCCAGAACACTGGTGTTATCCCTTTCATCATTTATATTTTAAACAACCAACAGCTTACACAAATATTCCAGATATTGTCCCGTCTCATTGTAATAGTGATCCCCGGTTTTATTGAGCACTGGATCTAAAGGTACGATAGAGGCCACGGTTTCCGCAGCGCCCAAGAGTACTTGGACACGATCGGGTTTTTTCACAAAACCACTATGCCGCACAATAACGTAGTCGTTGTTCTGTGCAAAAATAGCAGAACATAAAGTATATGTTTAAATAGTACTTCAATGATATTACAATTAAATTCTTTGAAAGTGCCAAATTAGCGCAGAAGCAAACAATAGAAATGCCATCCTCGGAATGATAGTGTTGTTCTTTTGAGTATGAAGTGCATTTCAGTTTGATTGTTGTATGTTACCTTGTTCTGCGTAGTTGACGATGGTTTTGAAAAGTCTATCGAATTAATTTTATAGAGTCGAGATGCTATATGTGAATTTTCTACGTCGGATTGTATGGATGAAAATGTGAATGCGGTAATTTAGCCAAAATGTTGACATGTAAAGTGCAATTCTGCTAGAGACGATTTACAACACAGGCTCCTGCATTGAAAAAATACAATGAAAAATAGACTATTTTATCCCTATTTGTGGTAGTCAAAGCGGCACGACTTGATCTGTTCCATCGGTTTTCGTGCTGCCCATCCCGGTTAGATAGGAAGAGTGGTGAAATTCCTAAACTTTGACGCTGTCTGTTCAAACACACTAGAACTGTATTCGCCATGCCAGCTAGGTTACAAATCTATTCGGATTATGTTTGGTCATTCTCTATGGAGTAAATTGTGCCGTTTATCCAATCAAACAACCTAAGTACTTGATATCCACTGCGCCAAATCTGTAAACAAGAATTTTCAGAAAGTAATTTTGTTTTGAATTTTTGTTCTATTTTTTAATCTTCTTTCCTCCATTCAGTGACTGCCTTGAGATGAGACGGACTTTGAGAAAGTGGTATTAGTAAATTAAGATTTACAAACTGAAATTGCTTGTTCCCCGATCAGAATGCAAAAGCCGAATTTTAAAAACTACACTGATTTACGTGATATAGTCTGAGTCATTTTGATGCAAAAAGCTCCATACTAACAACGACATCAAAAACATGGAAATTACTGAGACGATCGACTATGCAACACTGATTTTGGAAAACGTATATCACACCGCGAAAGAATTCTGAAATCACCTGTTATTGAAATAGCAGGCGACGCAAGCTTGACTTACTGATGGTCGGAAACTAAAATCCTACACACGGTTATGCACGAGAGCTGCTTTGTTCCATAATCACTCATACCAGCACCCGACCCTCATTGTTGCACTCGTGTTACTAAAAGGTATTCGCAATTTCATCACTTTGTGCGGCTTTTATGATTAGAAAAACTGAAACACTAGGTGGAAATGCGACAAAGACGTTTGGAATACGACGCACAAATCAGTGTTTTGCGCTTTTCTATTCGAATAGGTTTTGTTTTAAGATGTTAAGAGACGGCAGAGTTGGAGATAAAACTCAATGCATGGGATATTTGCGTCGTAGGGTTACAGAATCGATGCATTTCACCGGTAACTTCGTTCTGACTTAATACAACTAGGCACACAATTATCCGGTGCGAAAGGGCCAGACTTACCCGGAAATTTTCAACGTGCCCCACGTAACTCAAATTGGTGAACGAAGGCACACTACGCCACCCGACTGAAAATGTGTAATTATTTATCAGTGTTGTCATCCAACCATTTTCTTCGGTCAGCCCGCGTTGTTTAAACGGTACTTCTTGTGTTCCATTTCCAATGCGAGTCACAATCATATCACTGCCAACTCCTATTGTTGGTACCAGACTGCCGAGTGAATAACGGATGGCCGTTATTTCCGGATAACAACGAACTCCTTGTACTGCTCCTTGCCCGTAAGCTTTTCCTAAATCACCGGCTCCTGGTGCTGTCGGTCCGCACTTGTCAGTTGGCAAATGGGGTGCATAAGGCATGATCAGTGAACCATTCATGGGAATTACTCCACTGATCCCGGCAACCAGTGAACTGTCCTCATCACGTAGTAACAAATCTGACGCCCAACGGAATTCAACTCTGTTGTCTGTATTCTCCCAAGTAATGTTTCTTCGCGGTACAAGATAAGTGGGACGATGTCATCGAGATTAAACGTTGCTCGTTATTGGAAAGGATGAATCAGTAAAGCAATTAATGAATATTTCAGAGATTAATCAGGGCTTGCCGACATATTTTTGACAGTTTCCGTATTTGTGGCAGAAACGCTCAACCATCGCCTGTAAATCAAGTTTAATAAGTACATTTCAAATAGACACGATTTAGTGGGCTTTACTCAATTGCTTCTCCAGCCTCGGTTTTCATATACAAACGAGGGAATGTTCCGATTATTTGAATGATCGAATTTAGAATGCAAATCCAATCAGGCAAAGTAGACGCACAAAACTGACAAGATAACCGGTCAGTTAACAGAACGCTTTTCAGTGGTTATATAGTCAGGCCGCAAAGTCATGTTTTAGACTGATTTCTATTCTTGTGATGACAGCTTTTCCGGCAGGGCGTGGATGAAGATATTGAAGCCAATCTGTACTCTGACAAAAATTTGTTTCCCGGAGATAAACGGACCCTATCGGGGAAGGCTAAATTGGTCGACTTCTTAAGGTAAGACAAGCTACTCGCGTGAAATCAGGTGTGAGATGAACCAACCAACGCAGCACCGTCCATTCAAAATTTTGGAATGAAGCATAGTCATTCGACTGACGAAAGGTTGTGTTTCGCTTGTTTGTGAGTAGCAAACGGAATTCATTATACCGTTTTACTTCACTTTGTTTGTTTTCATCTGGTTGGGACGACGAAAGTGTGTCTATGAATCGTCGGCCTCTTGGGTATGCAAATTTCCACTTTAGTCTAGTAATTGAATAAACGTCTAGCGCCTGAAAACCATCAATTTATAGAAAGAACTGGTTTAGGATAGAATTAGAGATATGTGACTAACAAGTCGAGCAAAATCCACTGTTTTCTTGGAGGTTGGTATACCTTGCATCATTTTATTTTGCAACCACACTAATGGATTAGTTGTAGCAGTTTTAGTGTCATTTTCAAAGCAAATGTTCATTGTTTACTAACAGCAAATGATAAACACAAAACCCATAGTAATTTATTTGGAAAGCAATGGTTTTCTTCCAATTTAGCGGTGAGTTTTTCACATGTAACATAATTAAAATTTTGTTGCACACACCAGCTTACATTGGCTGACAGTGTGAATGTAAAAGCTCACTTTACAAACTGATTCAGGTTTGTGGGCTGCAGAAAATCTGCCAACTTCCAATGAGTTACCTAGTAATGGTATCTATCAATTTCATTTGCACTGATTGGCAGCAGAGCACCATTTATTACACTTCTGTGAATTGGTCCGTTTCAGCCCGCTGGTTCTTTCGCAAAGAAAGCACAATACCAAACTAGTCAGTCAGCTTTCAAATGGTCTGGTGATTGTAATTTCGATGGATAGTTTTGTGAAGACACCCTGTTCAAACCCACCTTGATGGGCGTGATACTTTTTTGGCTAAGACATGATTTCTTGCAAATATAACCTAAACGTAAGGCCTGACACGCACCATGTCAGGCCTTACGTTTATGTGATATTTGCAAGAATAAATGAATGCCGATCAATGGGGTAATCAATGAAATCTGATAGCATAACATAATGCCTGTGGTATCATTAAAAATCATCAGCCGAACGAACAAATCACAAAGAGTAAAGCTTATTTTTATCCCCCAATTAGATTGTTTAATGCATTCACCCAAAACTTACTTCATGCGGTACTCGTAGCCCCCGCAAAGAACACTGCACAAACACGTGATTACAGTACCAAGAATGCCTGTGCAGTTAGGTCCATTGAAATTGCGCACAGTCACGCCCTCGATTCGCAGGCCTGGTGACCATGGTGGGATCACGGCACGTGAGTTACATGTCTGTCCGTCGGAGTTCAGACTGGCCTCATACCCGACAATATACACATTCTGCAATATACGATGTACAGATAAAGGAAAATCAGATAAAACGATGAACAGTCGAAAAAACCAAAGATTACTGTCCCCGTTATTCCGAAATATGTACACTATTTGATTGCTGGTTCTATTGTTGCAGTTGTCAAGAAAAAACATCACATTCCATTGATCATTGTGATCTTATGATGACACGTTTCGTTGCATTTAAACGGACACACTTTATCCATCGATTTTTTTTCATTAAAGCGGGAAGCAATACAATGCACAAAAATATTTAAAATGTTGCAACTAAACTGACACGAGACGGTAAGGAATGTGTGTAGTAGGAACACTTTTCCGGGCGGCCCAAAAGCTGACCACAATCTGAAATTCACTTTTTCCGGTCAGCATAATGTCCACATACTGTGGTCGTGTTCAAACGAGCTTCGATAATTTAGGCATCTAACGGGAACACTATCCACAAAGTTTTCGTTCCAATTCGTGTGATTTTCTGTCGCTACAAGCTGTTGAAACTGGTTTAATTTGTGAGGCCGAAAAAGGTCAACTGGAAACTGATTTCAGCATGACTAGCTGATCATATATTGTCCAAAGTGAACCCTGTCTTTCCCATTCTGCTATTAATTTGGGAATAAGTGAATTTAACCGTCTTGTCTAACATGCCTCCCCAAAGGCCCCGGAGAAGGAGCTAATGCGATTATGTGACTGATCAACCGCTATCTTAATTGTAAACATTTTTTTTAATTTTACATAGCATAAATGAAATGGCCGGCAATTCATCGACTGTTCAGTTGGCATAAACAACCAATGTGAAATCTTTTTCCTGCGAATGAAACCGGAACAACATCCTAAGACATTTGGGTGTTAAACAAAGCACGTTCATGCGCTTATTTATGCTTGCCTATTTGTACATTTTCATGAGGTGTTGTGAACCGTAAAGGTGGATGTTAGGCCTGCGTTCTTCCCGTCTGTGTTGAGTCATCTACATGTTGCGGCCATTTGGGAGTGTGTGCCGATTAATGTTTTCAGTGCTCTCCATATGCCTGAAACCTCCGCAGGTTAGCCCCGGTTGAAACATTCAGGGGGTAATTCTTGTCAGGGCCCTAGTGTGCAAACTTTCAGGGTGTCTGTGGAATCCTCAGTCAGTGTTATGGTTTTCAAATATGGCATGAAGAGTGATTATCTACTCGTACGTAAATTTTTTAAAACCAATTTGGTTTGTTGGTCTGCATTTCTCCCTTCACATGTTTCAAGATTCTGGATACATTTCTGCCTGCTTGGTTACCCAGTACATTGAACGAGATAGCCTTTTCAACTGATTACGTAAATGAGTTTGTTTTGGTCATATAGACGCGTAGGGTCTTTGGTCTTTGTCCATTGATGCTGCAATGTTATCCGAAAGGAAAAAAGACAATATACTTGTCAAGTACCTAGTATGCCCCAAACCCAGGGCGAAATTCGATAACTGCATAATTTTTAACCAAAAGCGTCGGTGAAGGCGATCGTAGGTTCTATTGAGCAAGCCGAATAGAATGGATGCAAGCCACGTACTGCGTGCTCTAAGCACTTCTTCTGACTTAATAAACTACGGTTAGGCGTGTTAAGTAATCTTGAAAAACCATAACCCTTGGTTTTCAGCCTTTTACGAGGTTTCATAATTCAGTGGGTTAAAGTCACTAATCTGTGCACAGAAACTGTCGACAGGCAATGCGTGCACACCTGGCACTAGCCAATCAGTTTTGAACGAACAGTTTCCTGAGGTTATCGACACTGTTTTCAATATGCTTCACTGTTCCGTATTTCAACGCTATTTAGCGTTCTGCTTTGCGCTGCTGAGAGAACTAAAGGGAAGGCTTGTACCAGGTGCCTCTAATCCGCTCGGTCCAATGCGAACAATTTTTGTCACTTCGTCTCTACTCACTTTATAAATTGGGCCAGTCGTTTGATTATAGAAAATATTGTTTTTCAACAGTTTCCCTTCAATTCCTGCCTCGGCATTGTTAACCAAAAGCATATCCTCAAACTGGACGCTCCCACAATTCACGCATTCGGGACCTTTATTGTTGTTCCAAGCGAATAATTTGCGAAACACAGCTTTGTCCCATTTCACCGAACCGCATCTAGGGATAGGAGGGGAGAATGGCCAAAGATAAGTCAATTATTTCCGACAAACAAAACAGAATAAAAATGCTAAATTTTTGTTAAATTATTGTCTCTTTTTCGAATGTATTGGGGGAAATGGCTACAGAAAAATCGAACGTGAAGGTCATGGATTCAAATCCTCCCACCGTCGGTCATCGCTCCCACTTGGAAGTCCTTTGCTGGCGCGGCCCCCTACCCAAAAATGATGTACGCTGCTATTTCATTATTGAAAGAAGTAAAAGATAAAAAAGTGGCCTTTTCTGATCGGTTTTATGAGCACCCACTTGTGCAGTTCATACGTCATCCCGCAGAAAAACACTGGACGCTTGTCTGGACGAGCCCGTGAATAAGATCCCATTTTGCTGAACATGGGGGCAGTCAAAGAAATTAGCAGTGGTATTTGACTACAGTTTGGTGAATTAAACCACTCTTTGGATGTGGCAGAAGAGTTGCATCCCCCCCTACACAGTTGGAAATACACACCCAAGTTTGTTCAGGGGCTGGACTGTCTTGATTGTGAATGTCTAGGCACAAAATTATACGATACACCATTCAGCGTCCGGTTTGTTCCAGCACTAAAGCTCATTTGGCTCGATCTCCACCAATCCACGATTAACCAGATGAACTAATAGCATCAATTTATTTCAGTTCAGAGTTGGAGGTGGATTGCTCTTTGGCAATTTACTTTTAGTGTACTCACTTCACCGCCTAGCTATCTCACCGAGATTGCAGTGAAATGATAGTCAAACCAACGACTGCACTTTGCAAATAATTATGTCCACTTTCTTACGAACAGCTGTCCTGTAATACCGCCAATTAATCCGTTAATCCTGAAACTTTGCACGCTGATTTTATCCCCGGTTTTTGTCTCATTAACCTATGGACCGAAATAACTAAATGTGCACAATGAATGTGAGTCGCATCTTTCCCATGGGGAAAAAAATTGAAGATGTAAATATGAAAATCAAGGGTGATTATGTGGTTATTTGAGCATCGACTGAATATTTCCTCCGTACTATATCAATTTGTTTGCCCTCCCCCTCTTACATCTCATCCAATCTGCCTTTTGAACTCCTCTGAGTGAACTTTAGAGATGTATTGGCTCGTGGGTGCATCCGTGACCCCGTTAGGTAACCCATTGAATTAGAGTTACCCTCGCAAAACAATTCCTTTGTTTTGTGAGTACCGTAAATAATGAAGCATTTTTTAGTTATTCAGCACTCAAATTCAAAAGTGAGTCCTAAAATCTGTAAAGGCGCGTTGCAATGATACTTCAAGCATTTTACTCTCGGTTTTGCTTTTTTCTGTTTATTTATAAAGAGAAAAATCAGACTTCACACAATTAAGGTGAAGGACTAGATGCAGTCTGTTTCCTTCCATCGCGCTTTTTTTAACCTTACCTGCAGCCAATTTCCCTAGTGAAAGTTCTTTCTACAGTTTAAACCAAACAGATAAATTGTAGTGCGAGGTTAGCAGAAATGAATCCAAATAGGCCGGAAAGCAAAGAAAGAAAGGAACCCACATTCCATCTTTGGTAGGATAGTAAATTTCATGTATCCAGAGGGCAAACCATCCTTGACTATGCACCGTGTTATTTTCAAATACACCCATTTGTGCAATTCTTGGGCAAATGGAGGTGGTAGTTGAAGGACCACTTGGGTTTTCCAGCATGCGATACCTGTGCAAATTATTCAAATCCGAAAGAACTTATTGTGAGAAATTAATAAAAACAGAGTGTATCTTGTCTTCTGTTAGGGGCATAGATTCAGTCATGTTCTTAATAAAAATCGGCGTAGAATGCGGAAACACCTTAGTGGTACACTTGAGCTAATCACGAACTTAGCTTGTTTAGTATGGGGAGGTGTAGTCGCTCGATATCGGACTGGGACTGGCCCTCTTAAAAGGTACTCCTTTGGCCAACCGGTCTCAAAGAAGGCTGCTCATCATTAGATGGCGTTGCATTTTTGTTGGGAATGTATACGTATACACTGCACAAATAAGAGTACAGATCATATGCCATTGAACTCACGGCGAACGATGAAAACAACGATTGAGAAATAAGAAGGATAAAAAACAATTTGTAGAGTTCATCACACATAAAAGTCCTACCGTTCTCCATCTCCACGTCATCGGCGATCCATCGGGACTCATGATTCCCCTGTGGACTTGTTGCCACCAGGTTTTCCACACCGGGCCTTTGGTTCCACACGATCTAACTCACAGGGCAGCCGGATGACCAAAGGGTCTCGCAACCCTCTGGTGACCGGCGAATGATTATTCATTCCATACGCTCTGCCGATAGATATCCCTGGTTCCCAGTTCATCCCTTCACCACGGACGCCGGTGAGCACACTGCCGTGTGCATCATTCAGCGCCTGTGGTTGTTTTAGAATCAGGGTCTAATCAACTCCTCAAGACTGATTCGGAGGACTAGTCAATCCAATGAATAGCACCAGTCATTCTTCTTTGTTCTCAGACTTTTGTAAAAACACCCCCGCCACAAGACGTCAGTGAGTAGGACTTCCCCAGCATCCGGATGATGAAATTCTGCCGCACTGCTTCGAAGCAAACTCAGGCACGAGGAAAACCTATGCTATAATAAATTGGCCGGCGGTGGCCAAGCGGATAAGCTTGAGGTATTTGGACGTGAAGGTCGCGTGTTCGAATCCTCCCACCTCCGGTCAGCTTTCTAACTTGGCAGACTTTTGTTGACCCCAGCCCTCTTCCTGAAAAATGATGCACACTGTTATTTCATTAATGAAGGAAGTCAACGATGAAAGATAATGTTGCTTAATCTTTTGAACATTTCCTAAATCGGTAAAGCTAATTATTCTAATCTACATAACTCTAGCCAAAAAAATTCCAATCCCGATTCCGCACATAGGAAATGGCCAGACAAAAGATGTTATTTTCAGATTGATTTCGTTCGGCAGTTACACATCGCTGCGGTATTTAGAGTGTGATAAACCAACCAGCACATAACCTTGTCATTATCGGATGAATAGTTACTTACCAAAACCCAAAATTAGTTCCTCCGGCAGCCACATTATGACGCACAATGTTATATGGATGGGTGATCCAGTAGGCTGCGGGAACTACATCATCATTTAGCAGACTATTCGTTTTTTTCACATAAACGAACAAATTGTATTGGATCACATTCTGTTGTTCCAGTCCATCTTCGAGAAACAGAGCACCACCCATGACATCGAAGACCACGTTGTTTTCAATCACAACTTGATGGGTATTGTGCAAATTTACAGCCCGATTGAAGGCGGTGTGAACGGAACATCCTTTCACGTACGTCCTGACATTAAACAAGAATTTCGAGACATGTTAGGCAGTAAAATGAAAAACTTTAAGTCACGAAAGTGAGTCATATTCAGGTTATGAAGTACAAATGATAAGAAGAAAATCATTTGTCAGGGGCGTTTGTTAGACTTTTGACCAAATATGAAGAAATAGCTGCCAAAATTGGTTGTTAGTCTTTTATGTTCTTCAAATTGAACAAACGACCGGAAACAGTTGTAACGTTTCAGTTTTATGCCCCCTTTCTATTGTAAATCGATGGATTGTTTGGATGAACTAATCCAGATTTTTTTTCACAACCAAATGTTTTCACATTTCATCCTTATGATCATAAGCCTCAGTTTCCAAAAGAAGCTGAAAATCAAATTTTCCCTTACACTTCATCCATGTGTGCATAAGTCTTGGGGAAATAGTTGGGCAAACTTACCCATTCATACGGCCGTTCAAGTGGAAGTGTATCGGATAACGTCCGAGGCGGAATGCTTGACCCATATATGTGAATTCAGTATAAGAAATATGCGCACGAACCGCATCACTGTCAATGACTGGGCCACCGATATGCAAATGACCTCCAAACTGATCGACACCCATTTGATCGGCCGGATTACCTTGATAGCAGGTTTGTGTTGCAAATTGTCCTGTGACGCGAAGCAAAGGAAAAAATCAAAATCAAGTCGTGATCATTGACAATATTAAGTTTTGTATCTCTGGAAATCCGCAGGTAACTGACGCCTCTCTGTATTTCATTGAGTAACCATATAGCGTAATGGCTAATGCGTTCCACTAGTAAACGCTTGCCCCAGTCTGGCTTCCCGATTCGAGTGCGATGGATATGCACGGATGACGATCCCCAGCAAGGATAAAACGGCCGCACAGTGCCTCCGTAAGTTTCCAGTGGATATAGCATGACAAGTAACACCATGTAAACATACGGAGTCAGAGATCAACCTTAAAGGGAAAATCCTATGGGGATTGCGCAGCTTCCGAGCATCGCCACTGATGTACGCCCACCGAGGCACAAATGAAAATCAAAACCGGTGTCGACGTTTGAAATTCAGGAGTCTAAATCTGCAGGCTGTTGTCTTGGTGCATGTTGTAACTGTGATGTTCAATAAACCGTGAAAAGCTGTTTCGACTACCGTAGCTTTTGGGGTGCATTCTTCAAAAATCAGGGTTGCACTACTCGTTGAGTTTGATCTACAGGCTTTCACATATTTCCGTATGACCTTGGGTAGCTTCTGGTCTCCAGGTTACCTTTAGGTCGTCAGTGCAATCAAAAGTGCTTCCAAAATGAGCTGTAATCTCAGGCATTCTCTGGTTTGGAGTTTCTATTCTTTATCTCCTCTTAGTGCAATTGCCCCCCCCCACCAACGGATAAGGGTAAGGACGACGTCCTGACACTTTCTCCCTAGATAAACGACCAACAACCTGAATGCAGCGTTATCCCAAAACAATTAGGAATGTCTAACAAACCCTGCAACACTACGGTCAAGACCATTTGTGGTGACATGACGACCCAGGATGTCTAGTCTTATGTGAAGAACACATCATTCGAAGGTCCATTCACTGGATTCTCGTGGATTACGGAAACTGTGCTTCATCCCAATATGCTTAGGAATAATCTCTGAATGGCTAAAGAAACTGGTTCAGTGCTCCGGAGAGGAGAACTTCATTTGTTCCCTCAGGAATACTTAGTGAAAGTTTATTTTATCGCAGATAGAAGGAAGTGCTTACGTTCCTTTCGCACTGACTCCACTAACTGTGTTTGTCTGGTCGCATCATTTTTGATTTTCACAAGTTATGGAATCAGTTCTCTTGTGATTGGAGTTTTTCACGCTTGGATTCCTAAATTTTGAGTTCCGTGTTAAAAGTGCTCAGCAATTTACAATCTCAGTGACCTTACCATAAACAAAACAATAGCATGCATCATCGAGTTTGGAAAGATTTGATGGAATAGAACACAAAACAACGTTATTGGCGTGGTAACCATGAAGAAACGCTTTGGAGAATGTGCTCCGTCCTTACATCAGAGTAACTCCGAAACACCATTTAAGTGGAATAAATTAGGGAGATTTGGCCCACTCCCACTGATCCTATTTTTACCCTCTGATTGTTGCTCGGGCCTAATTACTTGAATGATTTAGTCGGCTTTACTAGGCTGGCCATTCACGGAATGAGTGGTCAAATTGGCCCTATCTAGAGAGATCATCGGAAACTCACCAGTGGAGAAGTCCGCAGAGCATTGAGGTACGGAACTTGGGACTGTCGAATTACTGTCTCCACGAATAACGACGTTACGAGTCAGTAGACCAACCTCGGCGGAGAAGAAACCAGACACACTTCTTGTATAATTGATGGTGGTTGATATTTTTCGATATGCTATCGTTCCAACCAGCGTCAGCGTACGGTTGTCTGAGCTAATAGCTGTAAAAAATAACCAATTCGGCGAGATACATTTGGTTTGTGTTAAACTAAACTAAACTAAGTATATGAGAAGCATTCCGTATTTTGTTCATGATATTCCACAGATTAATTAGAAACCTTCAACAGGTTGCTACAGACAATAGAATGTGACAAGCACGTATGCCTTGACTAATTCATCACCAATGCCTTACATGGCAAAATAATGGGGTCGCTTAAGGAACTGAGCGTACTGGACCGAATGGTTGGGAAGGACGCAAAAGTAGCAACACATACGCTTTGGGCCTGAACTTAAACAGGCTGACGTGTTTACATGCTCACGCCTTAGTTGGCTTCAGATCGGGAAATGAAGCAAAGTTATTAAACACAATATTCACTATAGTGAGCCACTGTTTTCTTTTGCGTGCTAGCATAGCGGTAGTTCATCTGTGTCTGAACAACTAATCCAGTACACCATACAGATCACTGAGGCTGATGTCACTCATAAACTTTCGCTTTTTGGGTTTCTCAAGTTAACAGCTGGAAATTCTAATTAGTTAGCCCAAGATTTAGTATCAGTCAGGAGGTCAGTTACTCAGTCGGACTTTTCACTAGGCAATCAGCCACTCAACGGATTATGCGAAAGCACCTCTGTCTCCTAAGATGATTGCATGCACGTTTAACAATAATGCGAGAAACACTCAGCGGCTATGGAACGGACGGTTGCTTCTAGGTACTACATCTCTAGGCATTTCCCTTCCTATCCTATTATCCAGTTTGTTATTGGCTAGTCTGTTCACCGCATTTATCCCCAATTTGCCATTTTATAACCTTACTTTTGTTTGTACTGACTGGTTAGTGTAGTCTGTGATTCCTCACGTGCACTTACATTGAATTTCGTGCTCCTCATTCTCGCCATGAGAACTTCGACCGCCAGTGGAAGCGATCACAATTTTCTCACCCGGTTGCCAGTCGACCGGATTTGTAAGCACAATCGTTCGTGATCCAACTTCAGCAGGTTGTGACAACCATGTCCACGTGACCGGGCGCGGTTTACCTGTTAAAATTATTGCACATCTTGAGGTAAGTCTGACTGAAGTGATGTTTGAGTTTTGTCAAGGGTTATAGTAATTAAAAATAAATGGCTAATAATTGGCATGGTAAATGGAGCAACGTTTCTGGAAAGCAAATGGTGTAGTATTTTACGGATAAAGAGTCATCTTTAGATGAACGGTTCATATTATCGGATTGTGGAGGCCTAGTTTTCATAAACCATTATGTATACACATACACAATGCTGGGATTCTATCAATACTTTTGATAAAATAACTCCGATTCTGAAACTTGATGGCCGGCAGTGGAAAGGCTGATGGATTTTAAACCCGGGCTTCTCTTTTTTCCTGCTACTTACGGTTCTGAGCGATTCTTCAACTACTTTCTAGCCTATACTGGTAGCTTGTAGAGGACAAAGTCTTGTAATCTATCCAAGAAAGAAACGATCTCAGTTGAGTAGGAAGATAGGGCTGTTCAAACAAGCAGTGGGACTGCAGATTACGACCAAACATTACGTACAAATTCAGATTATTTTTCCTTTTCAATTGGAACTGTTATCCGGATTCTGCCGACAAGTTTCACTTTTCGAGAGGTTCATTAGATGAAATACGGGCCTGCTAACGTTTTAGCAAGCCAGTTTGAATGGATTAAAGAACGTGTTTACCTTAGGGTGTTTACGTTTTATGTGCACTATTGAGTTCTGAACCATAGCGTTGAAACCAATAATGGTTTGCACATGAACTTAGGCAGCTTTACTAATACTGGATTACGAACTTGGCATTTGCACGAATCTGCTGACGTAAGAAAAAATGGGAAATCCGCTTGTCTTAGCTGCATCACGTTTCATACTTCGATTATCGGTATCGCTACCTCTAGCGTCGTCAGTCAGAAGTCTTGACTCCAGTTCAATCCTACCCTGCTTAATCAAGCGAGAGCAAATGTAATGGCCTTTGACCGGTCAACACGAGTCTTTTCGTCCAACGGACTCATCGTCTATTCTTTGGTTCTCGTAGCAAGTGCTGACCCTGAATCTCCTTTGAGCGTGCCACAAATCAGACCGCTTTCAATCCGTCCGTGGACTAGGGGACCGGGCTAACTCCGTGCCTGCCCTCGGATTGCAATCGGTCCAATTCCCAGGCCGTGTGTTGTTCAGCTGATGTCAAAACCTTTTGGTCGTCAGTCTTGTTCTTGTGGGTGAAGTCGTGGTGTCCTTTTATACGACCCTTATCACCGAAGCAAACTGACATTGCACTTTTGGCATCCGCGCCTATCCTTGCCCCTCGTGGATCCTCAGCATCACCGTTCAGCCTTAAACAGCTGGGAAAGCCCCAATGACTACTCCATTTCCCCTGAGTTTTATTTTCCATAAGAGTCAACACGCAGCGGAAACAGGGTGTGGACCTACACCGGCAGGAAAAGACAGGAATGCTGCGGTGGCCAAAGCATGGAACAGTTTTACTTTACAGACGCACTTTTTCAATCCTTCTCATTCGACAGAAAATGACAACATTATTTCCACTGTTCACGGTTCGCTGACATCCTCCAACGTCTCTAGTCCGCTAGTTAGCGGGTCTTTCGGACCCCAAACACGAGGATGCGTGATAGCTACTTTATCTAAGTTGTACATTTTCTCGCCCAACGTTGCCACGTCATCTGCTGACCTCCACATAGCTTCTTCCACTCCGTGGGAGGAACGTAAAATAGCGCACGGTATAGTGTTCGCCATATGCAACACTTGACCCAACCAACATAGCCTGCTGAGATGCGTGCGCTGAGATTAAAGGTTTTCAAAACCGGCAACTAATACTGGATTCCTAACCCCTATATTAACCGTCCTGGCGATACCAGGCGACGAACATCTCCGACACGTATAATCCGTGTCTCGTAAACATACAACAGAATTGAGCGCACAGCAGCACAGTACACGACCTTTCAACTTCACGGAGATATAAAACCGATGCAACATGTTTCAGTCCAAAGTATGCCACTGGAGCCTTGTGTGTCCACCTGTAATGCACCATCGTTCTACAAGCAGCTACCAAGATAAGTGAAATGATCCACATTTGTCAGTTCCTGCCCATCGTTAAAGGTGAAAGCACATGCCGAACCGAGCTGCAGACCTAGGGAGCTAGTCTGGTGGATGTTATGCATAGTCCGCAGATTCGAACAGTAACACAATGTCATCTGGGTAATCCAAGCTATGCAGATTCTAACCGTTTCCCAGTCCGTCCCCTACATCCAACAAACCTCTTTAGACAACTCCCATCAAATTGTCCACGAGTGTGAACAAGAATGCAAAAATGAAAAATCCTCGTTGAACAGCACTAGTCGTTCCGATTGAACTTGTTGGTTTACCGTATACTGTCACACGATCAAAGGTATGCAAGTACAATGCTGGTAGGAGGTTCACGAAATTCGCTGGCATACCACTCCGGTGGATAGCACTGAATAATGCTGTCCGATCCACTGAGTCGGACGCGCCTCGTAAATCGAGAAATACTGCGGTCGTAGGGCAGCGGTGTGTGTTTGGTGCGTTTCCAATAAATGCCAAAGAGTGAAATTTTAGTCGATCCAAAGTCGATCTGAACGAAATCCGGTTTGCTGTTCGCTAATGTTATTCTCGTGAAATTGTACCACTTGGCGTAGTATTATCGAAGCTAAGACCCTGGTAACTGTC
>LUCM01005245.1:186814-199859 GCA_008360955.1 Fasciolopsis buskii | reverse complement strand
TCGATGCAATGGGCAGCGCGGTCCTGATTATCCTGCGCGACGACCGATGCAGTATGGAATTATTTGTAGGCGTGTAACTCATGGGGAATAATGGACGGGTACTGCTAGGGAATCCAGCCGCTAAACAGAAGAACCATTAGGGTTCTCAACCAAAGCCTTTGGTTCTGACAAGAACCTGACCGCAAGGCAGCGGGGAATAGCTGAGTGGGCGCCCATCTACTTGGATCAATTAGTCTTCCACTCGTTTTTCCGACTGAGCTTCTAACTCAGATCAACCCCAACATGGAGGACCAGGAGACTACTTCGTCAGGCCTCTATCCATTGACCTTCCAAGCATGATTGGATCTTCGGTTTGAGATAGGCCATCCAATATAGCACTTTGTGTCATGGAGACACTCAAGCCGTCGCGCAACTTTAAGATGCGGTCTCGCTGTGCATTAGTTTAGTAAGCAGTTGCAAAATTGCAGCGAAGGTATTCATTTAGCATCGTCTACGACAATAGTTGCGTCAAGTTGGTTGGTAGAAATTTTCGACTGGTTTTAGCATAACATCCACTCGTAACAAAGGAATTAGAAATGCAAAAATGTGCAGCAGAGAAGGCTGTTTTTACTTAAAGTAGCTTTTGTGTACATCATGGTTCACTTTGACGCCTAAAGTGTATTCGCTGGGAATCTCTAATGTCAATACACGGCAATTACCTTGACACTTCCCTAGCATTTAAGTTCAAAAAAATCGATAGATAACAAATCACAGTTTATTCCTTACCGTGCAGTTCTAAAGTGCCGTTTCTCAATGCAAGAACCTTGGCTCCAAAAAGAGGTAACTCCTTTTCACGCACATGTCCAAACAAGGTGACGGTTGCTCGAGAGGGATGTGGCTCGGCCTGGGAACCAATCTGAAAGTATCCCGTTTTGCACGGTTAAGAAACGTTCAATAGGAAACTGGTGTATGAAGCCTCTTTTACATATTGTTCACTTGTCGCAACAACGAGACACAAGCACACAGGTCTTACCTGAAATGTTCCATTATTGATGATTACAATATATTTGGCCTTTAGTTCAACATTTTTTGTGGGATCAAAAAACAGTGTTCCACCATTGACCAAAACCATGACCATCACCGGGGTGTCTTGGTCGAGCATAACTTTTTGCGCATCCCCAATGACCACGAAATCCCCTTCGACAGGAGGTGGTGAATTATTCCAAGTGTATGGGCTAGACCAGCGATCCACATAATAGTAGACAAAGTTCTAAAACAAAAGAAGGTGTCCAGGTTGTCATTTTTCACAGTTCCCTAAATTCGATTCTGTTTCCTGTCATATCATTTTTGTGCACTTGGAAGTGAAGAAATTGTGTTTGCTTGATTTAGTTACAAGGGACCCATTCATAATGAGCACTGTAGGCTGAATGCATCAGACCGATATCACGAGATTGTTTATGAACTATCCTGAATGGTAACAATCAAATTGCAGAACTGCTCAACGTGTTCAATAGAGTGTGTCAAATATTCATTTTGGTCTCGGAGGATATAAACTCGTGTCTTAATTAAAAAACAGTCCTGCTCACTCCAAGGTAAAACTTTTGAACCAACTAACTAACGGAATCGAATAAGGAACAATGTTGCGGATCACTCAATTTCGGTTCCGCCTACGAAACAGAGTTTGCCAGGTTTGATGAACGTTAAATCCATTCAAACTTTAGAGGGTATTGTTTCCTGTAGGATCCGAACCGAGGTATAGGGTCTACACAGTCACTGATCTTACCAGTTAGACTGGAAGGCCACACGGAAAGTGTTCAACTATGCCATAGTTGAATCAAACTGATCTTATTCAAGTGTCTTCTATCTTTCATTTTTCACTTCCTTTATTAATGAAATAACAATTTTTCAGGAAGGGGGCCGCGGCCAACAGAGGCCTGCCAAGTGGGGAAGTTGACCGGCGGTGGGAGGGTTCGAATCCGTGACCTTCACGTCCAAAAGCCAAGACCTCATGCGTTTGGCCACCGCCGGAGCAGAATGCGAGACAGTGCAACTAAATTTAAAAACATAAAACTAACTGGAACGATAGTTCGAATTTCTCCTAACTTAATTTATCACAGCCCAATTTTTTTAGCACTGTGCTAAAGGGCGATAATTTGCTCATGAAAATGTTCAGCATTCCAGTATTACGTTTGTTTTCGTGTTGAATGAATTTCAGTTTCCTTATGCATTTCGCTTTCGTTCATTATAGCTTTTTTAGGAAAACAGAGGCCTCGATGATTCGGACATGGCGTAATAATTAAATTGTATTCGAGTCACTAATTATGTGCTTACTTAGGATATCAGATGAGACAAACAAAGTCGTATAACGGGGAACTAACTTACTCCTGCTGCTTGGCCTTTGTCACCAACACTCACGTTCACGGACACTTTACCGGCTGGCAAATGTGGACCAGTTTGACAAATGATGGTTGTATCATTAGCCGACTGAATAGCGCATTCCGTCCCGCCAACTTGTACTTTAGTTCCTTTTGGTGCACTGGGGAATAATAAAGCGATTGTGGGAATTCGCATCATGCACACAGTTAGTACTTGAAGTCGAGAAAATCTATGGCTAATTCCAGCACTCTCGATTATCTGATTCGTTTTCAATGCGGATCCCATTGGGTCTAAGTAAGCAAGACAAATCTAACGGTCTCGGGTTGGTCGGGGCGATTCTCACTCACAAGCGTAACAAGTACCGTTTATTCGGAACATGGGTTGTACGAAAATAATGAACAGGACACCTGTTTATCGATCAGCTTCTGTTCATTATCTGAAGCAGTTTGTTCATCGTTACGTTACGACTGACTACATATGATGGATTACGTTTCAGGCTTGGCTGCTAACGGATGTCCTAGAGGTTACTCGTTTACGGTCAGCTTCTTTTACACAAAGTGATTTATAAAAAAAGGAAAAAAATCCCATAGTCATTACATAGACTGTAAAGGGTAAATTGTGTGGGGTACATTCAAGTAAATTGCAGTTCATTTACTGTACTTTTAAGAACAGAAAGATTGTAGGTTGCAGAAGGACCGGAAAGAAGTGTTCCAAAATGTTGTAGTCCGAAGAATAAAGGAGGACTGAAATAAACAAGCAAGACGCTCATGAATAAATATCTATTTAGAATGACTCACCGCCTAAATACAAGAGGAACTAGAAAAGATTATGAGAACGGGAACTGCCAAAGCCAGTTCTGAAAAACAGAAACCATAATAAAATGGGATGGAAAAAATTATGAAGCAACCTCTCATCAATTAGCCGGTGTTTGCCAAGCGTATAAGGTCGTGGCGTTTGAATGTGAAAGTCGCGGATTCGAATCCTCTCACCGACGATCAACTTCCCCACTTGGCAGGCCTCTGTTGGCCACCGACCCCTTCCTGGAAAATTGCTATTTCATTAATAAGGGAAGTAAAAGATAAAAGTGACCACAGGTCAGTGATATACCACCGATCAACCGAACCATTTTCTGTTGAACCCGATCAAGAAAAGGAACAGATGTGGGGGCTGCTCCGTGCCACACATGATTGGAGTATTGAAGTGACCGGTGGATTTTAACTTTGCATAAAAGAAGGCAAATGGGTGTCGAAAAAAGGGCCTGGAACGGAATAGAGAAACAACCTGACGGGGCACAAATGAACTAGATGGTGATATAAAAAGACAAGCTCAGTAATGAAGGCGACTCAGTCGAGTCCAAATTTAACCAGGGAGAATAAGCGAGATGTTTGAGTGAAACAGAAAATAGGGGCCTTGGAAGCATTGAGACACGGCTGGTAGAACCCCAGACAGAGATACACTCTAGATCAGAAGAAAGGGATGCACAGAGAACATCGCGTTCCTGATCGATGTTGATGATGGCTTGGCGAGTGGCAGAGTAGGAAAAGGAACCGTGGCGAGTGACGTCATCGGAAAAACCGTGGAGAAAGTTGGTGGTTCATGTAATATCATTAGTAAATAAAAGGAAAAAACGCTAGGCGCAAGTAGGGAATCTTGCGGGAAACCAGCACTGACAGGGACGGCTGAATCAGAATACCATTGACTTATATGGATATAGTTGGCTTTCAGAGAAAACAAATCAAATATCCGAAAGCTAGATAGAACCAGAGAAGACAAACTCGGTCAAAGATCATATGGATATCCAGCGAGACGAAGTGAGCTTCTCCGTGGTCATCGAGTGCAGCCAGTCATTAGATCCCATGGAGAACCATGCAAGCGGAACATGTATAGGCGGCAACTTAGCAAACCTTTAAGCTTAGAGAAAGGACGCAAATGGCAAGAGGTGACAGTTTCAAGAACTTTCGAAAGTATAGAAGTGTATGAGCCTAATTGTCTAGCCTATTGATGTATGAAGAGATCTTCAACCCTCTGCAGGCTGAACAAACGTCTGCTCCCAACTTGGAGAAAACGTGTTCCGGATGGTTTGTTGAGTATGGTGCGCCACCGGTGGTAGGCTGATTCTCTCAAACAGGCATTAAAGTTGAAGGCGCGGCTAAACCAATCAAGAGATCGCGGTTTGTTTTGAAACAGTCTCACTGAAATCAGGCAGACAAGGAAACATCCGACACAAAACAAGAGAGATTCCAAAGATATCAGGCCAGAAGGTCAGAAAAACCATCCCAGTGGGCAGATACGCAGCGCCAAAAAGTGCGTCTAGATTTGGTTGTTGGGATGGGACGACAAAATGAGTGGAAAATAGAATGTCGCAGTTATCCGATGAGCCCAGAAGTAATAGCAAAGTGATATCAGAGAATGATGAGGGAATGGATACACGAATTAGGTCACTTGTGTGTGCACGGTGGCCCAGATGAACGGAAATAGGTGTAGGGAGGTAAAGAAGTTGACAAAGATCATTGATTACATCGAAAACCTGGGCTTCACATTCCGTGGTCTAATTGTCCAACGAGTGCGACCGCC
The DNA here is from genome assembly GCA_008360955.1 of Fasciolopsis buskii. NCBI lineage: Eukaryota > Metazoa > Platyhelminthes > Trematoda > Plagiorchiida > Fasciolidae > Fasciolopsis > Fasciolopsis buskii. The sequence continues at coordinate 194,930 of LUCM01005245.1, read as the reverse complement.
TGTCCAAGAATGCTAGTCTAGTAGGTGGATCCTCATGAAGTCAATATTTCAGTCTTTGAAGAAAACAATACAAAAATCAGTCGTTGCTATTAAAAAGAGTAACAAAGTGTAAATATAATGATAAAACGAAGGAAACCGAGTTTTTGATCACACGTTGAAAATTTGATTTTCAAAGTCGAGGTGAAGATAGTGAGGGGTGACTGACGGGTGTGATACGGTCGACAACACAAGTCTTGAGGAGACTGTGGGAATAATTTAGATAGCTGGGGAATTGAAAGTGGCTTGTGACTGACGGTGACAACATTTCTGTTTGAGTAATAAACACGGTGTTAGGAGGTGACTATCGACATTTACACGTCAGTCGCCCCCGGTGTTTAAAACTACGTTTGTGACTAAACATTATTTGTGCATGCGACCCCTCCCACTCGAATTTGATGACCCTTGAAAATCTCACACTCTCTTCATCATTTTGTTTCAAAAAACTTAGGAGTAGATTAGTGCAATCTTGTTATCATTATCTTAAGTATTCAGGCCGAAGCGACCGGCTTCTATCTAAATAATATCTGAAAAAGACAAAGAAAGTGTTAACGAATAAAGATATCAAGCTCATAAGACCGGAAAAATGTGCCAGAAGAGTCATTCTTAACAGACAGCGATAAGTCCGAGTTCAGGAAGAATGAAAGAGAGAAGGACAATGCACCGTCCACAGAAAAGTCTGTGCAAAACCATCAGACGACTAGAACAGGATGGGATAATCATTTCCACTACGGCCTATCTAAAGTATACAAGGGTGGAATACCATTGCATCCAGTTCTCGACAAGATCAATTCGCCATACTAAGAGATGACAAAATGGCTAACTGAGATTATCGAATCAATCAGAAAAGACTACAAGGTTCAGTCTGTGCGATATTCTTAAATTTGTAGATTTGATTGAACCGATGAATGTGTCTGACAGATGGATATATTCACTTGATGTATGTTCACTGTTTACCAATGTAACGCTAAAAGAAACGATTGAATACATAGAAAATTACATAGAAAACTCAGGAACATATGTTGGATTGTGGGTAGATAAACTGAAGCGGCTCATCTACAACATCCAGTCCCAAATTGATGGATGCATATGCCGACAAAAAGATGGAATAGCAATGGAATCTCACTTAGGCCCCACTTTGGGGGGTATTTTCGCGGCAAAAACTGGAAAACAGTCCACAATCTCAACAAATCAACAGGCAATATAATACGCATATCCGATTCCACCATAGATTCTGATGACATTCTACGGGACTTTAACCAAGCTCACAAAGACAGAATTCAGCCCATTAATGGACCTCCCGGACGGGCGGTCATTCTAGACTTAATCTTATAGCGTCATCAGGATGGCTCACTTTAACTACAGATGTATCACAAGAAAACATAGACAGGACAATATGTACACTAACAAATATCTGTCCCAATAAAGCAAAAAAGAAACTTAATCCAAAATTTACCACAGAGCTTTCAAGATATGTACTGCAAACACAATTGAAAATGAACTACTAGGGATGAAACAAACGTTTCGGCAGAACGGGAATCTTGATTGTTTCGTCGACAAAAGTATGGAAATCAACAGAAATAAACTCACTTCTCCAAACAGTGTAGAAGAAAGCCGTACACCTATCCGTACTTTTAGGGAAGATACGGTAGCAGATATGTTAAGTAGAAGGACTAAAGTGGTAATCAGAATTACATATTTTGCTGCTGAACTGCGTATTTTGTTCACATCTCAACCAGTTCCACTTTTTCAGACGAAAGACAAACGGCCTATGGATTCAACCTTTTACTGTGTACCAATTCACTTGTACTCGTGGCGCAAGTTATGCAGCCGAAACCACAGGAAGACTGTGTGAACGGATAAAGGTACACCATCGGAGATGAGTGAACAAAAAATAAAAAATAGACATGGCATTCGCCATACACCTAATAGAATAGGATCATCAAATCAACCCAAATGAAGCTTTTTGTCCCTCCTACGTCGTTAGAAGGAGACTAACGAAGAATGTTAAAAGTCAAATCCTGTCCCCTGTCGAAGCGATTTTGATCCACCTGAATAATTACGCCCTCCCCCTTATGGGCCTAGGAACAACACGTAAGATCCGTCAATCTACTCTGGCCGTTGGCGCAAGATAGAGCTAGGAAATCAGTAACCCAGTGAAATCGATATGACAATTATCAACAGACATTTTCTATCACGATACGGATTCCACAGTATCCATGTAGACACAGCATTCCGAACTCCGAGTATTTGCTATTACTATTATTTTCGATCATCCTATCCCAGTACCTATAAAACTTGCTGTGTTTGGCCACTTGTGAAGCCCCGAAAACCATCTTATTTGCTGCTGTTTTCTAATGACGACCGATTATGTCATATCGATCATATCACTCGCGTTATCAACGCACGGGTACACCTCACACCGGTTATGCATGTAACCTTGTTCACCATTATTTGTCGAGCCTTGTTTCTCTCCCCTCTCACCGGTTCGTCGATCGCATTACTCGCGATTTGACCTAATCCAGACTCTAGTATCTCTGTCCGTCGTTTTAGTCCTGGCTTCTTGAGAGTATCATCATACTACATACATGGACGCACATACGCACACAATTGTCGGTGTTCTGAATCTGTGCCCATTCAACTCTCATGTTTGACTGGCTCCTCTATTGGGTGCTTTGTGTTACTGCACCCATCTTCGACCATCTTGGTTAACTTCGTTCATTTACATACTTGACACGGCAACCAGCTGTCCTAAATGATGCACCGAGATTTTGACGCAGTCAATCCCTATCTTCCCTCCGGATCCACTAGCATTTAAAAGTGTCTTGACCACCACGCTGACCTAGGGACCTCAGGAATCAAGGCTCGCAGTTTCTTAATTTTTATTAATTGACCGATGTCAGTAGCTCTCTATGTCCAGACAGTCTTGTTTTCCACTTCGTTGGATCCGTGACTCAACGCGTCATGTACCCGTCAGGTTTTATCACGGCAAGGTAGTCCAACGAATTACACAGGAAAGAAACTCTCACTCAATAAAGAATAGTTTTAGCAACCCGCCATTCCGGACAACCAGAGTGGATGGCAGATCTTTCTAATTTTGGCGACGTCAGTGCCTTCATCCTCATGCCAAACACCAAATAGAAATCACTCCAGTAGTGTGAAAGACAAACAGTTTGATGTTCAGGGTTCCGCTGCCTACCACCTTGTTGGGTCGTCGTAACCAAAGGTACTTGATGTATTCGTTTTGCAGGCAATCTGTTGTGCTTCAATTCTCACTGATAAGTTCATGTTCGTTGTAATGAGCATGGTCTAGGGAGTGACATTTCCATTAGGCAGACGATGGTCAAGTGGATAAGGGCGTGGAGTTTGAGGGTGAAGATCGCGGGTTCAGCTCCTCCCACCGCCGGTCAACTTCCCCACTTGGCAGCCCTCTGCCTGCCGCAGCCCCGTTTCTGAAAAATGATGCACATTGTTTTTTCATTAATAAAGGAAGTAAAAGATGGATAAAAGATACCTGCCGAGAATCAAGGTCTCACAAAGCAAATAAACTTAGAATGTTTTGATAAAAAAGTGGCTGGTCCAAATCATTCCCAGTTCAGTGAGAGCCGATACAACTAGCCCCGTAATCGATGCATCGACCTTATTAACTGAAATGAAAATGATATCTGCTGTTATTGGAAATTTGCTTCTCTGTACGCAACATGAAATCCACTGATTAGTACACTTAGTAATTAAGACTCAAATTACGAGGTGGGATGCAGCTCACTTCCGCCGGGCTCCGGATTTTAGGTTGTGGTAGATAGATGTACGAAGAAATACCGCAAGACATCAGAGCTATTTTGTATCCCTGTTGCAATAAAAGAATCATTAGTTAAAAGGAAATTGTTGTATCTTTTTCACAACTCGATAAGATAATGATCATTCTTGAAAAGTTAGGCACAGCTCTCCGATTACCCGACAGTTACTCACGTAGGTGAGAAATTGTGAGAATATCACGTAGCTGAGTTGCAATGTATGGAAAGCCTCTCTATTTCAAATCACACCCGGGCACCCTCGCCCGTTCAATATGATTAGAGGAGGAACGAATTCCAGGTGATTGCTTCAGCAGGGCACATACGGGGCCAGGTGCGGGAACAGAGGCTAGAAAACAGAGTAATGGAGCTCTCAGAAAGCAAATCACTTCCACGTGAATTTACAACAGTATCATGAGATATTATATTTTACATTTGTGTTGTATGCATTGTATTGTAATGGGTATTTCTTGAGTATCTCACGGGAGGTTGGATACTGAAGTTGAGACCGTGCACGCGATACCTATGTGGGTTACGCACAATTGCTTTAGGGTCAGTGAGGGTTTATAAAATCAAAAACTATGCGACTAGATCATGCACGTTGGGTGAGGCTTTAGTAGAAAACAAATTATCTATGGACGGGCAAGTAAGGTAAACGTGCTGACTTCACACAACATGTCTTTTTGCCCTATCCGTTTAATAACGACATTGAAACCATCCACTCTATAGTTGACTGTCTAATTTATTCGGCAGCACCAGACATCGAAAGGCGCGATATCGTATTGTAACGTGTCGTTGCGAAGAGCTAAGACGCATGCAGCGATTCTTATATCGATACGAGGCTTAAAATCGCTCTGAAAATTATAAGCCTGCAAAGGGCAAAGTCACCACTTCGTCAAGAGATTTGAACCTGTCGATAAATGATGCAGCAAATCTGTTGAAGTGCACTTTATGATCGGTACCAAGTGAGTCAATAAAATAAGGCGCCAACTGAACAAAACTACAAAATAATATATCAGTGGCCAAAGTAGAGTTTAGAATACACTTATGTGTCCCGAAGTAAACGCGATTTTTATCCGTAAGAATGAATGTGATCACAGGGCGTCGCAGCTTAGATAACTATAAGCATGAGTAAAGTGAAGCGAGAGATTTCATGCGAGTGGAATTCGGTTTGGCGTGAACGAATGTACACGTGCTATGTATGGCACATGTGGATGCTCATGCTAAAAGCAGCACTGGCGAGGTATGCAAGTTTTCTGACCCAAGTAAGGGTCTCGCTAAATGGTTCAGCTGTGAACCCGCTTAATGTCCACTAGGAAACGGTTGTGGCAATCGTCGTCTAGGCGTACCCCAACAATTTCGAACCGTACATTTGAGAAATCGCGTAGCGAGGACGAGCAATTAGTCCAGAAAGCCAATGGAGAATTATTCGGGAGCAAAACAAATTCGGTGACCAAGAGAGAATGATAAGGAAATGATTGGTGAGAATATAACTTCTTGAGCGGTTTCAGTGTGATCCATCGGAATGAACGAATTATTGACAATGAAAAACGAAAATAGTATAGATACGGTATGCAACGCGGACGGCGTAAAGTATAGATGACAAAAAAAACTATAGAATTCGTGTGTAAAATGTTAACTGCGTTATTAAATGTGAACTACAGAAAGAGAAGACCTCGATGAGTTTTCGTCTCAGTCCGCGAGCAATAGCGTGCAAACGCACCTTCTAAACACAGAGAATTGAAACAGAGAAGCTTATGTGGAGCACGGCTGTACTAGCCATTCCATGCATACTAATTTTTACGTGAGGCAACGCAAGGATCTGTTCGAGAATAGACTATCAAGTATATGTAAAGATCGGCGCTGGCTTGAGGTACAGAATGATGGTCTGCACATCAAAAACCGACGCAGCGGTTAAACCCTCGGACTGCTTTGTTTTTACCTGAACGTTGTTGACACTGTCTCGCCTTTGGAGTTCTGCACAGTGATAGATGGATAGCTTGTAGAAAGCACTGTCAGAAGCAATGTGCAGCTATAAACTACAAGACTCTCTGAGAGCGGTGAGTATATGTCAGTGCGTATTTGGTGTTTGACTTGTGCGATCGTAAAGCCAATTCCGAAGTTACATTTCTCAACAACGCTCGGCCCGAATTAACTGGAAAGGCCGATCGCGTTAATTATCACCCCCGCAATGGAAATTTGGGAGACATATGCCAAATTTTAATTTGTGTTTTCTATGGTCGGGAAGTGTTTGGATATTCAGCAACGCAAATGACAAGAAGCTATAGGAGATATCTGCTCGCATGAATTAAGGGAAAGCATAAAAGTGCCTTTAAACAATAACTCACGCACCAAATCACGTTCAACCTGAATTGCAACCGGATATCCTCCATTAGCTTGTTGATGCAGCTTTCCGAATAGTTTGAACTTAATTCCAAAATGATGTGGGAAATCAATTGTAGCGACAATGTGAGTCTGCTTCTTCACGTTCAGTCTATAGTCAATCATTAGTGGGTTGATTGATGTCGAGACGCTCATGTCGAAGTCAGGCGCTAAGGAAGATCACCGGAATTGAAAAACGATTAATGGAACTGGTGGGGTCATGGCAGCGGCACTTGGTTGACCTTTTCACTGAAAATCCGGCTAGCACGATTACCATATACGAGTTTTGCGGGTGAAATCGGTTTGCCTGGAAAACCACGAAAACACAAGGAAAAACCAAAAGTGGCCAAACCCGACCAAGCGCTAACCGATCCATTAATCGAGCTCGTTGCTGCGAATCATTATTCTTTCGCCTGAACTTGAGCTTGCAAAAGACGAGCATCCGTGCTGAAAACCCAGTGATCAGAAGCCAACCAGTCCTTCTTTGGAAAGTCTACTGACATCTTTTGGGAAAACCACCTCAGGGGAAGCAGCAATAAAATTTTTTTGTCCACACTCCTACCCACCGTGCGACGACAGCCCGCAGTTTCGGGTGGTGGCAATTCCGACTTAAGTCTCTTCATTCATAATATCGCTTTACTTCATAATTCGGAAGCTATCAAAATTGCCCGCAAATCCGTGTTCGAACTAGTTGTCTTTATTACATACTCGTCCAAAACTTCGTTCGCATTTTTTTTTCTTCCGTTTTCATTCTTTTCACTAATTTGCGGGTTTTTAAAAAAAATCGGACGGCAAAGGTGTATCATTGCCCAAATGAGGGAAGCCCGCGGTCAACCACGAAGCTTGCACAACCAGTAATACTCACATGGGCGAGAAGTATGACTCGCCAGTTGGAGAATATCAAAACTCCGCAAGATCGCACACTTGTTGTCTCTTCTTTCTCTCATACATGAAAGTCAGGACTTTACATACACCACTTCCCCAAACGCCCAATTTCTTTCACCACTACCCCCCAACTACTATACCACACAACCACCCAGCCATTTCAACATTGCTCTGACCGTTGATCAGGTTACTCTAAAATGCTGATAGGTCTAATGGGCATGGATTGACGCATCTAAATAGAGGGCACAACTTCTGCATCCGCAATGACGGAACTGCATAATTGTCGCAGAGTCGTAGTTTTTATCTCATAGGATTTCCCGAGAATGAGAAGGCTCGCAGATAATTTGTTTAAGATGGGTGCACGTATATTTTCTGTAGTAGAACATATTTGTTGCTGTTTTTTCCCCAGAGCAATTCGATTGGTAACCAGTTTGAAATATCCGGATCAAAGCGGATCGTAAGGATTGGTATCGGAAAAATCGATGTCGCCATGTCATCATGGTTTTATTGTGAATGAATACTATATTCAAATAGACACAGGTAACGCGGAGTTTGTTGGTAGATTGCAATTGCGCCAACGTTTTCGAAACTGACTCGTGGGTAGTCTTCTCAAGGCAAGTTTTTACAATCACAATTACTATCTAACCAACAACGGCTGAGTGTATTATTTAATATGAATATTATTCACTTAAAAGTAAAAAAAGAAGAAATAGTTATCTGTTAGTGGCATGGACATTCTGCGCCATCTGCGGTGCGAGTACGACGGAGAAAGCATTCCGGGTCAACAACCGCCCAGATGACCTGTACCATTTTGACGGAACACGCGTGTGACAGACTCCGCGATACATTCCGAACTAATCTTCATTATGTGTTTCGAAAAATAAAGTAGCAAATTGATGCGATTCGGTCGCTTGGTTATTATAGACAAATTACAGCACTAAGAAGTATTGGTTTCGACGGCGGACATAACCCTTCCGTCCTGTCTAACATGGTGTGTCCATGTTTTTCGACTTTGAGAGCGG
>LUCM01005245.1:176239-186789 GCA_008360955.1 Fasciolopsis buskii | reverse complement strand
TTGTTGCGGGTACGCAAAGGGACACACGCTGCTCTAATAACTTGATTAGTCCCAGGCGACGAATTTTAAAGGTCTTCTCTTTAGACAAACGCCGGAACTGACGACGAGCAAGCTCAGCTATACGGAAGGCATGGACAACTACACATCTCGTATGCCAATCAGCGGACGATGCTTCGCTGTTGATGTTCGACAGAATCACTTGCTAGATTGTCGATAGCTTCGCCTATTGTGATTCTGTAATGACAACCGTCGCGAGACTCTTCGTCTATGACACAGGTGACGCATGCTGATAGTTCACTTCAAGATTCTTTTAATCAATAATACAACTCTCGCATCCACAGATATCAACCTTGGTAAGAGTTTTGAGGTGCTGAATGGAAGAGTTAATTTTGGACATCCGTCATGGGATAGATCTGACGACGACGAGAGAGATAAGAACAGACAGTCGAGCAACATTTTAGATAGGGATGTTTTGAGATTTAACAGTCGTGCAGAGAAATCTCATAAACAGCAAGATAGGTTGTTGCAAAAATCTGAAAAATCATCGTCGTTCTTCGAAACGCGCTAGAGAAGGGCGAACTCATCAGGCTACTAAACACGCATGACAGAGGAGCTAGTGGATAAGTTGGCTGATGTATATTAGACTGAAAAGAAACGGTTAACAGTACACACGAGCTGTAGCACTACTCGATTTGCTAGAGATCAAGCGGATTTCGGAAGAATGTTTTATTCGATTCCATTCGTGTATGTCACTGTCTCGGTCTTGAGTTAATGATTAATGCAGACAGCCATTTACTAAAATAAAGAAATTGGGACACCAACTAGTGTTCTTGCAAGCGTTTGTGGCAAGTAGATAAGAGCCGTGGGCACAGCAGTCACATCTGACGATAGTCTAGGGAAGGCGCACGCACAGATTTCAACTTGATGCGAGTGTATAAGAGCTTACACTGTGGTGAATGAAGAACAAACAGCATCAAATGGACCTAGTTTAGACTTATAGGGCCAAACTGAAAAGGATCGTCAGAGCTAATATAGAATCGCATTGATCCTACATTATAGCACGCTCGTCAGTTTAGAACCTGATGACTTAAGAGCAATGGAGCAAACGCTTTGCCAGCCGCTAGAACTCGCAATAGATTTTTTGGAATGGAGCATCTAATAGCTGATCGGGTCTCCAACCCTAGGCTTGGACGACGATCTGATGTAATGTGGTGATATTAATCAGAGAAAAGTCTAAAGCAACGAGAAGGATGCCTCGTCAGATCTGCAACTGGTACCTCATGACCTAAACTAGCTGACAGGACAAATAGTACTGAGTACCACAGCAGTAGCAGTGAAAGTTTGTCAACCGGGCTGTAAATTATTACGCCAGGAATACTAGCCAGCTGTTAGCAAGATAAGTCCATGTCTTTCGTTTGTTATGATTACCTCGCGATGTGTCCTAATCGAAACTCCCTGGTGAAGTTGTCCATTAAAACTCACTCTGTTGCATGAGCAATTCATCCCGCCAGTGTGAGAAAGTTTATCTACAGAATACTGTTCAAAGATCCACAGATCCACTGAGCACAATGAATCTTCTATTGTAACGTTCTCAATGTATTCTAAGCAACACATCGCTTTTTAAACCGTCAATACCATCTAAGAATCATATATGTAAAGAAATCACTATCCCAATTACTGCGCATGCATACTATGACACAGTGTGTCAGGTGTTTCATGGTTTTGTAATTCAAGATCTTCCATTGATCGATAAAAAAGTGCTGTCGGCATTATCTCCTCCAGATGACATCACCTGATTGACTTATGCTATCTTCAACACAATACCAAACTTTTCACAATATTCTGCGCTTACTGATCATGTGGTTACCCATGCCAATTGGAATATATAATTGGCCTGTTACCACTCATGGAGCAATATTTCAGATATCAAGTCAAATATTAACGACATTCAGCGTAACGCAGTACGCACGCCATTCTGACCACTGGCTATTTAGATCGACTCAACTTGTCCACTTTGTTCTGTACGATTGTTGATGCGCAAGTTACATTTGATTCATCAGGACCATAGTTAGTAATCGCATCATTAACGGAGCATTGTCCGGAATTTCCAACTTGGATCTCTTACTGTTTGCTGTGCCACTCATAGCGTATCCATTAAAAGACACTGCAACCGGACACAAATCGTTAGGACCAGACATATCATGACGAATAGGTTTATTTGAATGTATTCGCACAAGTTACAAGCCTTTATTTAGACTATTTTCACCAAATATCGGAGAAGTGCACACGTACTAAACCTATCACTTGAAGCAAAATCTACTTGGTCTAGAACGGAGACGGGTGACTCATTCATACCTGGTGCTTATTCTACTGGGTCTTGCTAGCTGCCCTCTTCCATCAGGGGGGGAGGCTGGCGCCAGCTGTGAAGCACACGTTTAAAAGGCGTGGCCTTCTCAGCTGGAAGGGTAATGTTGTGTTAAACGCTCATCGACAACACGTCTTCGTTATCGGTTGGAAAGCGACGACTACTGGTAACAGGTCAAGCACAAACCTTCCTACATCCCGATTCTGGTTGAAGTTTCGTCCATTTTCGGATAGTTTGTCGGTATCTAGTGCATACGCAAATCGTCATATTCGGTAATTCATGCACACGAGAGGTGTAAAAACAGATTGAGACGTGGCTAGTTATTGCAACGATCAGTGAAGATTATTTTTGACCACTAACCCAGAAAGTGAGCTGGTAGATATGCTGAACTAGCTTTTAGTGAACATTGTCCAGTAGGAGCCGATTGGTAATGCAATCAGAGTGCCATGCCAGTAAGGGCCTGCGACGACCAAACGTTACCAGTTTGTGGAGTAAAAGAGAACTTGGGAAGGAGTCAAATGCAGACGAATAGTCCAAGAACGTAACGGACAGATTTCATCGATGCATTTGAGGAATTACAAACAGTAATGAATAAAGAAGGCGTCAGTGTCCAAAGTGGACTTGTTAGATTTATTTACAAATTGAAAGGGGATTATCGGGAGGATTCATAGCATAGCGTAGTCGCTTAGGCATAGCGCGATCTGCCAGTTTAAGATCGGAAGACTTGGGACATGTCTCAAAAACCATAAATCTGTTAGCGGATCCTACCTTTGTCGTCTGCAATTCGTTTAAACTCAGATTTTTAACATGGCCTGTGCCTGGTCAGCAGCAATCAATTTACCCATAAAGTGAATAGTCAGTAGTAGTAGCATTAGTCGGTAAACTAATTCCTTAAGATCCAATACACATGAATCATTTATCTTTTTATAAAATACCTAGAACAACTCCAGTTTATTTCTCATTCTTGATTATAATACAAAATGTATGGTGGATGTAATTTGCTATTTTAGTGGTCAGTTTTATTTGTGCTTTATATCATTAATTTGTCGTTCAAAATTGCCAATGATCCTTGCTGGTAGGTTACCAGATATTCCTTCAGCTAAAAAGTAAACAAATAAGTCTGTTCAAAGCGGAATGTGGGCTAGCCCACCTACAAGGTCAACACCTAACCCCCGGCCCACCCCTCGACAGCTGGGCAGAATTCAATGTTCAGCCGAGCAATCCGCCTCGTGGGTCCGCCGAGCTCTTAAGACAGCTCCTTGTTTGAACGAATAGGGTCTACCAAAAACACCCACCTGAAATGACACAACTTCAGGGTCCTGAATTTCATTCCCATTGATTCATCTTTTCGGACGAATGTAATTGCACTGGCTTGAGAATGGAATCATTGAAAAATGTTTGCCTACAATCCGAGTTCTGGTTACCAAAAATGGACATCTTACATACTTCGACTTGTATTGAATATACTGTTCGGCTTTCACAACATGTATATAGCACCACATGTCTGCTAATACAGAGCTAGGACAGTAGCAGCTCAAGGAGGGGTGCTGGTACGGAAGGAGTTCGATACCACGGTCTATGTGCTTTTTGATCAAAATAATTCTGCGATTAACGAAATAGAATATCTTAGGCGGTTGTCTAGATAGTCAGTAGCCATATCGTTGTCTCTGCCCATAGAAACCGAATTCAGATCCATTTATATTACTCAAATTTAACTTACCTAAGAGAAACACCTTGGATGGTCACTGTAGTTCCACCTCCTGTACCGCCAATCAACGGTTGCACACTTGTTACGGTTGGAGTCAGCGAGCCCAAATAACTGAATGCATTCGACAAGCTGGCAGACTGTGGAGTACCAGACGCATCGGAAATGGACACTATCACGTTACAACTTGTGTCCACGTTTGTAGCTGAACACGAGTGTGAAAGAAGCAACAATAATTTCTCTGATAAATAAATCTTTAAAAACTTAAAAATAGCTTTTTATGCCACTTTTAAATTAGTGTCCCCATGAATCCATGAACACATGCAATAGACTAATTAGAATACTTGTCTGCTAGTAAAGATTTTAAAAATCTTCCGTGAATTTCATGTGAGATTCAGCAAGAATTTTACTAGACTGATTTTGAAGCAAAATTGTTCTGGTTCGGCTTGTTTCAGCCTAATGGTGGACATCAACAGCATTTGCTACAAGACACCAATAGCACATTACGTTCATGTCGAACATCTGAAACGCAGCAGCATATCTACGGACATAAGGACTTAAATTTTCCCCATTGTCGCCGAATCCATTCATTACAGGACGGAAACAACTGATAAAGTTTTTGCTGTCATGTGTATATTCACCAATTTTTGAGCGGTACATCTTTTGTAAAGGACGAGGAACGATTTTGAATGATCGATCACCTTTGGTCGGTTCTCACCGAATAATTGACAACTGGTCAATATGTGGTGCAACAAGTTTGTGCTAAGTTAGTAAAACTGAAGACCCACTGAGGAAAAACGCATCTTATATGAGACTACTTTTGCCAAGCTACTAGGATCTACTTTAGGAATATCTACGATTAACATTCACAGCAGACTTAATACACAGCAGTTAAACAAGAAATCTATCTGACCATTTCGTCATTTAGGGGTAAACTTTGTACAGACCTTGTGTTCCCTTGCACTCAGCTAACCCTTGACTGTGCATAAGAGGAATTATGAATTTCATGCTGTTTGCAATAAAAATTTGTTAAGTTAACATGCTGATTTAGTCATCCGTGAATGAATGAACTCCTGGCTACAGGGAAAGCATTGCCGTCTATGCCAGCTGTTTGCCACAAGGAATCGCTTCTAAGTTACAGCGTCATTTCCGTGACAACCGACATATCGCTTGGGACTGGCAAAATAGGCCATCGCCAGAGCGACGAGTGCATAGGTTGAGTAAGTTGCCTAGAAATCTATTCAGTTTCTTGAACAGAAAGGGAAATAAAGTAGACATTTACCCCATTCCAGTTTTTCACGTCTGCAGTGCAAATAGCCTACCTGAACGACCAGTTCGGCATTGAATATTCACGGAATTTCCTTGCACGGTCCCGCAGGATTTGCCACAAATGGTCACATTTGTCAGATTCCCAGCGAATCCTGTCCCAATCAAATTCACCGCTTGATCACCCAATAAGCTTCCTGTAGATCCAATGGTAAGCGTGGTTGGAGTGGCAGGTGGGTGAAATGAATTTAGTCTAATCAGGATTCAAATTCTTTGAATCATTTTGTTCTTTAAGATTTTAACATGAAAAATTTGTGGTCATTTAGTATGCTGATTTTGTTTTATTTTTCCTCTGCCACATTTGATCTGCAGTAATCCAAAGCGCCACCTTAAATCTGTCACAGCAGATCAAATTTCTTGCTAATTTAATTCGCTAAATCCGCAATAATGATCAATCATTAACTCCACTGTGTTACACAAATATTCCAAGCCAGATCACATTCCGGCACGTAGAGTCTATTAAGATCCGGATAAAATTAGTGAAGGTAATAAACACTGCCAATCGTTCCCGGACGGTTTTCTATTGAAACGATAGGCAACTACTCGGATCGCGCAAGAACATAGTGCGCCTGGCTAACCGGTTCCTAACGATATGCAATTAGTCACGCAAACAAATGGCAAAAGCCGAAGTTTGCCATGTTCAGAGTTTGTTTGTGGGTTTACCATTTGGGAAGAAATTTTCGCAACTCTCTTGCTCGACGTTTTTCAGATCGTAGTGTTTGTCAAATTTAAGTTTCACGGATTAAATGTTTTACATCCGGTGAATTTGCACAGTGGTCATTAAATTCCTCATTAGTTTGATCAACACAAAAACACGGCTATTTTATAGCAGGCAATAGTATGTTTCTTAGATCATAATTGAAAGTTGTTATTAAAGTTGGTGGAAAAAGATTAACAACGTCATTATTACTACTACTGCTGTTGTTAGTAGCAGAAGTCTTGGAAGAAGAATAATGGTAACAGAACTAGCAGCAAATGAACAGATTTTTGTTTATTCCAGTCATACTGATTAGTCGTGTGGTTTCAAGTGTGCCATGGAAATGCTCACCTGAACTTGGAGTGATTGAACTCAGCTGCAATGGAACAGTCACTTGGGTTGTAGACGATGCTCGACCGGAACCCCAATTCATCAAGTTCACCACGTATGTACCCGCTTTCAAATTATTTGTTGTACACACGATTTGGATATCTGTCTGATTGGTTATCTGGCATGGAATTGCATTCCCTAAAGTAACATTTAGGAGACCATTCGTGGGAGTATTCAGCAGAGTGCCAGTAATTGTAATCCGTGAAATCTTGCTGGCATTTGATTGGGCAACCACTTCAACCACTGCCCCACTTATTTGCGGCGTATAGTCAACGGAATAAGTAAAAGCATTCGTCAACTGTGAAGAATTGGAAGAACCAGAAACCTGAACTGATACATTCACAATGGTTGTACTCCCCCCATTTGTTGGTAGAGCATGCTGCGGTGTGAAACAGCACAATTGACCAGAGGTTCTGTTGAATGCTGGATTAGTGGCACAATTACTGTCCCCAAAGGAAACTGTTATGTTAGCCATATCCAAACCGTTTCCTGCCAAACAAACGGGAGTACCGCCTGCAAAACTCCCAATGGTTGGTGATACTGAATCCACTTTTATCGCACTGAGCACAGTCAGATTATTTGGGATTATTCCCGCTCCTCTAATTCGGTTCAATAGTTGAACTGAATTTCCACCGTAGGGCAGCGAACCGTTCAGGACGCACGTGAAACCCTGACCGCTTCCCAGATTTGTGATTTGTGTACAGCCAACTCCACTAACAACAACGGATAAATCCGATGTGGTTTCATTATTGAGCAATAATTTATCTCCGTTTATGCGCAAAGTTGCCGATGAACTTGTAATTTCTAATGGCTCAATCAGAGTCACTTCTGGGGTCTGTCCAATGTCAAAAGTGTACGAGCAATTTGCAGTCGATGCACAACTAACGGGTATCCACTGAAGGGTCCAGTTGTTGAATATTTGAACATCGATGGCAGCTAACGTCGGACTACTCGGCGAAAGGGAATGAGGATCAATCAAGTTTATGATGCACGTGATTTTTCCTGTCTCGACAATTTTCGGTTTGCATGGAATTCGATTAGTCCCGAGAGCAATTTGAATGTGATCAAATCGAGCTGCCTCGAAACCAGAACCGTAAATGATTAGAGTGCCCCCGCCTAGAATGCTGCCGCTCTGGGTCACATTAGCGGTGTTAATTTGTGGCAAGAAGAAGAAAGTCCGGCTCAAAGGATCGGATGTGCCAATTACAATAGATGCACCCATTTCGCGTTGCAATATTTCCATTTGAATCGGCTGACCAGCCAACAGACTTGCATTGGCAGCATTGAGATCACCGATTATGCATGACAAATCCGTAGAATTGTTCCGGCTCGCGTTTGTGAGCAGTTCACACGAGGCCCCACCCGTGCGAATTTCAATATTGTCAGAACAACTGGTGAGAATCGATGTATTAAGGGTAATGATTGTATCAGCCGCACCATTGTTTGGGGCGAAGTTGTACACGGCTGGTGTGAGGCAACCACGTAAAATGAACGTATGGCGGGTGCTCATTGCGGTCGAGTTGATCAAAGGTGTGCATGTAAAAGGCCCAGGACAAGTCAGATTGGGTGCGTCCAGTGGCGGAGCTACATTGGAGAACGGTCGATGAGATTGTGATTAGTGGTCATATTACGTTGTACAACAGCTGCAAAAATGCAACACGAGATGATTAAATTCACTGTAACGAACATACAAATAATTTGAAGTAAAGGTAAGAACTAAAGGTTTCTCTAAAGTTGAGTCTAAAGTAGCCAAAGTTGAAATCTCTATCTTGATTGCATTTCTATGAGAATACGTTATTTATTAACCTAAATGAAGAGAGAGACACTGGTGGTTTTATTCCATTCATCGCCTAGAGATTACTCTAATGTAATGTTGCTCGATTCTCGCTTTCGTGGGGGCGCCAGTCATTTAAGGTTATCTCTTTAATTAACTGTTTATTGCATGCGAAGAAAATTGTTCGGCACTTCTATCTCCTTGTTTCGATCGGTCACTCAACGTAGCTGAGATAAGTTCAAATGCATTTTGTGTGTCTCGTTCTTTTACACTATCTATAGCAATTTATTACATTTTTCCATAGCCTCATGATCGTCATGCGATTGCATTTGGTTGAAGTTCTGAATATTTCACCAAACAGCTCTTCTTATTTGACCCTATGTAACGAATCTATGAAATTATGGTCGCTAATGATCGAAAAGTGATACCCGGAGCGGTGAGATAAAAGTGAAACTTTGTTGCAGCCTAGACCGGTTCCCGCTTTATGAAGAGGTTCAAGAAAAGATAGCTTCAGTGGTCAAATACTTCGTTCAGCTGACAAATTGATGCATGAGGCGTATACTTTGGCTTAGAACCGCGTTCCTTATGTGGTTAATTCTACTCGAGAAATCTGTGGATCTGACCACATGATCGACGCTGGATGTGACGTATTCTGCAGGTGTGCTCATTAATAGTTTGCGTTGTTAATAGTGGCGTTGAAGTGTCGGATTTTAGTTACCGGGGCAAACGCAGCTTGTTCGACAAATGAATTATCTGAGAATGTTTACAAATCTCAGGTCATTTCAGTAGTGGGCTGAGTAGCTCAAAAGCTATGGACATTTGCGAGAAAATTCCATCCCCCTTCTTGTCTTAGGGTTGTGGGCAATCAACGTTTGAATTAATCGTTCTTTTTGATCTGACTGTGCTTTGGGAATGTATGTTGCAGTAAAAAAATAAGTGTCTGCTCCTAAGCAAGGAAAGTTGTTAATAGTAAGTTACTTCGTTACTTTTTGGTATACCATACAAAGCTTACTTTGTACTTGAATATGTTGAGCTTCCGTTTCACCTTCGCGTACCACGACCTCGGTCAGACAATCCCCAAACGGCAGTACACGAACGGCTCCTATCATGACGAAATCAATCCCGGATGCGTAGAGATAGGTCCCTGGGACCAAGAATTCCTTGATAAAACGCCCTGATCAATTCAAATGTAGAGCACCGTTTGCATGAAGAACCGAAATTTGAATTTCACAATCGCCATATTTATCAAATATCATATCTCATTTTGATTTTAATAAAGTAGAGTTTTAGAACTGAATCCCTACCCGGAAAGAAGGTATGGCTGTCACACTATTTTGGTAAGCTTAACAAACTGAGCTTAATTGAAGAAACCTACAATCACCTAATAAGAGAACAAAATCAAATTAGGAATGTTCCATCATTATTCTGATTTTTTAATTTACTTATCGAGGCCCGCGCGCTGATTCGCTGGTTTCGATAGACAGCTTCAGACTACATCGGCAGGACAGAGTATAGGCGGTGTGGCAGGAAACATAAACTCCTTCTGGTCTAGAAAGTCCGAATTTATTTAAAACGTACTCGCTTAAAGGAACTGACTGTCTCGCAACACAGTGTCATCCCAGGTTTTCTCGCCATATCAGTACAATCATAACGAACCTATATATTGCCGCTTTTAACTCACAAAATAACAACACATCTTTTTTCGACTCTTTTCTAGTAGTTATTGTTCCTCTTCTTGAGGAAAATCTGCATATTATTGTAGGTGATTTCAGTCATGCATCCAACCTACCACTGACTGTGTTTGATTTGACTGACATTTGCGTTTCTCTCACCAGAGGCGGTTCCATTTTAGATAGAGTTATTATCAACCACCCCTGAAACTGCGTGCTCCCATTTCAAGTAGCGATCACTATCTATTTCTGTTAAGGCCCAAGATATAATCTATATCAGCATTCCATTCCTCCAGGCGAACAAATCAAATTCAAGTTCGCCTTCGTAACTTTTCACACAACAGCCCCATTCTTCTTCAGAAATCCCCTTCGATTGCATCTACCTGGTTCTCTTTTGAACCCTTGCTTAATTACAATGTAAAACGTTTCACAGAGACGGCCAACGCAATCTTTGATATTTTCTGCCTCTCAGAAACACTATTCCTTTCAAATGGCCATATCTCCACCCAGAAACTGAAATCTCTAAGACGATACAAGGAGCACTTCTACAAATCTCGTAATAACCCAAGCGTGCGGTACATTTCCCACCTAATAAAAGTTGAAATCTGACGCATAGACATGAC
>LUCM01005245.1:27443-174222 GCA_008360955.1 Fasciolopsis buskii | reverse complement strand
AACTTGTTCATATTTTCCGAACATCAGAACTAATCTAACTGACTCTAAATAATCCTTATTCACTTAAAATGCTACGGCCAAACTTATGCATTGGTCGCCAAGTCGTTTCCATTTCTACAAGGACATCGTTAGTCGCTTATAAATAATAACGATTAAATTTATAAATCATGTAACGCGACGTTTGACCATGGGTGCCTTTCATTGTACAATTTGTACATAGCTGCACTGACGAAAGAAACTTTTCTCGATGTAGTCTCTCATACATTGGGGCATTTTTTCTTTTCAGCCTAAAATTACTGTTTCTAAATGCGACATTTTGAGTCACT
This sequence comes from Fasciolopsis buskii, assembly GCA_008360955.1. NCBI lineage: Eukaryota > Metazoa > Platyhelminthes > Trematoda > Plagiorchiida > Fasciolidae > Fasciolopsis > Fasciolopsis buskii. The sequence continues at coordinate 173,896 of LUCM01005245.1, read as the reverse complement.
AAGTGTAGTTTTAGTACCGTCTTTTCCATGGGGAATGTCATTCTCGTCGTCATTGTGAACTGCTAAACCTAGGCACGATTCTCTCAATTTCTATAGCCTATAGATTAGTACATGCTCTAGTAGTAGAAGAGTAAGTGACTAATGACGTGACTTCTTATGCGGTATCGACGGCTAACTCATCGTCAAGAAATAGGCGACGATCGATGCAGGTGTTTCGTCCTTTTTAGAAATCACCTCGTAAAGAATAAATTATCCGACTAACAACGGTTCGCCCGGTTCTGCATCCCATTTCGGGTATACTGATTATGTATTGTTAGTGATTCATACCAAGAATGAAACAGTTATCCCATTCTGCTGATGTTTAGGGCATTGCTGTTGTACGACGAATAATTTCGTAAACTTTACAAAATTGTGTGATCACTGGGCTTGGATTTTCGATCGCGAGGGTTTCATCACCAGCTGAATTGACATCATCAGTGTGTAGGCACGGGCAATCGCAAAGGACGTCGAACGAGGCCCTTAGTTAAACTTGAACATCATCTTTCCTAAGGGCAAGATGAGAAAGGGAACCTGAGTACGGTTCTGATTGTCTTTTGTGGATAGCTCTTAATTGCCGGACTTGGCTTTCAGAATGCAAACTTTCGTGATTTGAACTTCATGCACAGAGATCGAGAATTTCCGAAGATCATCAACCTGGTCTGCGGACATCAACATTAGTTATTTGCTTATCACTTCTATTTTGTCTCTCATATATTGCCTCCAAAAATACGAGCAGGTAGAGCATTCCCCTATTTTTGAAAACCACCTGGCCAGGTGATATGTGGTGAACACCTCTCACTTTGTAAGATGACCTCAACTAGAGATTATGTTTGGTCCGTTTATGTTTCCGACAAACATTTATACGTTTCATGTGCTTCATTTTCTCAAGACTTGGAACTCAAGGATATTGAGCACAAAGGGCGTTTTTGAAGATCCTTTCACCAAATGCAAAATGTAATGCTTTCAAGATGAAGGTATGCATCAATTAAGATTGAGCGAAATCCAAAAACTATGATTCAGGTTCCATTCAAGTTGACTGCAATTCTCGAAATGACTAGCTCTGGAATTTGTACTATTCTATTATCACAATCAATATCTGCTCAGGACCTTCGTGGTGTCAAGTATATTTTCGCTCTAGCCCGTGTGCACATTGCAGTCCAATATAACATAGTTACAGTCATAAACGGAGCAATATTGACACGGAGACTAAGATTTTCACTTTATGAAATTGAGTCTACCAATATTTGAATAGAAAAAAATTTAATTTTAGTCCGACCATCAACATGCAATGAATTGCCACTATCAGGGACAGGACAGAATATGAGAAAACAAAGTTGGGCTGAACAAACCTTGACTTGAGAATGAACTACTGAAACCGCCTGGTATAGGTACCGGTTCCAGCATGCTTTTGACTTGATACACCGAAAATGGCCTGGTTTTAAGCGGAGATGTCCACTCCCACTGAACGGTATCACCTTGCATTATGGTCAAGGTACTTGGACTCCATTTGTAATTAGATCCGTAAGCTGAAGTAGCGAATTTGAAGGAGAACATAGTGTGTCGTATAAGTGTGTACAACATGTTCACTTTGTTTTACCATATTATTCATGGTTCCGCTGGAAGCTCCCAGAGCCTTTATTTTATACATTTATCTTTCTATATGTGCTCCTTTTTATTTTGACTAGGGCAGTTATTCTGCGAATCCCTCATTGGGATCACAAAGAGCGCGAGTGGGCGCATTTTTTCGTGCAAAGAGGTTACCCAGCGCATTCAAACTGTATACGATAGTAAGCCTTGACTCCTGGGTTCGTGTCAGTAATACCAATGTGAATATATCGTTTTCTTTAATTCACTCCCGTCGACAAATAAAACCTCGAGACATAAGTAAAAGTATTTTTTTAGGGTCCGCTTGTCCTGATGAGTAGTGAGCAGTCCATCACCGCTTGGTGATATCAATACATCTTAATTCTACAGTATGGTAAAATAATACCATTCCAATGAACGCAATCGATCAAAATTAACTTTAGTCGGCGATTGTACCTTGGGTCCGATGGCAAATAATTTTTTCCCCTGCGTGCTTGCTTCATCCTGGTGATAAGCAAAATGATCAGGGGTCCGGTCATTTGACGGCCATCAGTCTAGATTTTTTGAAATTACTGGTCGCATTCTGAAGCAGCTTTTCATACGGTGCTCTATTTTCGTCCATGTATGTAATTGATAGGTACAATCTAGAATCCGGCTCGGTTAAGGTTTAAAGTCTTCACAACATTACAACATTACATCGGTGTGCTGTGATTTTGGTTGCTACCTCAAAGAACCGTCTATTTTAAAGAGAAAATGAAAACAGGAAAGTGTAGGATTGACTACGAAGTAAGCTGAGGTGCAAGTAAGAGAAAAATTTCGAATGTAACAAGGCCGCTGACTGTAGCATGAAATCATATCACATTATTTCCAACCGTCATTTGCTGGTATTTCGTGAACCCAACCAGGCAGTCTAACTGCACCTACCACGCCGGTCCAACGGCGGGGCTTTTCCTGCCTTTTGTTTGTCATCGACTGGTCAACATGACCCATCGGCTAACCACTACCTGTCTCGGAGAACAATCTATAGTGCCTCTTCTTATGGTTGAACTCCAAGGTCCAGAACCCCACATCTAACCTCTGAGCTAACGAGAAAATTCGCTGTCACATTTTGTCAACATTACAAAGATAACGGAATTAAAACGCCAAAATTATTCCCACATATTCTCTTTATGCAACTACGCTTTTAAGTCTTACATCAGAGCCCATCTTACCGATCTTGTACATACCAGGTAATGACTCCATAGATGCATCAAACTGGTGCATGCCAATCAAGTTTTCTTCTTGCGTGAAAACACTTTATCCGATATATTCTACCTCCTGGTAAGATGGGACCTCCCAAATAACTAAATCTGTCTACCTGGTCTACTTCTCCTCTGCAAGAACGAGGTTAGGTTTTGAGCCAGCCAGCTTACGGTAGTATTTTAAAATTTGAAGGTTCCAAACTTATTCCAAATAAAGCTGCATTCTGGTCCAGATGATCTAAAAGAACCTAGAGCTTAGTTGGAACCTTAATACCTAGCACAACAAAGTCCGCATATTCAAAGTCAGACAATTCCCAGTTTGTTCAATATCAGCGCAACTGTTCTGACGTGGAAGTAAGACTAGCTTCATGATCATCGCAATAACAAATTTAAAAAGAGTGGAGGAACAGGAAGAGTCCTGACGAACATTGATCCTAATGAGGAACTCGGGTGAATGATCACCATAACCACGAACCCAGCTTCGGATGCTCGCGCAGAGAAATTTTGGAAAAGTGATGTGATTTTACCTGGCGCATTCTTCAGTGAGAGGCAATGGCGCCGGATTACACAACATACTGGGTCGAATGTTATCTTCTGATCAAATTTCACAGTCATAACTAGTTGAGGTTCACTTACGGGTTTTACAGACCTAAGCCTCACAAAGAACTGCGCACAATTTAGCAGCTGTCGATCGAGACCTTCTATCCAGCGGTAGAGAAACGATATGGGAAAAAGGGAAGACGACCTGCACAGTAATAGAAGTAGAAACAACTCGTGCACCCGAAGCTACAGATTACAGTCTTGAGACTCATGAAATAGCGCAATTCTAGACATTTTGCAGATGTGCACAATATAAGTCCCAAACAGTTTAATCGATTCTGATCCAGTGCCACACTAAGGACTCGATTTGAGGGTCCAATTCAGTTCAGCTTCCGTTTCCACTACCACTAGCCTCGTAACAGCGAGTTCTGGTTTTGGTTGCAATTTCACACCACCATCTGCCCAAACAGCAAAAAATGAACGAAGAAAAATATAGATTGCAAGGTAGTAAATCGAGAACTACATAGAAGAAAGATAGTGAATACAAGAACCCAATGACTGTGGCGCCAATCCAGGTCAACTATTGCCTTCAACCAATGATTTGGGGATCTCGTGGATCCCAACCCGGTAGTCCTACTGTTGATGTGCGAACCAGTCCAGTGGTTAAAGATTTCACACGTTTTCCCTGTCAGAGAATTGCCGTTTCGAATCATCTTCCAACCCCTGAATAGCTCAAAGAACAGACAGTCATTCTGTGGGTATGCGCTAAGCATGTCCCAAAGACCTTAAGTTACTTCGATTAAGTGTCTGCTGCAAAGACTGAACCGTTGGATCCAATATACTAAGCCTAACTTTTAAGATACTCACTAAATTCTACCACCATATTCTACCAATATTAGAAAGGCAAGGGAGGTCAAACACGGAAATTCTTCGCATAACACACGTCACAGGTGCTTCAAATTAGCAAATGCTACTCGGGTTTCTGTGTTGTTGAAGACACCTTATCCGATACACGACCACCTGGTGAGATACAACTACCCAAGTAATTAAATCTACCCACCTTCCGCACTTGTTCGGCTTCTAGTCAATCCAGTAGTACAACACATTTTGCGCTTAGAGTGTGCAAAACATCCCAAACATACCTACAGGATTGCTCACAGAATGGAGAAAAACCTATCTGGGTTCCAACTTAGTAGAAAAACATCGTTCGCATATTCTCAGTCAAATATCTTCCTATATGAAAAAATATCGGTGTCACTATTCTCGTATAAGGATAGGCCTGTCTCCATATTCATCTCAATGACAAAATTGAAAAGATGAAGGGAGTAACCTTAACGCACATCACTTCTCGTGGTGAACTTGGATGAAACCTTGCCATAAATACGAATTCGGCTTCGGCTGTTTGCACACAGATTTTGATTAAGTGAAAGGAATTTACGCAGCACACTGTTCGTTGAGAGGCAGCGCCAACGAATTGCACGATCGACTGAGTCAGACGACGCTTTCAAATCAAAAAATGCAGAAACCCCGGGTCTACGGAATGTCTATATTCTAAAATCTGTGACAAAATGAAAATTCGGTCATTACAACCCCGACCGAGACGGAAACCGGCTGGATTCTCACGCATACACCTTTCGTGAGTACTAGATAATCAGCGGAGCATAAGGCCCGTGATCAGTTTAGGTCCAATTCCCATTGAACTAGTTCCTCTGTGGTTTGCACATAAGGATCTATAACACTTCTAGTAAATCGGCGCAATCGCTGATTCACACTAGTCCTTAGGAATTTCTTTCCTTTCCCAGATGGCTGTAACAGTTTCAATTTCCCTACTTTTAACTATCCACCGATGCCCATCGTCATTTCTCAGGTTCCTGGTCAGCTGAGGTCTCAGGGATTTGTGCGTTTCATTACTGGGGGACTGATCTACGAGCTTTCGACAGAGTAACTAAGGTGAAGGAAGTGCATCGTTTCTTAGATTTACGAGGCATGCAGTCCTGCGTGGCAGTGGCTGCTCAGTGCACGGCTTCCTTAATCTGTTCCCATTATTTTCTCGGATCCTGGTATTTTGTTGTGACAGTAATCGGGTTATGAGGTCTGACAGAAACTGAAGTTGGTGATCATCGTTGAAATCAGCCGCGTGGGACGCGTGGTGTTCTTGTTAATGCCACCCCGGACTAAAGACAAACAAAAGCGAGCATAATCTAAGTTCACAAGTGTGAATGAGCTTTATACAAGTCACCGGTGGCCGAAGGTAATCAGATCCATCAGAATCCATTGCCGCAAAGTAGAAGGAGGGAGGCAAATGAGCCTGTCTTTTGATGGAAATAAATTTTGGATGAAGTGTCCACTGTTTTCGATTCGGTCTGCGAGATCTAAATTGGCCGCAGATATGGCCTTCATTCCTCCACGAAACTAAGAACCAGATCGATTGGAGAAATGTCTAAAGCACTATTTAGATTTCAAGGGGCTTGCACTGCAAGTTCATTCCAATCAGCTTCGTGATGCCATTTTATATCATTGAACCGTGAGCAATCTATACGAGAGCTCCTTTCTGTTACTTGGAGTTTTGGACTTTGTGACCCAGGTATCTTGTACCATTCAATTACGAGGTATATTCGGATACAGTCACTAGCACCTTTCATCTGATCTGTTACTGCGAATTATTTCGAAACCTTTTGCATCTTTGTAGGCTAATTTTAGATAAAACTCGTGGATAACGTAACGCTGGTGATTAGTAACGAAGACCGAACAGCTCAGTTTTTTCACAAAATACAATGTGCTGACAGTCTTGATTAGTCATTAAATTCAAACGTCTTCTCCAAATCAGTCACTCAACTATTTGAGTACGAGATAAAAACAAACCGGTTTAGCCAGTACAACTACAAATTTGTTTAAAAAGTGCAAAATCCTTTTTGATGGTGATGACCTAAATTTTACGAGGATTGTATGTCAGTTTGATGTAGTCTACCGCTGTTTGGTCGCGTCAACTCACTTGGATTCGTGTCACTGTTTGTAATGTTGTGAACAAGTCTGGCAGGTTTGAGCTTGCATTGGATTCGCGCAGACGATTGGTTGATAACTTCACAACCGGCCCATCGTGGTCCTAGGCAAGTGTACGCTTGATCACTTGTACCTCGGAGGAAAACTTTTGTGGACGAACTGAATCCCTCACCAAATACGTCTAGAAATTTTCCGCCCATCCAACTTCCCCAGTGTTGAGATACGTTAGCCACGTTGAACACGTAAGTAAGGTTCAAACTGTGAAATAGAAACCAACGATTAGGGAGATAAACCACATAAAGGAGATTTCATTTAGAAAACGAATTGAAATTCTTTGCGAATAATGTAGCACGAGTTTTTTGGCCACAACGTTTCAGATTGTGGGAAATAAGTGTTCATTAATTTATCCTTGCATTAGTTATTCAAAATGCAAAATATTATTTTTCTTCCACGAACAACTGCCAGCTCGCATTAAAGTGTGCTCATTCGTATTGAGGACGGCCTTAGAGAAGGTGCATTTTTATTGGTTTGATATAAGAATGTTTTGCATTCCAGTGTCGTTGCTGATTGGTGGATGGATTCAGCAAGGAAGGAGAAGAGTTCCAGATTTAACCGCGCACATTTATCGACTACAGTCAGTTGAATCATTACTTAATTCCTTTGGCATGGACAAAGATGATCTATACGAATTGCCGTCTGGGCTGGATTACCTGATTTAACTTTGCGGTCGAGTCTGAAAGAACAATGTAAGAATCAGACTAAAGCAATCAGATTAACGCGGCACGATTACTCGAAACGCGTGGTCAATGTTACTCCAATAACCCGTTTTCTCATCTAGTGAATACCGAGTCGTCCGCTTTACCAGCTACTTGGCACGCGCTTCTCTGTTCGTCGACCAAAATAACGATTCCTCCTCTGTGTGGCGTTTGCCCCTGCCCCAGCTGCGGACGATTTGGTAGTTGAATCCGACAACACTGAGGTCATGTGACCCTTTGGAAATAGTTTGATTTGCATGAAAATCCTTTAACTCAGCTGTTGGTCAAATACTTTTTGATGCACAACTGAGTTGTCGACAAATGCTACGGTTCCGAAGGCGCACGGCCTGTGTACAAAATTGGTCCGATTGTATAAGCTGAATGAAAATTGAGAACAGTCCTGCATTCATCTTATCCGCACCATACTTCCCCGGAGTGGAGCGCTGGGTTACTGTTTGAATATTTATGTTGACATATAGAACTTAATTTTTCGCACTGCTGTATGAACGGTGTTGGTCTACTGACGTACAGCGGTTGTCTTTCTAACATTACGTACGACCGATTTTAGGAGGGTATGAGGCATTCTTAATTGTATCTCTCTGAGAATCGCATTGTTCTAGCACATATTAGGACTATTGGACCACAATTCGCCAAGCATTTCACAGTAAGTGTGCGCTGTATTTTCTGGCTAATTCGAGTAACAACTATTTGGGCATCGAAAACTGCAGTCTCTTCAGTTCTTTGGTTAAAGAGATTTTCGTCTGCGCTGCAAGGCAAACAGTAAAGTTTTGAGAACACATGGTTAACTTATGTCGTCACTTTTCTTTCAGTGTCGTCTCCTTGGCTATTTGCTTTTCAATTCTGCTGTACATTCTATGGTTCTCTTGCGTCAAAAAGAAGTGACATTTGTTCGATAATATCAACAGATATATTTGTTCGAAGTATCACAGGCGCGATCGCATTCAAACTAAACAAGAGGGACATCCTCAGTCTGTTGAGCTAACCAAAAACAATACGATCACACCTGAGAAGCCATCATTGCGAATACCGATGCTCTCGAAACAGGAAAATGTCCACTTGGTGACAAGTGAACACTCTTCGGATAATTGTGGCCTGTGACCGAAACGGCTAATGAAATTTCATGAGATTACAATCATTCCATCCAACCAAAAACAAGTGAAATGTTCTGTATTTTTGCACATTAGTCAGTTTTTCTAACGGCGATTGCTTTTATTTCCACCTCGTGCCAAAAGCACGCACACAGATACACACACACGTACTTGGAAGTTGATCGACCTCCGGCTGCCATCCAAACCCAAATCGGGTAAATTCCGGGTTTTGATTGTTTCGGAGCTTGGAAAATCAGCTGTGTTCCACTCGTTACTGTGATGTTATTAACCATCACTTGACCAACCGTTATTTTACTTCCGTCTGTGAAATTTTCTCCGATCACAGTAATCTGTACACCACCTGCAAAATACAGGGGCGAAACAACCATGGTGACCAAAGATTCGGTGTAAACTTTATAGAATCGTAGTATGAACGTCAATATGTGACATACATGCCTAACTACTCACTTGGGAATATATGAAAAACCAACAGTCAGACTTATTCATTAAGAATCCGACCAAAACTCTGATCCTCAGACTAATTTTTACTCGTCTCACTAGGCAGCTCTCCAATAGATGTAGCAAAACCCAAATGGATCAGAAAAGATCAACAAACAACTCTACGGTGACCTTTAGTTTACCTTAGGTTTGTACTAGGGAAAAGTAGAAAAGCCATTTTCTCTGGAGGCACCGATTCCAAATGAGTGGCAAACTGCATATTGGAGTCAAAAACACCGGGTTGACCCTCGAAGATTACACAATACAGCAACAGAGATTGCTTTACGATACCACTAATGACCTATCGGCAAATGATGGATAACTTTAAGTCTAGACAAGACGGTCACCAAAAAGATAATATGTGCTCATCCCATGCCAGTGGGTAGTGGTCATGCCAAACGCAACAACCAAAAATTAATGCTTAGTAAAAAATCCTATTCACCGTCACTTAGAATAGCCACTATTTTCAGTTTCTTCGAAATGCAAGCTTAGTCGCGAAATTTTGACAGACATTACCAGCTAGCGGAATGGGTCCATTGGGATTGACCGAAGAAAGATTCGGGGTGATTGCCGCATCATAGGTGATGGCTACGGAGCCAGTGATGACGATTCCCAGCTGCTCCACGGTCACACTTACGCTACCATTCGAATCCTGGTAAGAAAACGGTGATATAAATATATTTCAGCATGACTAAATGACGTGTCTGAATGCAACATCTTGATATGCATTAGTAAAACCATGCAGTCCAGGTCAGCACACACCAGGATATCCTCTTGACCACCTGGCTGGATTTTTGCTAATAGTTTGTCTACCTTTTCTTTATGTATTTGCCATTTAAAAGACGCACTAACACAAGTAAAGCCCCAAATTTGCGCACATCTGGCGAGTGGCATTCGTCAATGAAGTATGATATTCGTTTATGCTAATCAAATCATTTAAAATGCACTGAATTCCCCTATCTCTATCGTATCATTTATCATCTGTGGATGGCAAGTTGATCAGATGTCATTTTGGTTTGATCTGTTCTTGGAACATGACATCCTCCTAATCAAGTACGCATCGCGTATGGAATCAAATTAACCTAACAAAATTTTACACAACTCATCTGTTCGTTGTGTTTTGTTCGAGCCACAACTCATCCTTAGGCAATAAAAGTAATAAGTTGACACCAAGTGAATGAGTTTGAGCTGATAGTCCACTTTTGAGTTCGAATCGATCATATGTTTTGAATCGGATAATAACTGGTATACTCGTATTACCAGCAAATGCGCACTTTTGAAGACAACCTCGATCGTGAGCTTTTTGTTTTATGCGTTTAGATGTCGATTATTGGAATCCAAAGTGTTGAAATCTCGTCACTTGTTCATAGTTTCGTTTGTGCAATGGACCGGGTGAACTGATTTATTTGGACCTACCTGTCGCTAGCCTACTCACTAAAATGCATTGACGGAGCATACACTGCACCGAGAAAAGTGCGCCTTTTTACAGTCCTGCATAAAAACTCTGCAGTTTTCTTAAATGATTCATCAACTTTCAACGTGTTCTTGCTCAGGTCCAAGAATGAACTCACCATGGATTAACTATCTCATACTTGCGAAGTCTCATCACGTTTATGGATTGACTGATGAAGCATATGATGAGGTGTGTGTATTCGCATTTCGCCAAACATAAGCCGATTATTTTTACTTTCATTAAAGTACACTATGGTTGTTCAAGTAGTTGTCAAATAGAAGATACATGTTGCCTTTTGGAGAAATACGACGTCTAATATCATGGCACCGTACTTGGCTCGCCAATGAAATTTCAGAAACGTAGCTTCCAGTTTTGCAGCACATCATTGCATCCTGACAATATGCTATCGTAGATGCTCACGCAATCTCTGCCCGTAAACTGTAGAGCAGTGCATAATAATTGGTGCAGCTTACGGTACGTACGCACAAATGTGTCCGTGTAAGATGGATTGTGTTTTAGTGTTTTGCAGACTAGATCTCATTAATGTCAGTTATGTGACGATTCTGAATTGTTTTTCCATAGTTCGGCCACAATGAGGGAAATAGTAAAATATCTGCTGAGTGATCGGTTCTATTGGTTATGTAAACTAGCTTCTCCATGTTCCAGATTTTGAGGGACGGAAGAAGCGGTTTTCTCCTGGAGGCAAGTTGACGGTAACTCCTAACGACAGCAGAGCACGTGACCAGACTGAGTCAGCCAATCTAGAAGGTAATACCGACGTGGAGCTGCCACTTATCCCCTCCGGAGCCACGGTCCTTATCAATTGCCGAAGTTGCGGCCTCACCCGGAACCGCGACGTCACCTTTAACAACAAGCAAATGAATTAGCTCCCGGTTCCGGAGACCCAAGCCGCCGCCAGGCCCATAAGTCATACCAAGGTAACTGGCTCAATGGCAGCAACCCTGACTGCTTGTTCTGCCCCATCAGGGGGCAGTGCATTCTGGTAATGAATATCCCCGAATGGATGCAACTGACGGCTGAGGCACGTCTGTATCATAATGCAACGCTGCTGCGAACCTCTTGAAAACTTCTGTAATGAGTGAAGAAAAGTTAGATCAGAAAATTCGCCTGAGGAACACCTTCAGGTTCGTCAAAAACTCGGATTACGTTAACCCCCATCCCCCATTGAACACTAGACGTCGCGCTGGGATCCGTGAACGAGACCAAGGCAGTTTCTCAAAGGGCCAACGCGTACCCTGAGAGATCTAGACGTCATGAACAGAGTCAAGTTTAGACAGACTCGTGCCGAGTTATACAAACGTCGTCAGAAGGACGAGGTAGGCATATTCGTCCGGAATTTTCGGGTGGAAAAGAGCCAACCCCGCCTCCTGTCGGTTGCTGTCGCACTTACCTACCCTACATAATTCGTGTCGTGAGGCATGTCTCGGTGTCGATGGGGCCTCACAGTCTCAGGGGTCTGCTCTGGTTACCTCGACCAGCGTCCGTTGTATCAGCGCAAACGAGACGAGTTGGAAGCATTGGCATTGCAGAAGCTGCCGGCTGTCATCATCACCGAGACGTGCCTGATTCGGAGGCATCTAAATCCGTATATGCAATTTTCCGAGCTGACAAGGCCGAGTCTAAGCAACGTGGTGGTGTTGCTCTGCTTATCCGTGACGGGATCTCAATCTCACGAGTATGCAGCTTTGTCGATCAAAATAGGCATGGCAAAGCCACCTGGTGCAGACTTAAACTGCCCAGTAACGGCTAATAATGGTTGGCATCCACTACCGGCCCCCTGGTGTTGACTGCTCTGACTTCTTGGATGTATTGTGCAGCTGGGCTTGCAACGGTCACTGCTTGGTGCTAGAGCACTTCAACGTGCCTCACGCGGAATGGATGGTGCTCAGGTGCCTCTCAGGAGTCGACTTGTTTTCCAGGAAATTTCTCGAGGTTATCACTGTACTAGCCCTCTACCAGCATGTTAGAAGACTCACATATATTCCTGCGGCCCAGGAATCAACCTTTCGTCTGGTCCTGTCACCTTGATGGTCCGATGGTGTCTTTACTGACCACCTGCCGCTTCTCAGTTCAAGCAACCACTTAGTCTTAACCATTCATTCATGCTGGGTTGTTCCAAGTCTTCCACAGCACCTCTCAACACCCAACATTTGGAAGCTGGCCTGGTCAGTGACCCGCGACGGTTTACTGAGCTTGGAATTTGCTCCCTCCCTCCCCAGGACGCCTCAGAAGCCATACCATGGTCCTCTCTTGATTCGATCGCTAATAGTATTCCACGGTAAAGAGATGTAACCAATCTTCCGGCTCTTTAGCAACCAGCGAGGACTTACGATAAGCACAGAGCCTTAAGGAACACATGCACTGTCCAGAAACTGACGAGACACAGGCAGTTTGAAGAACCACTGAGATTGAGTCGGAAACTATACCAAAGCGGCTGTTTGGTTGCCACCGAAGGAGGACCCGAGCCAGAGTGGAGATCCCTGCCCTCGAATTTATGGGTCGGTCAGCGGAAACGGATGCTGATAAGGCCGGGGTGTTTGTTCTTCAGTACTCTTCTATCTATTCCCAGGAACGACTCCCTGTTCTGCACTGGTGTACTCTGCTCCGACGCTATCAACCGAGAACATACCTGTGGCCAAAGTCCTCGAGCCATTGAAGACATTGAAGACGTCACAGTCTCCAAGCCCGGAAGCCATTCACCCAAGTATTCTGAAGGAATTGGCTGATGTCTTCACTCGGACGCTCGTTGAAGTCTTCAACCATTCTCTGACAACAGGGGAAGTTACCAGCTGAATGGAAATTAGCCGTAATTTGTCCATTGTTCAAGAGAGGCTCCCGCGACGCCCCTGTTGCCAGGCGAGGTTACCATTCGGTATCAAAAGTGTAAAGTCGCCTTGTTCCCATAAGATCAGTCATGTGACAGTGAGAATGGATCAGATCTGGGAAACAGGACCGCCCTACTTCGATGAATGACGCGCGGGCTAAAATCCTGACGGAAAACCCCAGAGATGGCAAATCACCAAAATTGTAAAGAAGTAGAAACATGTTAAACACGTTAATGCCGTTGACTGCTCCGCTCAGCCAAATCGTCTGGTTCAACTTAATGCATTGGCACATCTCTTTGAGGAAAAACCGTGGGCGAAATTCGAGCTATTCTAGGTACCCGACCGATTATGGCATACATACCGTTTCAGCACTTTAAGAGTTGGCAACAATGATCAATATACGAACAACTACCTGCCTCAGAGTATGGGGTGTACAGGGGCAGTCAATCTGCCTTCATAAGTGACTCATATTCCAAACGCATTAATCCTTTCACCTTCAGCTCCTGGTCGATCAAAGTAGCTCAGTGAACCAGTTTTGTACGTCTCGCGTCTGCGCAATCAATAAAGTGTTTCCAGAACAGTGCGCTCACATTGCGAGGGCACTGATGTTCAAATGCCTACATTGTATGCATAAATTCTGCTCCCTACAACTATGCTTCTGAGCCGTAAAGCGGGAACGAGCTTACGAATGAAGTATAAACCCAACCTCTGATTTACAGTAGAGTATTAGGACAAAAAGAAATGTGCTTCAGATTACTGAACATTCTTCGAGTTTTTGCTTGAGCACAGACACCACATAAGATACACGACCACGGAGTACGTTGAAATTGCCCCAAATTGCAGATTTTGTCCACTACGCTGAACAACTTCTAGATCAATCCAGTCCTGCAACAACATTTACCAATTCTGAAGCGTCAAACGCATTTCAAACCCATGTACACTATCCCATCGGGAAAAATATTAAACTTGACTGAGCGCTCACTCAGCAACACAACATCGTTCATATATTCTAAAGCAGACAGCTGTCCCCACGTACAAATATCAGTTCTGCTACTTACACACGAGGTTAAAAGTATCTCCATGCGTATCTCCATTACAAATTTGAGGATAAGCAGTGAAATTGTGTAATCCTGAAGATAAACATTTCTCGCCGGGAGCACATGTGAACGATTGTAGTGAGCACGAATGCGCCTTCGGATACTCTCGTGGAGAGATTGCAAAGTGAACTGAATTTATCTGACATTCTGTTCAGTGAAATGAATCGTCAGAAAACTGCGCTGCCGACTGAATCTAACGTCGCTTTCCTATCGGGGCGGAAAAACATCTTGGGTCTTCCGAGAATGCTCCTATGTTCTACTACTTGTCGTGTGAAGATCAATCTGATAGTGGATCGGCTTTATTCCTACGCAAGTGACTTTTTCAGTTACTAGCTTTTTCAGTTACATTCTACACTAGCTAGCTAGTGTAGAATGGTGGTCGCGATTCTTTCGGATGCAATACATACGAAACTAATTTCCCCATGATTTTCATGCAGTGAGTTATCACCCTCCTTATAAATCGGTGCAGTCGCCTGTTCACACTAATCTCTAGGTTGTCATCCCTTTGCCCCATTCAAATCCACTTTTGTAACTCTGAGGCTAAAATTTCACCATCCTTGCAAAGGCCAGCGGCTGTCTATCGGTCTCTCGGAGAGATCTGTCCCTCTGTCGACCTGTGCTTTTTATGGAGGAACGATATCCACCTGATTTGTTCCACTTATTGGCACTGGTAAGGAACCTGCTACCTAATTGAACAAACTGAATAGCTTCCTGTAATTCCTTGAGCAACACTTTTCCCACGCTCCTGAAAATGAATCAGTGTATCATTGGATTTATTGGCTACCTCACTCACACCGGGCATCTGTGGACCCGTATTTCTTATCAGTCAGTAGAGACCGCAATTAGTTCTCGTGGTTACGGCATTTTCCACGTTCATACCAGGGTTTTCCCGCACCTTATTTTGTGTGGCCTCAGTAATGCGGATATGCGTGCTTACAACAAAGTAGATAAAGTCAAGGATATCCGCGTTCCTGAAGTTCATACGGACAGGCATCTTGCATAATGATCGCCGCTGCGTGCATGGCTTCTTCTATATTCCCACAGTTACGTCGGATCCTGAGCATTTGCGTACAAAGATAATCGCGTTGAGGGTTCCGTATATAATACAGGTTGCGGTTACCGTCTAGGGTTAGCTGTGGAGGACGCGTTTTTTGTGTAGGTGTGACGGCATGCTGAGCACAATTAATCACGACTTTGAACGTGAGTCAACAGGTTTAAAGGCTATAATCAGTGGTCATGTATATGTGACGAACGACAGCTGTTAACATGTTCAGAACCATGCGACTGACGTGTATGCAAGAGATTGTTAACCGAAATCCAGTCTGACAGAGCTTTCTCGACTCGCACGTTCAGAGTTACTCTGACGCCAGAATGTCCAGGGAGCACATAAGACGCGATCACGCGATACTCGAGGAGTGGAGCAACGGAAGTTGGCTTACCTGGCCTATGAACAGTGGTTGCAGATGGGTCTTGGAAACTCGTCTCGAAGACGCAGCACAACCCTGTCTCGAAAGTCTCAAGACTTGTAGCTAGGACACCCTATTGTCGTATTTGGTTTATGGGTAAAAAATGAAGGCAGCCAAGTACGAAGAACACTTAGGTGTAAATATTGCGTTTTAATTATATACCGCTGTTTCACTAGTGTTTCTGCCATCTATATCCACCGGCCGCTAGTAAACATGGTGTCCTGTGCGGACCTTAAACCACAGGAACAACAGTGGTGACGTTTCATAAATAAACAGCACTGGAGGTGCTTCAACGAGAAATACTTTAAATCTTCCCACATTGCATAAGAAACTTTCGTCGGGGCTTCAACCGGAGTCTCTTAAGGCGGTGCGGTGGTGACCCAGCAGTAAGGCTTTGTACAGGAGGCTATTTATCACTGCGGAACATCCTCGAAGAGGTTGCGATTGCCATGCGTGACGATTGATGCAGTGTGGGGCCGTTTTTATCGATGTAATTCTTGAACGATGATGGTCAGATATTGTTAGCGAAAGCAGTCTTTAAGGTAATAATTCTAACAAAAGTGATCTGCAAAGTAGCGCAGTGTGTCTGACTAGAAACCCATCTTCTGGGATCGTCTATTGTTTCGCCCACTTGCCAGCTCAAATTGAAACTCATCATGGAAGACCTAGAGTCTACTTAGATATGCCTCTATCCATTGGCTTTCCTAGGGCGGCTGAACCTTCGGCTTGAGATGGGCCAAACTGCATAGCTCATTGGGTGATGAAGGTGTCCAAAGCATTCACCACGTCAGAGTGCGGTCTCATTATGTCAAACCAAGTCAAGTCAAACAGCTCACTGGAGTGTCGTTGACTCCTTAGCTGGAACGGTTTGGACACGAACGAAATAGAGTCAACAGATCAGTCGTTAGAAGCATAGTAGGCAAATATGATTTCAAAATCGATGCATTTTTTCATGCAAATGAAGCTATACACTGATGAAAGGATTAAATGAAATAGACGAGCCATGGGGGAGCGTGACCTTATCATACATGGATGAGTAATGATACAACGAGGATAAAATAGTCTACGGCATTGTGAATAAACTGGAATAATAGCATGAGTAAAAACAAGAAATTTTGTAGACAAAATTTATTTTTTTCAAACCCGTTGGAAATCACTTGAACTTAGTGAATTATGGCACTTAACACTACCTTATCCCATCAGAGTTACGCGATTGATAATTTTCTCTAAATAATACCATCTGTCCGAGCAGCAGTTTGGTTGCTTCTGTTGGTTCTTTTCACTTCACAAACCGCGATGTTGAGCAAACTGGTTCAGGATATAAGCAGTCACTATTTTCTCATTAAACGTTAAGTAAAAGTAGCTGGTTAGATCAAGGGCAGTGAAACGTCGATATCCACGAAAACACCAATGATATTCCACGGCAGACTAAAATGGAAATATAGAATTCCATTCGTTGAAAATAACGGTCGAAATAATCTGGCAATTATTACAAGAGGAACAAAGAATCTAACTGTGGCCCAAAGTACTACTTCGATGGAGAATAGAGGTATCTGCCAAAATGGTTTCTAATCAGCATCAACAATGCGGTTAGTTTTAATTACATTGCATTAGTTTATCCACCATTCTCTGGAATAGTTCAGCTTTTAGGTCGACTGTTTGACAACGATAATGTTTGTCGTAATTCGTGCTCAGAATTTAGTGACTACTGAATTTCAGCCGTGACGTTAGATTCAGATAGTCAATGCTCAAAATGCCCCCTCCCATGAACGGGCACATTCAATGGGCAAGCACTCATGACTGAATATGTTAGCGTTAACCGCATCAACGCCCACTGGAAGCCTATAACAGTCAACTGACGTGGGCAATATAAAGCCATCAAGCTGTTTTTGCAATTATCACCTCAATAATACTGGATACTTTAAATGAATTGACATAATTTCTAGAAAACAATTTATTGCTCATATTCACCTAAGAAAAGCAGAAAAATGACGTTGCGTACAATCCGTCTGTGAAATCAGTCTGTTCGGCTAACAGTTTTGTGTTTTAATGGCTTTTACTTTTAGTCAATACATTTTCAAACAGTTTATCGTCAGAAAGATAAGGGGTGGCAATGGGATCACCTCTAGGGCCTCTATTTGCCGACGTCTTTATGGCAAAACTAGAAAATACCCTATTACGGTCATTGATCGGACAGTTCACACTCTACAAACGTTACGCAAACGATATTATTTGCGTGGTCGATGGGAATGTCGATATTACACACATGTTGTGCAAATTCAACAGTGCCTATCGGAATGTCCAGTTCACTCTTGAAAAGGAGGATGTTTGTCTAAGTCGTCGATTGGATGGCTCTGCACGGCTGTCCGTACATTGGAAAGCTACTTGGAACGAACAGTACATTCATTTCAGCAGTTTTGTGCCGCTTAAAGTAAAACGAAACCTTGTACATTGCCTAGTCAATAGGGCACGGAAAATCAATACTGAAGATACTATAGAGGAAGAGCTTCTTTTCCTACGGAATGTGTTTTGGCAGAACGGCTATCCTGCAGGTTTCATTGAGAAAACCGTGGGAGTCTGAAGAAAGACATATGAAGGTAACTGTGGAAAAGAAATCCCTGTACATAAGTTTTCCCCTTAAGGGTGACACTCCAGCGGACGTCATCTATCACAGATTGTCCGGGGCTGTCGATAAGACGTTCCACGCAGCAAAACTGCAAGTAATGTTTTCATCAAAGTCACTCGTGCAATCACACCTAAAAGATGGTGTGCCGGATTCTATGGCCTCATTCTGTGTATACTCATTCACCTGTTCCTGTGGGGCAGCGTACATTGGCCGTACATTCAGACGCCTATCTGAACGGGTTCGTGAACACCACCCGGCTTGGTTACACACAGGAGGGATTAAAACTAACACCAGTGCTGTGTTCACACTTGGTGGATTTCAACCAAGTAGTGGATGTTGCTGAAGCGTTCAGAATAATCTACAAAGTCCGGCGTGGGTTATCAGAACTCGTGAAGTCCCGAGTCTTGTCTACACACACACACACACACACACACACAAAAGTGGACTGTAACCTATCATCCCCTTCTTATTTGCAGTAAATCACATATAATGTTATGTACTGGCATGATTACAAATAACTGAAAACGAGCTTGTTCGTCACACTGCGCTATTTCTCAGTTTATATTCGTTTAACATCACTTACCGTTTCCGGAACAAAACACTTGATTGCAGTTGAGTTGGCTCCTAGGACGAGACACTTGTTCCGTCCCACCAGAACATTCATGGTTTGCGGATCGAATCGAGTACCGACAATATCCACAGTTATGTTTCCTAGAAAATTATGTTACGTTTCAGATTTCATGGTAAAATTAAGAGTTTAATAATATATACTGGGAGAGTCTGACCTAGAGAATCTGCTGTTGCTTGCTGACACTTAAAAAACAAGCTATCGCATTCCCGCCGTTGTATTTGCCTGCATGTTTGTTTTTTAGGCCAATCGATAAACGACTTAATTTTTGAATCGCCAACAACTTTTATACACCTTGGCGATCTTTCACTGGCAACTTATGATAAAGCGATTCGGTAACTAAGTTTCTGAAATGGCTAGACAGGTATTCCGGTCAAAAAACTTACAAATAGGAACTAATTATGCCAATCTTTGCATTACCAGAGGTATCACCATTCCGAATGGTCCTTCAACTCACCTCCCAAAGGGCTTGTGCTTGGATTTACGGAGGTGATGGTTGCTTCAGCAGAGCCAAGGTCTACTGTAATCATATCACTGAATCCGAGCTTTCCAACTAGGAGGCGAGCTTTCTGGCTACCAGCTTTGATTTCCGTCAAAGGTGAAGCATAGAATTCCAGTTGTGTGGCCGTAGCCGTTTTCGCCTTAACTATTTCCACTGTTCGGTTTTCTGAATCAAGCCAGTGAAATTCATTCGCTTCCGGCTTGTCCGCATCAAACCCCGTGCCTGTTACACGCAATACGTAGTTGTTCGCATCTGAAGTGTAATTGAATGGAATTATAATTCAGCTCAAAACGACAGAGGGAACATGGTGAAACGGTAAAGTATGTTCACGCATCTATGAGAAAAACTAATTGGTATGTTTTGCGAAAAAGGTTTTTTGCTGCACATTTGCCACATGAATAATTAGGCAGGGTGGAAATCAAACGAAACGGGAAACAGGTGTTCGATTACAACAAGAAGCTCTCTTCTATGAAAGTAGAATTTTTAAAAATACAAGACTATGGAAAACGTGTAGAAGATAAGACTCAATTCTGATAATTCGTAACCGGTCAAATCAATTGATATTTTTGGGTATATTTTGTGGTAAAGTTAGGACCTTCGTGAAGCGTCCCTCTCTAGCACTCAGTCCCAGGGAAATGGTTTGAAAATGGAATATGTACTACTTTTATGGTTTCCTGACCTCGACTACCAAATTTATTCAATCAACTTTTATCGTAATTGTGTTTGGGTACATGTCTGGTACAAACCCTACATCGTTTCACCGGAACTCACAATGAACGTGTTTAAATGATCCATTTTTCCCAACCTTCATATCAGACAATTCGATTAAACCGTGGAATTCTTAATCAGTACTCACTTGTTAGCAGTACACTGCTAATTGTGGGTTTCATAGATCCCGAAAATGTGTGCTTGCAAGATGATGCACATTTGGTGGGAACATTGTTCAAATACACGCGAACCTGAAAATCATATGGCTAAATATTACTGACTAACTCCGGGGAGCATACGAAATGCAAATAAGTTTTGAACATGCTTATACAAAAAACGAAGACAATTTTCGAATAGGGAAATTCGTGACCATGTGAGGTTGCTGTGAGATAGAACGAAGAACATCATTTAGAATGGTCACATTTTGACACAGAGGTCATGGTAACGGTCAAGCCGATAAGGTCTTGGCGTTTGGACGAGAAGATAGCGGGTTCGACTCCACCCACCGCCGGTCGACTTCCCCACTTGGCAGCTCTCTGATGACTGCGTACCCCTTACTGAAAACTAATGTTTATTGTTACTTCGTTAATAAAGGAAGTGGAATGGTAAGCAAAAGCTTTCAGTTCCATAAGAGCTCAAGGTTTTAGGAATTTGTAAACAATAAACAGATGAACAAGCAGCAATTGCGTGTTTTTAAATCGCAAAGAAGGCCTTGACATTTTGGCAATAAGCATTGCAAAAAGACGTTGGGTTCCTTATTTCCCTTTGCAGATCAGAAATTAACTTCTCCAAGAGGCTTGGTGTATAGTGAGACGGAAAATTCACAGGGAGAATAAATCAGTTCGAACTGATTGTTAACAAATTGTCATTCAATTTTTGACTGATTATTCAAAGCAAACGAACCTGTTGGATCTGGCTTATTTGGGCTCGTCGAACACGCACACCCGCTGAGTTGTGAGCTGGCATACAAGCCAGGATGAACAACGGTAAACCAAGCGATGTAAGTTAAAGAATTGGACCTGTCTTGACAGAAAACATTTCTTGTTCTACCATACTTCGCGTCATCAGGATCTTCTGTACGGTCGACTAAACAAGTAATCCGGATGAAACGATGCCTTTCCGCGCGAAGCCAAACATTGTATAAGGTATTGTTATTTTAGAGACTGTTAGAGTTGGTTTCTTGACATTTCAAAGAATTCAAGCTCACCGGCAATGAAAGATCTTTAGCCTCATGGATGCCGTAAAAACAAATAGCAGATCTTTTTTTATGTATTGTACTTCATTTATTTATAAAATTACTTGATTTTTAGGAAAGGGGCCGAGGCAAACGGATACCTTCCGAGTGGGGGATGCAACAACTTTTCTAAATTACAATGTACACTGCATTTTCATCCTATTACCAGAGACGATGCTATGAAATGCGTTTAGAATGTATATTCTAAAGAATTAAATAGCAATATTGCTTCTTTAAAGATTTTGAACTCACTGGAGCTGAACACTCCCATAAACCTGGGCCTAATTAGAAATAAGAATTTTCAACCTCACACTAGCTTGTTGTAGTTTTGACTGTTATCTCGCAACACCAAATAATAGGGAAAGAAAACTAGCGGGATCAGAGCTCATGAGAACTATGACAAACCAGAAACATATCAAACACGTGAACTCCGCTGACCGGAGTCATTCGGCCGTATTACCTAATTTGTCCAACGATTGCACTGGCACAATTCATAGAGGCAAACCGGGCAGCATAATTATACTCAACCTGACCAGCCAACGGATTGCGGTGTACATTCAATTCCACCAACTCATGAGTAGACAATGCTCACCACAATGCCCACTATTGCCTGCCTTGAAGAACAGTGTGTACAAAAGCAATCGATCTGCCACCATACGTGACGAATATCCCAACCACAAAAGCCTTACATATTTAGTGCCTGTTTGACCGACTGAGTTCCGTGAAATTAGGTTTGCTTTCAGATTAATCCAGTCCTGTAACAACCTTTTCCATTTTGAAGGTGCCAAACCCAACCCAAACTTAGCTACATTGTTCTTCAGACAATCCTGAATAATGTGCAACTTAAGTGAGCTCTCACTCAGCAACACAACATCGTTCATATATTCTAAAGCAGACAGCTGTCCCCACGTACAAATATCAGTTCTGCTACTTACACACGAGGTTAAAAGTATCTCCATGCGTATCTCCATTACAAATTTGAGGATAAGCAGTGAAATTGTGTAATCCTGAAGATAAACATTTCTCGCCGGGAGCACATGTGAACGATTGTAGTGAGCACGAATGCGCCTTCGGATACTCTCGTGGAGAGATTGCAAAGTGAACTGAATTTATCTGACATTCCGTTCAGTGACAGCCGCTGCTTGAGAATCGAGCTATCGTCTGAATTGTACGTCGTCTGCGGCACAAATACCAGTTTTGCTTGCTGACGCACGGAGATGCGATCGAAGCAGTCACCATCGGGTCGGGGACCGGCTACTTTTGAGGGATCTGAATAACCGGCGAATATTAGCTGCAACAATCCGCTGGGATGAAGTAATTTTCAAGCTTACGGAACAATAAACCTGCGGTTAACAAGGTATTTTAATCGATATTTCTTTCCAGCTTACTGTAAACTGGTTTGACATTTTGGCTCTGTTAATTTTCCTGAACAATTTACAATTGATGGATAAACCAGTTGAAGTGCACAAATTGATGCAAATTTAATTTTTCGCTCTTCTCGCAACTTATCATGTGGCTTACTTCTCGTGAAAGTAATCCTTTGGACGGTCGTCGGTGTTAGTATTGTTC
This sequence comes from Fasciolopsis buskii, assembly GCA_008360955.1. Lineage (NCBI taxonomy): Eukaryota > Metazoa > Platyhelminthes > Trematoda > Plagiorchiida > Fasciolidae > Fasciolopsis > Fasciolopsis buskii. Next base: position 151,001 of record LUCM01005245.1, on the reverse strand, counting down.
ACTATAATCGACTAAGCATGTTCGAATAAATGTTGACAGAAATTAATGATTAAACTGGCAGCCTAAAATAAGCAATCTTATTAAAATGGCCCTGAAATTTGTTTCATTTATTATTCTATGTATTTTGATTTTTCTCTCTCTTTCTTCTGTGTTCGCTCAAGGGAATTGGTTAAATCAAGCAGCACAACACACTTCAGTATCGAAAATTCGGAACCGTGTATTTTGGTGCCTCTTACTAGCAATGATCACCATCTAGCGAGGAAGGAGATCGTGCGAATCACTGCGATAGTTGAAAATAACATTTTCAGTGTGTTTTAGATGGGTCGTCGCTTGTTGAAAAGACTTGAAAAGGTAAAAGATAAGCAGATGTGCAGAAACAAAGTCCACGAATTTATAGGGCTATAATGAGCACCCAGAGCGCGAGTACACACCTCATCGTTGCTCACACGATGCTCCACCAGGATATTGTAGGGCTACGGATACATGAATTGCGGATAGCCGTCGAGATTTTCGAACGCAGAGCAGAGAGGTTTCCCATCCACAAATTGGAATACTGGGAAACGTGGCATTATGCCACATATAATGAAGACACTGCGGATGACGTACGCTCGCAAAAGCTGCTCTGGTTCTGCCAATTCGTGAAGCAATACCATCTTGTAAATTACCCTCAGGTATAAACAAGCTACCGAATTATTTTAAGCCAGCGGCTAATTTGAACTGGTAATCATAAACTTTTGGCGTAGACACAAGCTAAGCCCAGTCCTAGAGAGGTACTTTACATTCAGAAGGTGGAAGTCACAATCCTTAGGTGGATCCGTCAATTACGTAGCTATTCAAAAGCACTGGATCTTCCGGGCACTTTCGGTCAATAATAGTATATCACCCTGAGTTGAGATCAATGCCATCGTCTTCAAGACCGTACAAAGGATTCTGGCGATATACGCTACAGTAAAGCCGAAAAAGGCAAGCGATTAGTACTCTACGAGGGAAAGAAGATGGCAAAAGCTATTCATAGCCCTCAGACTGCACTGCAGTTCGGAGACGAAAAATAATTTCCAGACCAATCACCATTCGTCAACCATCCTTAAAGTCGAAGACTACTTAGATCTAAAACAGCCGATTTATATTTGACCGTAAAAAGCAAAAGTAATGCCACAATCATTTTAGTGGAGCAAAGTCGCGAAAACAAAGTGGCACACGTCCTCATTTCTTATATCGAAATCACTTCAAGGTTGCTTTTTCATGGAATTGTTTTATTTGAGCGGGCAAATGTTTCGTCTGCGGGTGTAACATTCAATTTTGAAAAATTTCCGAATAATAATATTCTAAACGAGATGAACAAAAAACTATTTGCACCAACATTTATTTATTCTCATCAAACTTAATGTCAGTTACCTGTGGTTGATTCTCCACTTTTGCCAGCATATCTCCAGGAATGGGACATAGCTTCAAGTACCCTTTGCTAATTTCTTGAACTTTTACAATAACACCAATTCCTTTGACATCCGATGTATCAATTATCTGAAAAAGGTGAGTCGAAATGGACCAATTTATTCCTCATCTATCGCTTTTGACGTCTTTTATGACATTTTGTATTTATTTTTGAGGACACCATTGGAGAAGAAATTCAAGTTCTTTTTTGCAATCAAAGATTAGACATCAACCAGTTCGGTTTGGTACTTTCTCAAATATTCGGACCGATACTACCTAAACCAATTCTGAAGTACTAGAGGCAGAGTAGTCACTGCATCACATTCTATCCGCCGCACATATATTTGATCGGCCGAATGTCCTTCTGAAGTACGGACAGCTCCTCACTTCCGACAGATGACCGCAAGTCAGTAGCAACTGGCAGGAGCCTGAATCAGTCTGTTTGTGCAACTAACCTTGAAAATTTGGAATTCCACTTGTAACGAGTTGTACTGTAACTTGTTAAATTCGATTGTATTAGTATTGATGATGGCTGGAACGCCTACTGGGCTTCCGCTGATGAGTTTTCTCCACATTGTTTTCACACATCAGATGAGGACGGTGGGACTCACTCTTGGAAAGGCCTTGACCCCGTTCACGGGGGAAGATATTGAGACGCATTCCGTCGTTAAGATAGAACCACTATAGTCATGGTTGGCCATAGTGACAGCACGAAGAAGGGAGAAGACTGTCCCGTTTCACCGATGTTTGCTTTTTCTAGCAATCTTCTGCCTAGATTGTTTAAGCATGTATATTGTTCATGGTTGCGAGTATTCGTTTGTGTCATAGGATTAGTAATTCAACCTCATGCAAGCTTAATGTATTTGAATGAACCAGAAGTGAAAATCGGTAAGTTTGAATTATTTACTTATAAGACTCCAAGGACATCTGATAGTATCTTTTATTGGCCCGCTTTCCACAACTCCAATGATATGATTTATTCTGTATTTCACATCTGTTCTGTTTCGGATTCTGAAGCCCATCGAAATCACTGGCTCACCCAGCGGTAAAGCTGTGCTCACAAAACCGCTATGCTATCTGATCTATAATAGAAAATTATTTGACGCGCACATTCGCCAAGTCCAACCTGAATAAGCAACACGGTGAAAATTTTACTATAACTGTTTGTTAGCACCAAATACGTGTCATCTTTGTGGTTTGCTTAAGTGATTTACTTTAACGTCAAATATGGTCCACGGTCTATGGGCGTAAAAGAAGAGGTTATTCCAGTACGTATTCAGTGACCTGATGCCCCCTTTCGTGGCTTATGTATAACTATCATCTACTTGCTTATTTTCGACGAATTCTCGTGACTTCCCATACCCCAATGTTTGATAGTGGCTGAATTACCATCCAAATACCTAATTTTAATCTTATCCGATTATTCCCATGATTGATATTGAATTATTCTAATAAAAATTTAGTTGAATTGATTGTAATTTGTCCCTTCACTCACATGGTTTCCATTGAGGACCGAGCCATCGGTTGTCTTGTTTCTAGTTTGAGTTCGTGAGGGAATTACTTTATCCCCTGATGTGACAAAACCAAGGGAGTACAAGAACTCCACAGCACCAAGCGAAGCACTGCTTTATGTTTGCTTCAACTGAATGTTCTCTTTGTGTCCACAAATCACCAGGCACTGGATTTGTTTGAAAATGAATTCTTCACAAGATTTTCGTGTTGTCGGAAGGGAATCAGTCATAAAGGAGTATTTTTTCGAGCACGATCATAATTTGAAGAAGTTCAGCGTTTGCTGAGTTAGCGTTTTCGTTTGGCACTAGCCCGTGACCGCTTCAAAATTCCTTTCGCGTTATTTTACTTTTTACTAGGCCTAGTATTTTTATTTCGCGGACAACAAGATCGGATAAACTTGATAGTGCCTACCTCAAGTAATGGCTGGTCTCCACCTCTGGATGTGAATTCTATATTTATTTTCAAATCCCAACATGATCCGTATGTATTCACTTTGACATTGGTCAGCAACGGATGTGTCTCCAAAGCTCGTTCAATGACACCGGTGCTCACGAAGTTGAACGGAAATGCTGTACAAGGGACGGGGCAGTTTGGAAATAATCCACGATTATCCAGATTGCCAGTATTCTTTTGAGAGAGATAATTTGTGATAAACTGCTCAATGAAAAATTTTTATAACTGCGTCGCACTTAGTAAACTGTCACCCTTAGGATCGTTAGATAAAATCCAGGTAGTAAATATTTGCTCTTTTGTTAATAGAGAAATCTTCCGGGAAGTTTTTGGTAAATGCATTGCTAAAAATTTGAAACTACACTGTAGTGTAGTGGAAGAATATGATAGTATTTTTGTCTTCTAAACATTGTATTCTTGTGAATTCCATAACCTCATGGTTGCTGGATGTGGGATTTTGTTCATGCATCAAAGATAATAAGTCCAATAACAAATTTTGGCAATTATCCAGCTATTATAGATTGATAAATCATGCCGTGTGTTACGAGTATGCATTCACCAAAAAACCGTCTCAGCTTTGATCATACCAAATTCCGGTATATTGCAATCGACACATAGAAGCAAAATTTCGAAATTCTGTTGAATCAGATAGACGCTATCGGTGCCAGCGAAATTTCCCATTCGAAATTAAATCGACCAGTAGGTAAGATTACGACTGATTTGATTTGGCCCTAAACCATTCTACTTAGTCTGCCTTAATGGTAAACGAGCTTGATTCAAATGGTTTCTTATGATTTTGCTCACGGGGAATCAGCATTCCCATAAACGACAAACCAATTGTCCCAGTAGGAGGAATCATGGCTTGTTGCAGACGTGTAACGTTGCTTTGCAATCCATCCGGCCAGCGTGCATCGCGGATAGTGGTGAAGTCCATAGACGAGGCATTCACGGAGTCCTTGAACAATAACAACAGAAAAGATTTTGGTCACCTTAAAAAGACACTTTTCAACCGCACTATCAGAACAGGCTCACAGATATGCAATAATGATTAGTGACTAAACCGGCTATGTTGAAGGTCCCGTGCATTAAGAATCTAAGCATAATTACACAGCCGAACTCTTTATATTTCTGCGGTTTCGACACACATGTTATTTATCATTTATTCTTACGTATCAACGTCTCCTACCTTGTCCAAAAGATGCTCACAATATCCTTAGATCACTACGATTTGACGAACCAAATGCATCAGAAAGTCATTCTCGGGCCAATACCGGACTACATAAAAATAGTGAAAGCAGTGAAATATGAATGGAATCGATCACTGGTGGTGATCTAAAGCAAAATGATGAGGAATAGGATATTTCATGCCACATTTACTCGGTGTGTTCAGGGATGTTCATTTAGAGAGTAGCTGCTGGTCAAAATTCACGTAACATCGTGGCTGAATTTATTGGTTATAGTAAACTCAATTTCATTCAGCTACACCTCTCTCACTACTAACTGGATTACCAAAATGGTCGGTCGAGAAATGCGATGGTTTAACAAATCACGTGATTTACAAAATATTAGACAACAGTTAGCTACCTGTAGGCGATGAGCAAACGAAAATTATTGCTGTCAGTATTCTTGTCCACTCGAGACTTGTTTAACTGAGAGATAATTATAGGATCTCAAAGAGAACTTTATGGGGATTTTTCTGTTATTTTCTGATTAGAAGAACTAATTGGACTTTATTAGTTACCAGCAAAGGGGCGGTTCAATAGTCAGACATGCAAAGTGCCGCATGGCGCTGTTGATATCATTTAGAAAGAAAGTTGAAAAACGAACAAAATGTCTGGGAACCTTACGAAATATGTCACAGTTTTCGAAATGGTTGACAAAAGATAGAATTACGCTGAAATCGTCAGAGAATTCGTGCTGCATCTTGTATTGCTGATGGCTTGATACTGTTGTCATATTGTGAGTTAAAAACTCCGAGCATCTTGATCGTTACTCCTGGATTGATAGACGTTTCGAGACCATTGCCCAATCCGCGCACGCAAAATCAGTTGCCATTTAGAATAGTCATTTAGTCACAGTAATTTATTATCCAAACACCGGCTTGTTTTTTTTTTCACACGGTACACGACAACCGAGAATAAACTAATTGCCAAAAACGAAAAACACGAAGCAGTAATTCACTAAAGAGAACTTAACGTTGGAAGTAGCTGCGTGAAATGTTTGGTTTAGTCATTACCTAAATGCCAACTATCATTGGAAAGATCCGCTGTTAACCTTAATATTACAATTCTGTGATTTGATTCCGGATGGTGTTTTTGAATCTGGGCTCCACGGACTTCTTGCGTTCCGCTGTAAAGTTTTACAAAAGTCTGAGCGCTATGTTTCTGGTGCTGCCACCATCATGCGGGCTGCCGGAGAGTACTGTCTAATTGCCCCGGCTACTGAAGTGATTCGTTCTAAATTAGTGAACAGTAGTTCTCTCACATTTATTTTGGCGCTGAAATATTGCAAAACCAAGAAATTTATTCGCAGCTTAAATTGTCAACTCATCAGTGTATACCCTAACTAAATAGCTTTTGATTATGTCCAAAAATTACTACATCTTTAGGTTTAAACACGGTTTCTGGATGCATGCATGAGGGACTGTCACACTGCAAACAATGTCATAGCAACCGTATTTCAGTAAGATCAGTGCTTTCATTTCTAGTTCATGAGTATTGCATGCGCTGGAAACCAATGAAAAAATACTCCCCGAGATTCATTCTATCCCTCTATTTCATTTATTCTTATTAACTTGATAAAGTTCATTAATTTCACGAACACTGTTAATTGCGAAACTGATCGACCAATAACGCTCACCGTTTATAAATAAAACGGCTCTAACGACTTGATCACCGCAAACGAAGAGGTCGCGTGGTGCTATGAAATGTGATTGATCCCAAAGAAATGGTAACCGAAAGTTAATTGGATTTAACTGGCCTATGAATGCCCTCAATGAGCACGCAGATACGATAAAAGTGGATTTATTTACCGGAACTCCAGCTACACCGAACAAGCTGTAGTTGCTTCCACATTGAACCGCAGAAAAAGTGAGTTGGAACTGCCCAGCCGTGGATAATTTTGTTACGGCTACATTGGAGAATATTTTCTGTGGTATACGAGGCCATGTGGACACATCTGTAGAGACAGATAGGGAAAAATAGATGAGTATGCACGTTTTTTATGATCAAATCAAACGGAATTAAAGCAGCTTTATATCATCCATAAAAGGCACATGTGAACTAGTAAAAGATGCTGGAAATAACAAAATTATTTCTTCTAGCAGTATAGTTGCGATACAACAATGACCGTGATGTTCAAACCGTATTCGTCTATCTCAAGTACATGCCGCGGTAGGGATGATAAACATGCACTACCAATCCGAAATAGGAGCGGAACAGCTGTTTGTTGCTTCCATGATTATTGCCGATGTGATGAATGTTGACAGAACATGATGGAACGTCACAGAGGGATGACAATAAGCTGAGATAGATACGTGATAATGTGGAATGTTGTGAGATTGGTAAGAAACACCATTTCTTCATCTTTTTGAATTAATGTTTTTTGGGTGGGAAGCTAGGAAGTTTAATAATTTCTCCATCAGGGTTCAAATAGGACTGGTTTACGAATCGAGTACCATTTATCTACGAAGTTATGAAGTCGCCACAACCGATTTAGTACACTAGTTTTCTTCTATTTTCCAGGTTTAACAGTAATCATGAATTAGAATAAAAGGGCAAAACCTAACAAGGTATTGATGAACCGGTCTGATCTACTGTTGTTTGTACGTACTCACATCCTTAAATACATACAGGTTTCGGCTTTTCCTTATTATGTCTAAGACTGTTTTCGGCCTGTAGCTGAGTTCGTCCGAAAAGTCTAGTCGGCTACCCTTGTTAATTTTAAACCGTGAAATTCATGATCGCTGCTTGATGAACAGTGGCCTTATTGGCTGCACAAAGCCACTCCGGCCCATTTTGCAGGAATAGTCATTATGTGTATTTCTTCGTATTTCGGAATCCCATCTCCGATTGTGAAATATTGTTATAAACTTTTGATCCTGATCATTTTGCTGTCATGGTTGGCTTTTTCATTGCATCGTTGGACTCCTGATGAGCAATTCATTTAGCTTTCCAAACAACAATAAATGTGAGAATAGTAGTAAAGAACAACACAAATTATATCATACAGGATCTATTCTTGTAATTGATCAACTTCCGTATTCCCGGATGGGACAACAGGAAAGCAAGGCCCAGAATTGCCGAACGATGTTGTTGTCGCTGACGGCTTTAACGGGAATGGAAATATTCAATGGGTCCAGTCCACTTACCCTGTTCATCGGTGGAGATCGGTTCCGAACCAACAAAAATCGAATCAATATAATAAGCGTAGTCCGGTTCCCAATAGTCCTTTGCGGGCACGGCATAAAACGCACTAAGTTGAAAGATAGAAAATTGACTACCCGCGGCCAGTTGGATAACACTTAGGACATTGATGCATTTGAATCGCCATCTACGGAAGAAAAACAATTCAAAGAAGACTACGGTAGTACTACCACATTGTTAAGCACACCTGTGTGAGAAAAAGAATGGCAATTGGCAAGGCTTTTGGGCACAAAATGTCTTTTGCATTGGGGCGGGGAGAAAAGAATATTCCGATAAAATTTGGCGGAAATTATTGCTGAAGGAACTTAGAATTGAGTAAAAATATAAAAACGGTAATTGGATTAAGCATCGGCCACCGATAGAGTCAGAGATTCGAATCCCAGATCGCCCCAGTCATTTTGGTGACAGACGGCAACGTGTTGTCGTCCAGCTCGTTACCACACCTGCTCTAAAATGATCTTATGTGGTTCTAATGCACTCGTAGTTTCAGAGTCAAGGTCGCCGGTCCCCCTCCTCCCCTCGTATAGTGGGCCCTAGTGGCTACGGGACACGTCCCCACAACGTCACTCACCCTTCAAGTACATCATATAAAGGACTTTCGTACTTATGCGGTTACCAAAAGACAAAAAAGGAAAATCAGACAACGTTGACATGCTCCTGCTAAGAGAGCGAAACAAAGGCAAGTTGTTAAGAGTGATTTACCTTGCAAAAAGAGTGTACCCACTCTATAAAATTCCCTGAAAATAACCCTTCTGAAGCCAGTTTAGTTTCGACGCTGCCCTTCTACCATATCTCATTTAGCTTCGTCATCATTCATTACCTATGGCCCAGGTGTTTACACCCGATTTGTGTTTCGACGACGCGGACTTTATCCTCCCATTCACACAGCTCAATGCCTCGCCCACGCTTGCCTATGGGGAGGCTACGTGCGTATGCCAGACGGTAAAGGTGACTTTTCTTCGGTGCGATGAGTCATACAAATGCGAAGATCACATCTGATGGACGCGCGAGCTTGTTATTGGATCGGCTGTAAGTCAAGAGACAGATACGGGACTAGCTAAGCCCCTTAGTCATCGGACTGATTATTTGTCGTGACAACCACAGAGGTACGCGAGGGCGTGCTCGGGTAAACATCAAAGAAGAGTCAAAGAGCCCATCAGAAGGGGGCAATCGACACAAGCTTTAACCTAACCAGACTCATACAAATCGTTGGATTATAGCCAATATCGAGACAGTCCTTTTGATCGACCAGACGAAATCTGATCGCACCATAGATCGAATAACCCAGGCGAGATGGTACTGGGACCAAGACGACCGACTGAATCCGCTAGTTAGCGGCTGCGCACAGATTGGTTTGCCAGCGGTACAGCGACGCGCACATCTGTCGTGTTGTAAACAGAATGGAAACACGACCCGAAAAATGCATTCACATACCTTGAAAACATCTGAAACTAATGACAAAGGAAACCTAATGTGAAACCGTCTCCGTAATATCACTCATGCGGAAAACCAAATGTTGTAGCCTCCTGAATGTTAGGACTTTTCCTCCCATTTAGCTGAAAACGTGAATGTGTTCAGAAGTGTTAAGTAATGACCAAGTGGATTTAGCTATGCTCGTCCAGTGCACTCCAGTGGCGTGAAATGTGACAGAAAGAGTAGCAGCTTGCTTCTTTCAACTTTAAACGACCAGCCGTCGACCTATATTTTTAATCGAGATATCAAAAATTGAGGCTCTGCGAGTCATCGGGTTTTAGAATTATCGGAAAGCTTTTAAAAATATGCTTGACACCTTATCAAAGTGCTTTGAATGCATTGTTCGGGTCGTGTTTCTTCGTTCTACTTATAACACGATAGATGCTATTTCCCAATGATGGGAAATATTCCAACACAATTTATTGTGGACAATGTTTACTCGTTAATGCGTGGAACAAAACTGTCGGAAAGCGACCTGGACCACTGGGTTCCTAAATTTATTTTATTTATTCCTCTATAACCTTGGTTTCACGGCTAACTTTACCAGAGTAAAATAGGACACTATGCAAGAAATTAGTCATTGGCCATGGAGCTGGATGCTCGTAAGCTGGGTGAAGTTTCGTTAATTTGACTACTGATAAGTATAATATTGGGCCAATGTCCAATAGAACCTAAATGGACAGAAAATTTATCCGACTATTGTTTCGCATCACCTTCTATTTGTTTTCCGTTCCTATGCTCACTGTCATTTCTCAATCTATTTGTCTTCAGACGAGATTGGACAATTTTGGTTACTTGTGCCGGTTGAATGTGCAGTCGTGTCCATCTTTTTTATCACCCACGATTTTTCTCTCTACCGATCTTGCGAATGTCATGCCTTATTCCCCAAGGGTTTGGGAGCATCATCTTGCACAGTAGTTTGTTCATTCCTCAGTCCATAGTCGGACTTTCTATAATTCGTTTCTTTGGCAAACTTAGAGCGCGAGTGTCAACGAGGAGAAATTTTCGATTTAAATGTGCGTATGACGTGAAACAAAGACCCCTATTTCTCGTGTGGGAGAGAACTTACGTTTTGTACGATGCGTAGCTCATATTCGTGCTGTATGTGTAAACGTAATTATCCTGACGTGTTTGGGCACCGATTGCCGTGTATCTGAATTGAATATTCTGTGAAAGTTTTCCCAGAATTGCGAAGCACAACTAAAAAGGCAGAAAATAATATCTGGCAATATTTGTGGCCAATCTTTCTTACAAACTAAGTCATCGCCATATTTTGTAATCCTGCTAGTTTTTATTTGTTTATTGCTTTGTGTTGGCATTTTTCTCTCTAACGTCAAAGCAAATTCCTCTTGCAAATTTTGAACCAAAAATTTACATTCTGGTGAAACTTTTCGGGCAATTCCGCGCTAGCTTCATTCCAATTCGCCATACGCGATGCATTCAGTTTCTAAACTGCTGTCACGGGAAATCTAAAGTTTCTTCTCTCGTGTGCCTAATCTAATTTAAACTATACATACTCCAAATATTAACGGAATGTCGCAGATTGCATCTGACTTATGGAATTCCGCCTTCTATTCTTGTGAAAAAATTTCCTGTAAAATGTAATATTTTACTTACTGTACCTCGGAACAAGAACAGTCGTGGATTTTCTTCTCTGAACCAATTAGATAACAAGTGTTCTACGTGGAAGAACAAAGGTTCGTGTCAATTTATTCCGCCCATTCGATCGAAGATTTATGCTGGAAATTTCAGTGATTACAACAGAAAAGCTTCGAAACCCTCCGTTCATTGGGCTAACTTAATTTTCAGTAATTACTCAGATAATGTCCAGTCTTGATTATTAGTAGTTTGGTAGAGACACTAGCAGTGCATAGAGGCCAAAGGAGAAAACCTCAGCACTACACGAATCGTTGCACTGGTTCCCTGCAAGCAAGATAGTTCGCTCGATCTCATTTTAATCACCATAAAGAGGCAAGGTCGACAAAATTTTTTGAAAGATTTGATACAATATCTGTCAATATACAATTCTTGGACCGCAAAAGAAAACCGGATGGTGGTGAATCAGGAAACTTATGGTACATTATCTCAAGAACACTTCTACTTAACAGTCAACACATTGTGCAAATGCATTCGCAAACAGGCTTTACGAACTTGTTCTCACTTTGCCTGTTTATTGATTTCACACTAAATCTGGATAGCTATAGGTTCAGTTAGACTGTAACGTGATTGCCTCTTCGTCAGTTCATTGCATGTTTCCCTGAGTCCAGATCTGAGGAGAAAAGCGATTCCTGAATTACCCCGGTGACACGCCTTGTTCTCAAGTTTGGTGCCAATGGTTCTGACCGGATGAATGAAACTGCCTTTTATTGTTCTTTCTCCAATAATATTTATCAAAAATTTGTTACCACTCACGTGAGGATACCTGGACAAATCTACGATTGCTGGAAAATTAAACCAGCCGGGCCAAAATCGACTATATGATCCACAAAATGCAGGAACTTCCGCTGTGCGTGAACCGCTGGCAGTCGTTTCGAAATCCTCAAAAAAGACGTACTTCTTTCGATCGACATTTGTCAACCGTGTTGGACAAACTGACTGTCGCAAGCTCATAAAAGACGCTTTAACCTGTAGCGAAAATACCAAAAAACTGAGACCAATCATATCCTTTTGTGGCTTGGACAGAAGGTGAAATAACACCAAAAAACCTCAGTTGTGCCAAACTATTGTGACATGATTGGACAGAAATTTCGAGATTAGTGTTCAGTTTTAGTTGTAATCGTTTTAACAATTTGATGGCATGACTGAGAAAACCTCAATTTTTACACCAATTCCATCTTTCACACAATTAAATGACTTGAAACCTACTTAACAGTGTACCACAGTATTATTCAAAGTGTGCCGAAGGTCTGGACTTGTGTAAATCATGAGTGGCGAGATGCAAACTAATGCCTCATTGGTCGTGAATACCATTAGTAACAGAACGGTGCCCGGAAAACGGTCTAAGAGCTGACATAAGTCAACAGTACAGTGACAGCTTATTTAATTCCGTGACGGAATTACAATTTTTACGACCCCCGATTTATCGTATTGTATCGGGTTATAGATCTGATAACTAAGATTCCATTGCACGATCAAATATTTTGTGAGCAAAATTCCAGGGGTAAGCAACCTTCGGAATAGGCATTGGCAACGCTTTGTATTGAAATTAAATTAAAGAAAAGTAGAATTCCATGAAATTCCAATTACATTGTGCAACTCTTATCGATTCGCCGTTCGTTTGATAGCTTACCAAATATCTAAAAATAGAAAATCTCTTCAAGATTACACTAAGAACAAGAATCATATTAGTAGAGCTCAACGGGGCAAACTAAAAGACTGATAACTTACTGGTCTCGATTTCTCCACCATTTTAAGATTTTATTTTTTAATAAACGCAAGTCATTGCTTGACAGTTTTACGGGTAAAGTATCAGAATTTAATACTGTTCATGTCTTTAAATTGAAATTCAACATCTTCAGTGAGCTTAATGTGTGAATGCCTTACAAGTGGCGGTGATTTGATTCTTGAAGTAAAAGACGACATTTGTATGATGCTAAGCTACCGGTCAGAATGAATAACTGAAGGAAAACATGAACCAGAGATACTGAATGTTGTTAAACGAAGTGACAAACCTCATCGGCCGTGCCATTCACAGGGTATGTCAACAAGGATGGGTACCCCATATAGCTTGGTCTAATTAGTCCATTGATAGGGGCTAGACCTTGTTGAATTTCGGAAACCTGAACTGCTGACGGATCGAATGGAGTTGTTATCACTTCAACCAGAGGCATATCACCTGAAATGAACCGGGAGGTAAGTTGAGTATACACTGTTTCTTACGGAACGCTAATGGCAAACTTGCATTCATTGGCATTCACAGTCAATTTGAGTGGCAAATTGCTTCCTTCGTTGTAAGTTGCATGATCGAATAGAATTTAGTGTAATTGTAAATTGTAGGTCCACTGACGTTTATACGCAAACGGGAGCGAAAGATTCACCCAGCGACTCGGTGATTTACTTGCGCTCTGTTCGAGTCAGAAGGCAGTTCCACTAATGGTTTCATACTGGGCTTTTTCCGGTTTTAAAGTGACGATTCAAGCACGATACCCAAGGAGCAAGTAGATCTGGCTTCCTACGCGACAGCATTTCATCATAACTACTATGCCTAGAGAGAAGTTATCAGCCAGTTCTTTTCACCAAATAATCGGTCGCATTTTTTAATTGCTAATCTGACAATGGATATTATTTCATGATGAATGATGATTCGGATTCATGGTACCCAATTCCAAAATGCTGGCTGCGTGACATCTACTAATCATGTCGAGATGATATTCAAACTATTGGGTAAATTCTCCAGGATGACCCTGGACTAGTATTTGTCAGAAGCAAATATGCCCCTGTCCAAACGATTGCCTTTAGATGAAAAGAGATAGACTGCAATGTACAAACATTTATTGTGAATTTTCCCATTTCCGGTGTAACCTATGCCGGTTTGGCTGGAGATCAACAAATCCAGTTTGCTAATATTGGCGTCGATGCATTCTTTGCTAGATTCAGAGACGTTCACCGAAACGGACGAAATAACCGGACACTCAAAGCTCTAGATATGACACCGACCAAAATGTGGATCCGTGACGGCTGAGATGGGGCTCAAAACATGGGAGTTTCCTTGTGAACCATTCACGCTATTATTGAACTTTCTGGGTCTGTTGCCAGTTGATTGTTTCTGACTGAAACTAAACGATGCACGCGAAATATGAACTATGCAACTGGATAAATTATCATATTTATAATTTCACTAGAAGAAACACTTTCTATCGGTTGTGTTAAGATAGAAGTATCAAACATGTTGCATAGGGTACGGCAAGTGTGTTATGTAGATGTAAAGTTTTAAACATCACTCCCATTTGTGCAAGCTTACCAAAGTCCACTGGAAATACAACAGTTGCTACCAGGGCGTCTGCACTTTGTTCATTGATTGTCACAGTAAATCCGTTTTTTTGCAGTTGTTCCTCCATGTAAGTCTGCATCTGAGTAGTTGTCACCGTGGCTACCAACATTTTTGCTAAACGAAACAAAAGAAACATTAGATACAGAATGGGAACTAGCAACAGGACATGGTTTGACAAGGGTTGCCAGTTGACTTCAACCGGCGATTACTTAACGTCATTGTCGTGTATCGTATATTTAAATAGTGTCCCTCAGTAGCCGAAAATATCCTTATGCCTGGTAGTCCAGTTCACAAACCAAATGCGGTATTTAAACCCGAATGATGTGCACTTGTGCTGCGGAATTCGATGGAATTGAATGTCTTCCAGTATGTGGGTACTTTGAAAATTTTGAATTCTTTAGATAAGTAAGTTGTATCTGAAGTCCTATTTCTTTCAGTTTGATCGATAATTGCATCAAATAACCATTCTAACTCTTGTCATTCTGCAGCACGCTTTTGCAGCGGAATTTTTCACGAATATGTTGGTTAGATTCGTGTTACCAAAACTAAATGCTTGGTAGGCAAAATTCAGGAACAAGTGGACAAACCTCCAGGCATCGAGGCTCTACTGTACGGTAAAATGGCCAGACGGGAGGTGGGACCAAATCCATTACTGGCTGCACAAGGAAGACATTTTTTTAGCTCAGCTAGTTATTTCGGCAAGAATGCAAAATGAAGTTTGGCGTGTAATTGCAAGTTTATCGCGATGCTATCCTCTCGTCCATAAGAACCATGCATGTAAAACTACTAGCCGCTGGTATTGGATGGCAAGGAATTACCGGAACATTTCGACCACATTCGAGTGGCATGTTCACCTCTCAACGAGCACCGTATTTCAACATTGCGGTAATGTGCACAGCTGTGACCGGTGGCTGCTCAAGGATGACGCTTATCCTGATCATCTCCATCGTCAAACGGGAACGCAAATCCGAAGAAGTAGGTAACCACAGACATGCTCGAAGTGTGGGCTAAACCAAGAAGGGATTTAACAGCCAATGCTATTAGTAGAGTGTCATTTCCAGTAGTTCGCGTTCAAACCGTGGCAATGGCTTACCAACCGGATCTTGAGGTGTGCAGAAATTGCCACAGAATACAACGCGTAGACGTATCAACAAGGTGCACCTATTCTCTTTTCCTCTTTCGCGAAATAGCTGCCTGACGATAAAATAAGCAAATATACGATCGAGTTTGTCATTCACCACGGGATTGTGCAACGAACGATAAACATGACTACGGATAGCCTTACTCGGAATTTTTTTCTCGAAGTTTCTCCCAACTAAGTGAGAACCTCTTTCCGCAGATCTGTAAACCATTTGTTCGCCAGAATATTATAAGTGTACGAAAGGGATTACGGATGCAAACACCTTCAGGCATTAAATGCATCACGTTTCACATCTCCCATCTTGAGATCCCCGCAGGCAAAGGTCGCGATATTTCCAAACAGTCTAACCATAATTCCGAATAGTTAAGTCACTAGCAAAAAAACTGGAAAAATGGCTAGTTCTCTGCCTAATCACTTTTGTTTTGCCATCATTTGTGCATTACGATGATCAACACTATTAAACGGACGATTTCCTGAACTGCTGTTGCCTCCTGACAAGTGAATTATCGATACTTGTAATCTTCGTTATTGGGTGACGTGTCCATTTACTGATTGTGCACGCATGCCCAAGCGTGAATATTTGGTGGAAATAGAGAGGGACGAAGCTGATTAATGTTCCAAATACATTCAACCTACAAATCTAGGCATGCGCATCATCAATCACATGCAGTCGACTGTAGGTGAGACTGAATGTAACAAAGTTACTAACACATTTAGGAAGTTCCCGTGCAGAACCTTTTTCCGACTTTCGTTCTACACCATTCCCGTTCATTCCATACAGTTCCTGGATTGACTAATCAACGAATCCAATCATTCCCCTAAATAATACACTACTCTGATCTCCAGACACGAGTTTGAGTCAGATTGTATAGATCTTCTGAAGGACGTAGTACCGATTTGGCTTTACCATGTTTACTTTGTTTGGTACGTGAAGCTCTCGTCATTCTTGTATCTTCTGTTTTATTCTGCTTATTTGGTATGTCCTGCCTACAGTGACGTGGATCACAATCCCGTCGTCAATAGTATGTAGCGGATAGAGATGGATGAAAAATTTTCTTCGGAAGAGCAAGACCGATTTTGAGGTTATAGCCACTCGTCAGATATGCGTACCTGAGACTCTTCTGTTTATCTATCCCCATAATAGTGAATTTCATTAGGTTGGGATTAGGATCTCGTCTGGGTTGTTATGATTGTGCTTGAATGAAGGAATTTCGACGAATCACTGGGTAATTCTTGAACGAACCCATCGTCATTTGTACCGGGTCTTAACAACTCCGATGAGATTTGAATGCTCTCTGCTCCGTTTATGCGTTATATGTTCTGTATGTGCTTTGCGTGTACTCAACTACTGCGTCCTTGACTCTGGGTGTAAAGTATGCTGGTTGAACACCGTTTGAACAAAGAAGGATTCCAGTGAGATTCCATCTCGTTCTGCCATGGTAAATTTTGGTTCATTCTTAAGTATTCTGTTTTGGCCGTTTTTTGTTGTACCGAACAGGGCCTTCGTCTGTTATTGTTTGAGCTGTTCTTGATCACTACTTCTAGTATCTGGAGCTCATCAAAACTTAAATTCAACCATTTGTCATAGTTCTTAACTTTTCCACTTGTGTTTATCGGTTGCGTTCTTTACGAGTCATTCGGTCTCCGGACCGCTGCTAATCTATATCGACAGAAACATGAAAATGCATAGACAGATACCTGAATTGGGTGAAATAACCCAATCGACCGCAACAGAAGCTCAAAGGAATGCCCTTAATGAATGCCAGATTTGAACGCCCGGAAAGGCAATCTTAGTTTTTGTCGAACCGTTTAATAGTCCTGTTCCAGACGAATGGATTTTATTCGTACTAACTGGTGAAGTAAAACGAATATTTCACTTGACGACCGATTGGAACTTAACGCGAGTTTTAAATATGCTGGCTGAATTTCGCGTGATCACTTCAGATGTGACAAATAAAAACAGGTTTGTGGATCGTAAGTAAATTCCAGAACTTACGGGTGCATGAACTGAAAATACACAGTTTAAACTGTGTGACATTTGTGGTGATTCGGATTTGTTGTGTTTCTGCAAGGCCATTGTTGGATTTCCCAATCAGAGAGCTGTGATCGATTTGCTGATATCACGAAAGAGATTCAAGAAAGAATGGATTCCGATAAAACTTATCGACTTTCCACAGTCCGATGCATTTTAATCTAACCTACTTTTTTAAATCTGACTGACCGTACATTAGGAAACGGAGAAAATTATTCTTACATGCATATCCTCAAAACATCGATTACCTTGGCTGTTGTTGCATTGGGAGTATACGCTATTGATCTACCAAATCTTGTGTAAAACTATACTGTAATTGGTTTTCATTCGGGGATCAGCTACGATTGGAAATATATTAATCCACAACTGTGAATTGGTGCGTTCTTGATTCGATCAGGCCAAGAAAAATTGGAAAACTGAGACAGCGCTGAACCGCGGTGGGAACATTAGATGTTACCTGATCAATCCGCAACGGGGCCAAGAAACGAGCATTAGAACTCTAGCTCAGTTAGGTGAATTTCGCAGTGCCCGATTAGAATAGAAACAAACGAATTTGATCAATCAGGGGACAGACACTTGGAGATTACCATTGTAATCAAGCGTATTCCTAAATTATTTAATATGCATGCGTTCAGACTACCGGGATGAAATGCTTTTGAGTGATGGTCATAATTTTGTGTCGACATGAGTCTTTTGTGTATCGTGGTCACTGGAGTTGAATGTTACCAATGGGCAAAGAGAATCTATGAGCTGATTTTGGACTGTCACTTGACTTAGCTCAGTCGACTTTTGCATGGGCAGATTTAGTAGAACGAGGTAAATTGGTTGCAAAATAATTAACGTTTTCCAAATAAAAATAAAATTTTAGCGTACGAAAATAGAAAACAAGGAATCGGTCGCACCTGCTTCTCGTCCGCGTACGGTACCGTAAACGAAAGACGTTGAAGTGCAGGACTTGATGCGGTCAACTGTCCGTTGCTTATGCTGGTATTGAATATGCGCAGGCACATTTGAATGTTCGACGTTTGAGAACTAACAGCCACGCGGAAATCCAATTCATACCTAGGAAAGTGCGCATGGGTGGGAAGAATCAATTGGTTGGTCATGACCAGCGTTGGTGGTGGCTCGCGAAAAAAAAGTGTGCGCAATTTGCCAAATACTGCAATCTGAGTTACAGCGAAAAAGGTGGACAAAACTAGTTCGGGACTACTACCGTCACGTGGCTATGGCCAAGTCGTTCGTGTTTTCCACTTATTCGCCGGATTCTTTCACACACGTTATTTCTACATTGGCAGAATTTCCCAAAAACAAAATGTTTTGCCGGTTTTAGTTAAAAATTCCTATGACGAACATTTTGCCTCGAATTGCCGTTTAAATTAATCCCTCTTTCTCAAAAATCAGACTGTAGTGTCTGGCACGCAAATAATAGAACTTGGCTAAACTGTGAGACTAAACTAACCTATGCGTTTTTCTCAACGGTAATAGCATTTAATAGTGTGGCACACTGATTATAATAATCTAAGAGACAAATACCGTCTAATTTTCAAAAGAATGTCGGGCACACGTTGTTCCAATGAGTGATTGAATGGATAAATTCAGCTCTTTTGCTTGACTTACCACCAATGGATTTGCTGCCTGTCTTAGAGAAACTTGTTTACTTGTAATGCTTGCCCTATCCACTATCAGTACGATTCATATCTGGCTCTCCCCAAATGTAATTAAGAGGGATAATGGTGGAATGGACAGGGTTCAGTGAGTAGGACTATCACAAACTGTGTCGCACTTTGAGTGAGCTGTTTCGCGTACACCTATAAAAGTCTGCCATGTTACCATGATAACAGAAATGATGACAAATGCTCTGTTTGCAGTTAAAGTGGCATCACTTGTACTTGGTGATTGGATCAAGACCAGTGGTGCATTAGAAGTTAATTTTCTTCACAATATAAGTGCATAGCTACCCCACGTCGAATGACCCTATTCCCTATCCAGTTTCAAGTTCAACAAGTACGCCGAAGCATAGCAATGATTGCATTGAAGGATAAGTCGAACACACGAAAATCAGCTCTCAGTGATGGATTGATTTAGACAGAAGGTTGAGTGATCACTGAGCTCTGACCATAGTAAAATGAGTATTAAAAGAGTTTCCTTTTTGGTGTCATTTTACAGCGAAAACAAGCAGTTGTGAATCGAAGATGAAATCTTTTGGAAATTTAGATTTTTGAATGGCTGAAATAGCCACAGAAAATGAAGGGTGTTGTTTGATCGGATTGGAATTTCACGGTCGAAACACGATGAACGACAAAATGGGGAAACTCACTGATCATCCTGCTGTAAAGTGATATTCGGTGCTAGACCGTTTGTCAACTGCAAAGCGGTCTGTAAGAAGAAATTACGATATCCACATCATCAAGGGAAAATGAACTTGTAAAATAGCAGTCAGCCTAATGCATTGCAGAGGTTGGAGGACAGAACTATATCAGCAACTTTTGATAGCTTCTGAGTGGGCCCTAATATCATCAATCAATACGTATAGATAGGGAAATGACCGTCAAGTGATGTTCAGCAAGACCGTCGCCCGGACAAACCTTCCTATGAGTTGATACTTGCTGGGGAAAAATCATTCAACAGCTTTTATATGCATAAAGTTTGACACACGATTGGCTTACGACCCGATTGAGAATTAGCCCCAATAACCTAGTGACTGTGATGTCCAGCTGGAAGTCTTCCGTCTTACTTTTAAGTTCTATTCTGGTGATTACGTTCGTCAGCTGACGAAAACTTTTCACACAGATGAATCTGATTTGCAAAGCACTTTTAAGGTCTAAGTGATTAGTCAAGTGACCTTATTTTGTGGTGACTAAATTTTCCATTAGAAAACGAAATTTGTTTTAAGGTAACTCAGTAACAAACAATTTCAGCGTGAAAACAACTGATATTTCAATGCTATCCGATGCCATATGAAGGCTTGCATGAATCGATTCACATCAGTCCAGTGTTTGAACAAAGCAGACTACCAGTTAAGCAGCTGACTCAGTTAGCTGAGATGAGTTTAGTGAGTAGTCCATTTGTTGGACTAAAAGAACAAATTAATGACTTAAATTTCATGGTCATTTTGATGACCTAGAAGGTCTGTTGAAGCTTTGTCAAAAGCAGTTAACTACCGTTTCACATTCGTACTTGAGAGTTATCTGGACGAAAGCTTGCTTAGAAATCAACGAATGACGGAATTTTTTACTATGGGATAGGAAAATAAGTCGCTAAGGTACAGTGAAATTTTCATTATGATTAAAAAGATATAGATCAATTTGAACGAAGTTCTTCGTTCCCTCTGTGTTATTTAAAAGAAACCAATTTGCGTCTTGAATATTATTCTGCTTGTCAGGAAAAAAACTGCAGATATCTGCGGTTGGCGGTTTGCTTCGAGTAAGATTGCCTAAACTTGACCTCATTTTGACATCGTACGATGCCAATAGTCTGCACAACGCAGGCTGGACAACAGATTAAAAAATCTAACAGACCTTTGGATTGCTGGTTACATTCTAGAATCACGTCTGTTGATTTACAGCGAGAATGACGAACCAAACTTTACCGATTCTAGACGAAAAAAGATTGGAAATGTATCAAACAATTGAAGCAACGTATGACGTTTTATGTATGGCCTATTTCTAAAACCCGTAGTAATGAGCTGTCGAGTGCTTCCTTGTGCTTCGTCTAATGATATCATTATGAACACAATTGGGGACGGAGCAGTCTGGCCACAGCCAGGTAAACAATCAGCATCGAGTGCAACCAGCCAAACAGTTGACAAAATGTTACCGTAAAATCGTGGAAAGTGAAATATACGGCTAACTCAACGTTTGCGCAATCATTGTTGGATTGGTAACACATGCACATGGTTGGAATAGCCGCTTTGATTTTTTTATCTTGTTTTAGTTATACATCAGTTGTTCGAAAATATGGCAAGATTCCGAAATTCGTTGGTGTAAACAATAACATTCTGTTCGTATTTAGTGGATGACGTTTGCTCTTAAATTAATCAAGTTTCAAGAACTTAGTTTGAGCAAAAATAGCGTTTGCAATCCAGCCACTTGATAATCAGAGATGTTCATCGTGCTAGGTACTTGCAGTTGAGATCACATGAACTCAAATTTCTTCTTAATTATCTTAACATTCCACTAGCTGTTCAGATGTCTGACAAATTTCAAGTAGTATTTAGACTTGTAATTAGTTTACGGAATTCGGTCGGTCACGACAACTAGCGGGTACGAGTTACCAATAGGTACTGAATTAGCTTCGATCAAAGCTACTCAAATCAAGTCAATAAAAAGAAAACAGCAGAACGGAAACAAGTTCCAGTCCTATTTACAGCTCAATGATTTATATACAAAGTTGGGAATATTCCGATTGGTAAAATCCATTCCGTCCAATCACCTTCGTAGAATGTTTAGATTTCACGACCGCTTGTCGTTACAATTCTTGATGACTGCCTGTCTCCGCTGTTCGGCATGAAGCTGCGCCGTACTTCATCACGTGGCTTCCAGGTGAAGCTCACCAGATTCACCCAAATCGTTTCAGCAGATTTAAATCACCTTCTGTGCCTAATGTGGCGGACCAATTCTGTTAGTGCCCATTTTTATTATCTCGCATTTTCTTCGGATTGTTGTCATGATTCACACCACGTGGGTGCACGCAGTTGTGCACCGTTGAAAAACAACGTTCAGTTTCGTTGAACACCAGTCCTGTTCACAAAGTTATGAGTTAATCATTATTCTGGATCCCAAGACTACTAAGTTGTGATTATTCCCAGCTTGGCCACACAACTACAAAGCGGAGGACAATATCCAATCACGTTCCAAAGATTACTAAAATACGTTAACCGAATCCGTCAGTAAAAGCGCATTGAACGACCATATGCAAGGCAATACGTCGGAAAGTTATGATCCATTTGTCGAGAACGGGATGTGCTTGGAAAAGACTATGATCGAAGCAGTTCAAAGTAATGACGGTTTGTACTTGTGAGACCTAACTCCCCACATGTTAGTTTAAAGTCACCCCTGTCATGCCTAAATCCAGCATTCAGTGCACCTACACTGAGGCACATTTGTTTTCTCGAAATAGTTCAAATAAATCATAGCTCCACAGTTTAAAGTAGAAACGCCTGGTGCTAACTTTGACATGGAAGGAATGAAACCGCAAAATTTGTCAGTCGCATTGGGCAAGACGTATAACAGACACAGAATCAGAGAGACCATGTTTTCGTAAAGATGTGGGCAGAAAGAGAGCTAAATATTTAAGTCATTACAATTATTACTTTATCACTTCCCAACCAAATCAATAAATTCAGATTGATAAATTAGAAGACAAATGAAACGCGCACTAAAACTTCTTTTCCAATCTATATTCATCATTATTTTGAAAACCATGTCTTATTCAATACCAACTGTCAATGTACTTGGAATGCTTGGTACGTAAGCGTAAAAAAACCGGTAAATATTAATTATTTAAGCAAAAAGACTTATCCGCGAATACTTAATTTGTAACTAGTTAGTTTAACTAACCGAATTATCACTGGTCCTTCCGCCCATCAGTGCAATCGTTCCAGTTGTCGGTAGTTCGAATTGAAAGACTGAATTCCATGGGGCTATGAATATGTTATGCATTCGTAGAATGGTGGTTTCCGGCTGTAGTGAAAATGTTGTCGAGGCTTCGTCTGTTAACGTGATTTGTTTTATGGCTCCGCTAGGAGGAGTAGTGAAATTCAGAGCTGCCAAGTCGGCACTTGTTGACGCTGTCAGTCCAGACCATTCCTCCCAGAAGCCACCACGGTCACCTGGGGAAACAAAGAAAGAAAATTATTTCTTTCAGTTTACGGAATGCAAAGTCCTGAGCGAATTCCATCGAAATACTGTCTCTCTAGACTTCTGTGGTGAGCTTCACCTGGAAGCCACGTGATGAAGTACGGCGCAGCTTCATGCCGAACAGCGGAGACAGGCAGTCATCAAGAATTGTAACGACAAGCGGTCGTGAAATCTAAACATTCTACGAAGGTGATTGGACGGAATGGATTTTACCAATCGGAATATTCCCAACTTTGTATATAAATCATTGAGCTGTGAATAGGACTGGAATTTGTTTCCGTTCTGCTGTTTTCTTTTTATTGACTTGATTTGAGTAGCTTTGATCGAAGCTAATTCAGTACCTATTGGTAACTCGTACCCGCTAGTTGTCGTGACCGACCGACTAATTACAAGTCCATATATTACGATTTCATATGGATATAAAAATGATTTAAGCACTCAGTACTGAGACGATAACTCACAGCGTAACATATGGCAAAACACTTAAATGAACACGCTTCTACAATAAATAGTTGTTTTTAATTTACTATGCTTCCGCTTGTGAGGCAAATGTAATAAATGTATATTTCATGCAAGTGACTTAAGGTCTCTGGCCAGCGTTGCATTCAGGAAGCAGTATGACTCGAATTTCTCACCGATGATGCATATCTATGGTTGCAGTCACCATTTGGGCTAGGGTTCCCGAATAAGGAGCGTTTGCGTTACCAGTGCTCCGCTATTCTCCTAATAAGACTAGAAATACCAAGTTAACCTTGTTTGCACGTCATCCGCACTGAAACCCAGCACAGTCCTGCAGTTCCCAAAGGACGATACGGCAAATGTCCCATTGGTTCTAGTCGAATGTCTTCCACAAAATCAGGTCTTCTCCCTAAGTTAGACAGTTGCCCCCATTAAGCAGTCTCGGATTTGACATTCTATAGATCACTTAACTAATCAGTAGTCTGTATGGAGTTGGACAGATTTTCTAATTTAGTCACTTCAAATAGTTATGAACCCTAACGGATAATGAGCTAATGAAAGGGGAAGAAAATCGGGTTTGTAAAACAAAACTAATGCAATTGGTAAGAATGGGTGTTGCATATATGCTGCTCTTGTTGTGTACAATGTTGCCCACTGGATCAGGGTCAGTGCGGCAACCACTTAGGGCCGCATGTGTGCATTGAACACACTCGCAAACACATTCGACTACGTGGTCTGTGATGCATTTTGATTTAATATCTGGACTCCCAGTGAACTTGGCTCTTGTCCTTGACTTGAGGAAGATAGATTTCAGTCGGTCTACGTTTCATTACTTTTGTGTCTGGTTATCCCAGGGATTTCGGAATTGCACAGCCGGCTGACACCGCTTTGGAGAGAAAGGCTTACGTGATCCACCTGTCTCCACAGGCGACACTTATTGTGATATTTAAAAAATGCTTGACTGCGGTTCAAATTTTCGGCGTTTTACCAACAAAAAGGACTAATTCCTATATGCTTTCTGTCTACTTGGGAAACACTACAATGGTGCAACCGCAACTCGGACGTAACTAGCATATCATAAATCAAATGACAAATGGTTTAGCTGCAAAAACTGAAGTTAAAAGACATCCTGAATTTAATTTGCAGACTGTGGAGAGGTAGTATCCTTGTTATAAATCAGGGGATGCTGCGTAATTCAAAATCCAACAATCCGGACTCAAATTTCGATTGGGGGTTTCGTGGATGAGCTTTAGTGAAAATGCTTCTAGAGGAGAAGAAACTATTTGAACATTGATTGCCTGAAACGAGTTCAGTGTACGTATAACCCGATTATCCAAGTTTATACTCTAAAAACGTGGCAGAAACTGTCACGCAAAACTTCCTGTCACATAAACTTCATGGACGACGGATATCCTCGACGTCATTTGCTCTGTTAGATTCTCGCAGATCCGTCTCTCCGAATGCAACATACAGTGAGACGCGTGGATCCCTGAGGTGTCAACTGTCCAGGTGTTTGTGCAATGCCTGGGAGCAGTCGTAGGTAAATGAATGGAAACCGCTGCGGCTATCGGAAATAGTAAAGGAAAGAAATTCCTAAGGACTGGTGTGAATCAGCGATTGCGCCGATTTACAAGAAGTGTTATAGATCCTTATGTGCAAACCACTGAGGATTTAGTTCAATGGGAATTGGACCCAAACTTATCACGGGCCTTATGCTCCGCTGATTATCTAGTACTCACGAAAGGTGTATGCGTGAGAATCCAGCCGGTTTCTCTCCCGGTCTGGGTTGTGCGGTGGGATAAAGGACCACAGCTTACTCGCACAGGCCGTGTGTTTCCGTGTGACGACAAGGTTAAGCTGAAAACCTGCACTACGGGTGAGTTGTACTTAAGCGCTCCAACTAGATCACGTGAGCCGCAGACCCACCACTTCTGTCTTTCTTGAGTGGATCATCACCATTCGTCACTGAAGGATGTGCCAGAGAAATTCAACTCACTTATCCAATTGTGTGCAAACAGCCGAAGCCCAGTTCGTGTTTTTGGGGATGTTTCACTCAAGTCAGCCAAGAGAAGTAGTGTTAGTAAAGATCACATCAATTTCACTTCTACTTTTTGTCTTTGAGCTGGCTATGGAAATAGCCCTATCCTCATATGATAATAATTGCACTGCTGTTTGTTCAAACCGGAAAGTGTCTGATTTAGAATATGCGACTTTGTGGTGCTCCCGAATCAAGATTCAATTAAGTTGAAGGTTTTTCTCGATTACTTGAACCATAGTGTAGGCAGGTTTGAATTGCATTTTGCACCTTCGAGGTGCAAAATGCTGCTGAAAGACTGGATTGGCCCAAAGACGAACTTGTTCTTGCAGGGTGAAGTGGAGAGGTTTAGTTCCTTGAATAATTGTATTCTAACTGATGATCTTACAATCGGGCGCGCAGAGAAAGCTAGATTTGTATTTACCAATTTTAGGTATTTGCGGGATGAGGGTGATATCTGATTGTCGATCGATGATAGAGTACACTCAGAGACAGCGAGGTGGGTATTGTTCTTCAGTTCAGAAACATGGCCGCTGAGAGCAGAAGATATGCAAAGACTTTTGGTGTTTGAACACCGTTGTCTTCATTTTGTTGGTAGAATATGGTGGAAGGATTTTTCGAGTAACTCATATTAGGCGCAAGGTATTGGGTCCTAGGGTTTAGTTTTTAGAACAAGTATTGAATCAGATTAAGTTAAGGTGTTTGGGGCATGTTTAGCTTATGCCCCCGAACGCCTGCCCCGTTCCATTCTGTTTTGCGAAATGGGTAGTTTTTATAGACGTTTCGTGCTGGCTGGTCGATGACATGGAATCCTTAACTAGCGGGCTAGTGCGTGTACCGGCCTTTACAACACCGGATTTGGGTCAGTGAGATGCTTTCGAAGCATGGGTATAGAAAAAGATGATATGGCTTAGTGTTTCAGTCAATGGCGTTGTTGTCTTGAAAAACTTTATTCTCCTAAGTTGCTCTTCAATCTACTGTTCTGTAATCGATCTTTTATTGTTCTGTTTTTCTGTTTGATCTGATGATGCTATGGGTTAACAACTGCAGCAAGATCACGTTTATGCAAGGTCAGCCGCTGTCCAAACTGAACTGAACTGAAATGAATGTAGACAGATCTCTGAATGCCCTCATTTTAAATAATTTCAATTCTGTCAACACTGCGAAATGTGGGTTGAAAAGTCCTGCATATACGAATCCAATCACCATAATTAAATAGGTCAAGAAGCAGACGTAAATATCCATAAAATCATTCACTAAACCCTCTTGGTAATCACGTGATTACTGAAGCATCCAATGATCATTTATGCATTCGAAGATGGTTGTGCACTCTACCTATTCACAAGTTTAGCTCGAGTACAGTTTGTCACCCACGCTAAAGCTTGCTTCTTATTTTTGTTATGCTGTATGAGCTAGTTTGAGCTAGTCAATTAATGAATCAAACGCGAAGTCGCAGATGGATTGAGGGCGTTCAAAGTCAGTAAATTACATCCGCTATGGTAACACCACTGGCGTTTCAAACAGTCTTGCTGATGACGCATTTGGTTTGCTGTCTTCTACAGACCATTCAGTTGTAACTGTCTGTTAAGACTACATGCGTGGACAATTATGTTAGTTTCCAGTAATCCAGGTGAGGAAGTTACGCAATGATTTCACAAGATATTTGCGGTTAGATGAGTGTACAGATTTCGCAAAAAGATACATGAAGCACAGAATTTACATGTACGGTTGGTAAAGATCGCTATTCGTGTTTATGGCAATGCATCTTTCTCTTGCTACCTTCTTTATTAAAGAAATTACGGTGTGGATCATTTTCAGGAAGAGGGTAGCGACCCTCTAAGGACCACCAAGTGAGGACTTTGACCATCTGTGTGAGGATTCGGACCCTTCGACCAGCACGTCCAAAGTCCACGACCCTATCCTCTTGAGCACCACTGGTTATGATCCCGTAAGCATACCGAATCTAAAAGTCCAATCCAAACAACATCCTTGGATAGCTTTGGCCATTTAGGCCATAACATCACGTAACAACACGACAAAGGACATTATGAACCACATCAAAAGGGGTTGGGATCCATTCAGGAAATTGTGTTCCTCTTAATCTCAGCCATTCCGATTTTTAATTTTCACCCACATACGCGCTCGGAAACATATAATCATGTCATGACATTTTCTTTTCAAAACAAATTCGATCCTGCCAATTTCGGTAAACTCAGTGAAACCTTGGATTAAGTAGATTTCTTGAAAATTCCTACTGAGCACATTGAGAAAAACGCAAGTATAATTAAATCACCGAGGAGACAGCTCCGTTCGGCGATCAGCACACAGAAAATCCATGTGGAATGAACTTGGAAAAATTCACTTTAAGAAGGATTGGATTAGTCAGATAAAAATATGGATGGAGAAGATATTTGTGGTGTTGCATGCATAACCTGAATACACAAGAACGTGTTATGTTAATGGTTTTGTTGTCTAGGGTTTGCATTGGGACGGAGGGTGGGCCAAGGGAGTTGAAGGGCAAACACAAATTGTTTTTGAGAGCACAGTGGGGGATTGTGAAGGCGGATCGCGACAACTTCCGCAATGCTCAAGAGGCGACACTTCACCAACTACCGTTTCTCTAATTCATTAACTTTATTTGAATTAAAGGAATATCTTGATCACGACGACGAATTTTCCGCTTATCGGTAGTGTGTTGTCTTTCGATCTATTTGGTAGTCTATCCTTAAATTTTACTAATGTACCTTTTGAAAAGAAATAAGAAAGTGGTTAAATCCATTTCAAATTTGTCCTTCTATAAATGTCTCTTTTTATGGGTTTTGTAAGCCATCACACGCCATGCGTCCGTCAACAAAAATAAAAGAACACAAGATAAACGCTGTCAGCATTTTCCGCTATTGCTTAGGATATTTGTACTCCTTGTTTTACTGCGCGATCAATCCATACTCCGCAACTTCTGACATCTGAAGCGCTTAAATATCGTTCCACTCAGTCTGGACGAAGGTGCATTTAATATCGATAGGATGGTTTGTATCAGGAACAGAGCAAAAGACGTCTGTCATGAGATTTTAATGTGAATATCAATAACTTCATGGTGAGCCTTTAAATCTGACTGATTTCCTGCATAAAAGCATGCGACCAAAATGGTTCATTTCGTTAGCATTATGTAGATAATGGTTTTGTCTAGTTTCAAACAATGGATGTGCTTAAACAATTGAGCAGAGTTTCCCAATCTTTTCATTATTCCCCCACACTATGTTGTCAAAATATTTCACTGTTTCCAGTCCACTGTCTTACTGTCGCAAAACCAACATAGGTGATGCAAGCAGCCTGTTTAAATAACCTTGAATCAAGGTCAACTTCGACTTCAATCACGATCTTTCTTAGACGAAAATATTCCTGCTTATGAATAGACCTTAGTTAGGTATCCCGATAGACAAATGATTAAATTAAGCCTATAAATGACGGCACTGCGTTAGTTAGAATGTACAATAAAATGCGTGTTTCTGTTTGAAAGACGAGCTTATTATTATTGAATGCAAACTAGGATAAGTCTCACGATCCCCCATAGACGTTAATGAAAATTTCATACTCAAACTTGACTTCATTTTTCATGTTCACACAAGTTTACCTTAACAGGCAAGATAACTCATTGTCAACCAGCGTATATGCGGAAACGCATAAATAAATACATGATATTTTCTGATGCCTTTTTGTACCTTGTTAGTACAAGGACTTTGAAAATGTTTACAAAGGACATTTTGAATAAATCGCAGTCAACAAAACTTTTTATGGTATTATTCGACTAAAGCCCATGATGTTTCTCACGTGTGCAAATTCGCACTATGGTACTAAGCTGACTTAGTCACATAAGTTTTTCATCATCCTGGTTTAATCGGTTCCAGATAAATAGCAAAAAATCTGAACGACCGTGAAAACCTTCCGCGCATCATTTTACAGTAAGTTTGACAAGTCCAAGAACGGGCAACATTGGCAAGTGGCAACATGATTTTGCATCCCTCGTATACGCTATCGATGTAGCTGTCCGACAGCTTACACAGGTTAAGTCAACTATTTATTTCGTGTTTGCCATCAAATCGAATATGTGACCGGTGTACAAATATATCTTTTGTTGATGTTTTCGCATCTCCAAGACAATTATTGGCGTTACCATAACTGGGGTTTAGTGCGCGAAAAAATAACAACAATTTCAAGTTTTCCATTTCCCATTATTAACGAACAAAGAAATCGTGGCGACATTCTTGCGGATGTTAAATTTTTGGATGCAAATAGCAAAAATCAATCAGATTGAAATATCAGTAAAAAACGAAGCGAGTGAAAGCATATTAGTATACTTACCTGGATATATTCTGCTGACCGTTGGCAACACTGGTAAGTAGGGGATCTGACACTGTATCAGTGTATCCTCCACGTGAAACACGACACATTCCTGCTGACCACAGAACACTTTGGGAGGTGAAGCCTGTTGAAAGTATTTGCCGGTAACGTCGATTTTGACCCCACCCAAAATGCTGCTTGATCCCGGACTGATGTCAGTGATTGCTGTATTTTTATCAATAGAACAATCAAAGTGCTTTTAAAAATCCATTGGAAATGGTGTTTCAGCTGGAGTTAACTGTGTACAAGAATTGATACGTATCCCAAGTGACTACATTTGAACGATGAATGCCTCACGTGTAAGCTGTTGCTTTCACATGTTCGCCTATGCACACAGACCAATCAAGTTTTGTGGTGACACTGTACACAATTCCATGCAGACTGTAACTTATTCGTTACTCAAGCTTGGAAAAGGACCATTATATTGTATCGCTCTGGGGCTTATTTTTGTATCTGCCCGTTTTTGGTTTTAAACAGGACAGGACTGTTAATGCTGGCCAGTAATCGGTCACTTCGTGTTGTTTTCGACCTACATTCACAGAATGTCTCCACTGTAGCATTTTGTTAAATGCATTGCGCTGAAACTCCAGTTCAGTTTCATTTCCGAATTCTTGGTCACGGAAAATCTATGATGCGCGAGTCCAAACTGAGGATTGTCAGGACAGCCTTAGTTTGATTCGAAAACCGGAAAGAAAGGCTGGAAACTCTGTATGGCCTCAAATAAAGGACTTATGGGACAAGAATCTGAATAATCAGAAACGAATTGGAAAAGTTGAAATCATTCACTTGCTGTAGTTATTTTACAAAGTGGAGGTGATCTATAAGATCTCAAGATTGAATTAAGTGAAAATAGCATCAAAATGGGAAACTGTAAAGTGAATGTGAGAAACGGTAAGTTTAATTTGAGAATAAGCGGCTACGGTAAATCTCGCTCGCCCCTGGCGTGTTTCATTGACCAGTTAAACACATTTGTCCTCAGTCCATGATTGGTTGCCTGTCTCTCAGAGCACCGCAGTGCGCTGAAATCCGTTCACTAGCACATGCAACGCACCACTGAGGTTTGTTCTAGTTCTCTTCACGAGGAGTGTGAGAAGACAGGTGACTAATCTTGGACGTTTCACTAACATGCCAATTTGGCTAATGAGATGCACCAGAGACAAGTGAGATTCACCATAGCCGCTGGTTCTCAAGATTAAGCTTACAATTTCTCACATTCATTCTGCAGCTTCTCAATTAAATGTTGCTTTTTCTGAATTACCCCTTGAAATGGTATGGTTTTCGTAATATGTTCAAAGGCAGGCAAAGAAATGAAGACCAGAGAATAAACAATAAGCTCAAGAGGCTGAGGTCCATGGCCCAATGACTTTCGAGTCTGTTTGGGCATATATATGTCATCTGACCAAAGCAAATATACGGGAGTCGTGCTGACCGATCACGCCAATTGATCGTTTTTGCTTGATTAAACAGGGCGAGACATGAGCTAGAATAGGGACGACTGACCGAATTCCCTGAATTTAATGACAGTGACATTTTTGCCTTAAGATTCGCATAGATTATTTTTATCCAGAGGAACTTTCTGTGGTAGTGGCGGCGGGCAAAGAGACAATGAACTTAGTGGGCTACAGAAAAGATGCAACAGGTAAGGACACCAACGGGTAAACCTGCATATCAAATTTGACTGGAATTTGGATCAGAGGAATTCTTCTCTACCTAGTACTAATCGCCCACAGAAACATGAACTTTTTTCAGCATGTACGATATCCTCCAGAAAATTGCTCGATTTCAGAACGATACCGCTCGTACTAATCACTGGACGCTAAATATTACAGAAGTGAGAAAGCAAGCCGTTCTGATCATTTGAAAACCACTTAATATGAGTGTAGTTTTGTAAAATACGAACCAACTGCTAAGCAGAACATAAAGTAGAAAAGATTGTTACAGGATCAGTAAAACATAGAAAATGCATCTTAATCAATCGCTATAAGTGCTCAGGTTTGTGTGTAGCTCCCTTTTAATTGGTATAAACCGTGAATTTTCACTTGCTTATCAAGGGTTGAAGGAAACGATTTCCTTAATATTTTCCTAGTTACCTAGGAAACGGCTTTTTTAATGTTTCATGATTGCTTGGGCAAATTGGCTTGGATTAATCAAAAGCGCATCAAATAAAAACGTTATCTATGCTGAACAACTGAAGTGCTTTTGGCTAAGTATTTATTAATTTTGTAAAGGTGTAGGCTGCGACACTGCCAACAGTCGGTCCACAACTGTCGACGGTACAGAATTGAAATCCAACAGGGAGTTATGGAATTACGAGCCAAAAATCTAGCAATTGCCGTTGTCTAATGACTACATAGATAAAATCTGTCAGCCCTTCTTCAAAATGATTTGTAACAACTGAAACCACACACGAAATTAGACTTTTCTATCACCAAATACTCTGGTGTTATTTCAGTAGAAGTTCAGTTTTTAAGAAGCACAAGACGTACCACTGAATTCTTGAAACATGAAAGGTTGTCCATTCCGATTGACTTGATATACACCTTGATCGGCAACGCTTCTGTTTTCCATTTGGTAAATTCGAGGCAAAAAATAAACATTGTAAATTAAGTTATGAAAAATAGGCCGGTTTAATTGTGTTCATTCTCAGACTACCGTCATAAAAGCACTAATCAACAAATTTTGGACATGAATTGGCCAACGTCATTGTGGGATAGTCAGGTATTTTTAGGGTACCCATAAATGATTGCTTTTTTATTTTCCATTTAAGACAACCGAAGCAAACATGGAATTTCAAATAAATATACATATTTGTTTAGTGAAAGCTGCCGAAATCTAAAACGGTCGGCAATGACAGGATTTGCACAGGACACCGTAGTATTTGGTTTCGTTGTTGATAATTATTTAACCTTCGCAGGCAAGTCGTTTTCTGTTTCTCTGTCACAATGTGAGTTAACTAATTCCATTCGTCGAATTCATTATTAACGTGTCGCTGATGCCACCCATAATAACGGTTTGTTGCTCAGACATGAAATGTAGCAAACCAAAGTGTACAGTAAAATTAAGCACTAAAAGATACTTAGTATCAAAGGCGAAGTGAAATGTACATGCTCAGGCACATTTATTTTGCATAATATTTGAAAAATAATTATAGAACAAATAAAATAGATCAAGTCATGCCAGTCTCCTGATGCTTTCTACTGACATTCATTCCAGGTGCATTATCTTCAACTGTCCCCGTTATCCATGTCTCGTGATGCGAATGAACAGTCGCCAGTTGGTGAGGCCAATTTAACATAATTCTTGAAATTTTGAAGCAGACAGGATAACTACTGGTGCAACTGTTAAAACAAACTTGGTTCTCAAAGGAAATTTGCGTTGAATGCCACCGAGATCAAAACAAAATCAGCACGGGTACTTATCAGGGAGTTAGATGAATAGCCCTCCTGGGGTACATATATGCAACGCTCAGTAGATACGGCATAAGAAAATTGATTTTTTATTGGAAATTATCAGTGTGGTTATCGGAAGCGAAAAAAAATCAAGAGCATTTGTGCAATTTAAGCTGACAAGTCGTTTACTAGAAAAGTCAATTTAATCCCTTACTTTCCGTACGGAGTTTCAACCAAGTACGTAATATTTTCACTTCCTAAAAGGGATTCGTTAGAATTTTTCAAAATGGCTGAGCATATTCTCACCGATAGTGATTCCTCCTAGACGGCAGTTCACGTAACCAGTGTCGGAACCATTGGGAACCAGCGCAACTCCGTAGCTATGAAAAGAGGAATAAGAAAGAAATAAGTCGATAAATTTTTGGAAATTCTGGGATGAAATAAATAGTTTTGTATGGGTTCAATTGCATACTCAGAACTTTTGGTGTTAGCATTTGACTGGCTGGGTGTTTTTTTCACCAGGAACCCGTCATTATTTTGGGCATGCAAAATGATCGCAGTAACACTAGTGAAATGCTGCATTGAAGATTTTTAACTGCATATCAATTCCTTAACGATTACGAGAAACGTGGATAGCGATTGCTTGGTTACATTGTGATATATATGTAAATATATCGGCCATGACAAGCTGTCGACGAAATTCTTAACCCACTTGCCCACCAGGTAACTCCGAAGCATGTGGCGAATTAACTAAAAGATTCGCTAGTTCTCGCTGGATAAAAGGAATGCAAATTTAAGTACTTGATTCTCTATGCTACTGCTTGCCTCATTGGAAATTGCTCAGATGACGCTTGTTGAATGAGTCTCAGGGAGAAGTGTATATATATTTTGAAATCAGTTCCCAATTTTCAACATTGTGGTACCAAAAGGTATTACTGTTCCTCGTTCAGTAGTGTTTCATTTTCACAGCACAAATGTGAGCCATTAACGCAGTTCGCCTAAATGATCCTGAAGCTCGAGCAACTTTGATGCAATTGAAGATTCCTCTCAAACGAATAATTTCCTGTTCATGATAGACCATTTGTGTTAGATCCCCGTTAGAGCAGAATGCTCCAGTTAACGGACACCTATATCTGACCTATAAATATCTGCGTAATCTTGGATAGAATCCTCGACGAGATTGTTTTTTTCTGGGCGAGGCAATCTTTTATCATTTGAGAATTTTAAGCAGGATAAATCCTAAGACTTTTCTAAAACCTTTTATGAAATTTTCATGCGTCAGTAGGGTTCCAGTTTACATTTTCAGACGCATTTACCTAGACAACCAAGGCGGCCTAAGTTTAACTGACTTGATTATAGTCTGCAAACAGACAATAATAAAGGGAACTTGCAAATAACATTTGTGATTAGTTGACGCTTCTTTGCACCTAGAAAGCACTAGTGCCTTATCGAGGTTGAGAAAGCGAATTTTTGAGTCCTTCACAAACACGGGTACTTTTACATTATAATATACATATAAAGAAAACTTAGGGGTAAAAACCTTTTTTGAAGGAATCTAATGAACGTCACCCATTAGAATACTTATGAAAAGGGAATATTTGAAAACGAGAATCATTGAAAAGTAATCGCAAAAAAGACAACTTGGCTTACTACGAGTCACTGTTTGGATACTGGGGATCACAGTTGCCTGCTCCATTATATATCCTGCAAAATAATTGAATTGGATGTTTAATCAATCAAAATCTTACCTCTTGATTTGGCCTGTGGACACGAAAATGCGATCCACGAAATTTGCCATAAATTACAGCATATTTGTGAAGGATTAGTTGGACATAACAATTTTACAAAACTATTTTCGTCATTGCTAAATGACATGCAGTGCGTAAAATTGGCCTACAATCAGTGCACAAGGAAATCGGAATGAACGCCTTGATGGCTCACTCAGAATGAGTTTAAACATTTACAGAGTGTCGAACAGGGTCCACTGAGAATCCGACGGGAATTGTCTGGTATGCAAATCCTGAGGTTCTTCAGTTGTTCTTCTTAAGTTCACGTAATTTCCTTCGCGCCGGAGGAATCAGGAACAAATTAATTGGATTACCTTCCTAACTTTATTGTCGAACATTATCACTGACGTTCGTTCTGTCAATACACATCCTTCTTATTTGGTTTGCACAATTTGCGAGGTTCGGGAAACTCGCTGGAATACTCTGGACCAAGTGAATTTTGCGATAATCGGTGTTATTTCTATCCCGAAGTAGCTCTTATCGAAACGCCTGGTTACGGTCTGGTCGCGTAGATTAGTCTCCTCAAGCAATCGTAAAAGCTTTTTCAGTTTAATCTCTTGCTAACAAAGATTAACAGCTGGGCAGGTTCACAATCCTGGGGTTTCTATGCCGAAACTGGTGGTGTCAGCACCAGTACACACTGATGTCATTGTCAGAGTGCCAAAGAATTTAGCGTTATTCGAAGTCCAAAGGTGATAATTTATCCAAAAATGCGAGGTTTCAGGGCATGCTGCCACATGCATCCTGAAAGTTGCATTTCAAACACTGGTGAAGCACGGGTGGCCGGCGGTGCTCAAAGGGATAAGGTGCTAGCGTTCGGACTTGCAGGTTGCGGGTTCGAATCCCCCCACCACCGGTGTACTTAACCGTCTGGCAGCCCTCCGTTGGTCGCGGCACCTTCCTCGAAAAATGATGTAAAATTTCGTCTCATTAAT
Source organism: Fasciolopsis buskii (assembly GCA_008360955.1). Lineage (NCBI taxonomy): Eukaryota > Metazoa > Platyhelminthes > Trematoda > Plagiorchiida > Fasciolidae > Fasciolopsis > Fasciolopsis buskii. Next base: position 114,687 of record LUCM01005245.1, on the reverse strand, counting down.
AAAGGAAGCAAAAAGATAGAAGATAATGAAGGTCCGTCACTTACGTTAAATGGTTTTGTCTTTAAACAAAGAGAGACTGGTTAAAGCTCCACTCTCATGATGAGTGATGTGATCGACTTGAATCACATCACGCTTACATGTCGTCCGCTAGGGCATAGGTTTGTGGTAAGCTACGAAGTACGGAAACTGAATGAATCGCATACAAATGCCCAAGCGTAACCAATGCATTTTTATTGTACCTCTGATCAAAAATTAATTTACTTTTCGCTCATTCAGCCGAAAAAAAGTAAACCCCATAGATACACCACGAACCCATAAGACGTCCAAATTTCAGCGATGGTCGCGAAGGTAAGTGAATGCAACATTCTCACAAAAAACGTGTTTGTATCTGGTCAGCCCTGTGATCTCTCGCCAGTATTCCGTACTCCAATTCGTAAAATTACCCAGTAATCGTTTTCAGGTACAGTTCAGGCACTCATTCCACTGGCAAATCTTTGCTTTTCGATATCCTATTCTAAAACTGCCTATCCGTTTTCTCCAACGGAAAGCGGAAATTGCTGCTTAAAATGATAGCTTCAGCGAAGAGGACACGAACACTGACGACCACTTGTTCCAAGCAAGCTAGTTCGAACGGGTCATGACTAACGAAATTCACAGAGTGGGTTGCAAAAAGACAAACTTTGTTCATCAGAACTCCGCCAAAATACCCCAATAAGCGATTAGCAAAACGGATTCTCTTGATGCAGGCCAAGCCCATCCGGTCGACCACCACGTGACCCCCGTTCTAATCGGCTAAGTTGGGTTACAAATCGAGTAAAACCAAGAAACTGGATGACAAACAACGTATGAAGCAACGGAGACTCATTTTTGCTAGCCACGTGTATGTCAGCAAATGCGGGGTCAGCTCATGATCTCACTGGACAAATGTAACATACATTTTCTCGCCAGTCTTTAACTATATGGTTAAAGATTTCTATTTGAGTAGTTCGATTTGAAAAATAAACACCAGAGATCAGGTGAATTATTTAAAACACAACTCCTTGGGAACCTAAAATACTGATTGTTAACGATACCGGAGATTAAACCTCCAAAAATAGTGAGACTTACCGAATCATACTTTGCGGTTTCCCCACGGTAAACGCGTCCATGTTTGAGGTAAATCGACTGGTGAAAATTGTGCCGTTCAGTTGAACAATCGTACCTAAAACGGATGTCCAAATGCCAAGGAGATTTAATGCGTACAGTTAATTCAACCCTCGTTTGAGACACTGGACGAAAACAAGCTCAGCCAGTTCAACGCCTTTATACCAAAATTAGCAACAAGCTGACGGTAGCCCATTCTATATTTGAATTAAATAAAAGAAATTCATTTCACTTATGGATCATAATTTTTTTCTTTCGATTGAATTTATTCGAAATTTCGGCCCTATCTTTCATTTTCCAAACTCTTTCAATATTCCGTGATCATACTCACTTGGTGGTCCATAGCGTGGATTTAGAGAAGTCACGGTTGGCGAATAGCTTGGTTGTAACTGTTATAAACAAATACAAAAGAAAAAAGAAAACAAACGGCCACTGCGACTGCATTTTCACAAGTCAACTGCAGATTATTTTCGTATTCGCAGTAATCTTATCCGATTGGATAGTGTTCACACATGTTTACCACAAATTTGGTCCAAGTGATGTAAGTCAAACATTGTACTTGTCACACATTACACCGAACACGGCCTAAAGAGATGAGGTAAATGAAAGCAAATGGATGCAAAAAAACATGTTATACTTAAATTCACTCACAAAATCTGTACCATTCCATTTAAACTGCAAAGGTTGCACACTTCTCCCCCCCCCCCAGATCATATTAAGCTACCTTTCTGGAAGCCTCGTATCTGAAAAGCCGTCAATCAACCAATCTCCCTATACCCGTATCTTACTGTAGGCAGCATTTTGCTAGAAAGATCTATGGAGAATTCACAAAACGCGTAAACAGCATCCAGATTGTTTCCATCCTTTTTCCATAGAAGAATGGTCTTCGTAAACGTGTAAACAAAAAGTAACTTCCAGTCATTGGTGTATGGTTGAGTCACAGTGACATTGTATCGTGCTTGCACGTTCACATACGCAACACATGACATGCTTTGCCTTAATCTTACCTACTCCTGATACCATATTCGTTACTTTCCTAGGACATAGGTTGCACATTTGATGGTCCATTCACACCATTATATATTACATGTGTATTACATATATGTATATATATATAAGAAGCTAGACAAGATAGGAGGGAAACTGGATGGTGAAATTTGCCCAAGTAAAGTAATTACAAAATGAATTAAGGCAGCTTCTTTTTGTGGAGAATAACAAACTGTGCACGAACGGGGTCCGTCACATTATCCGTAAAATACGGTTGATCATGATGAAGCGGGAATATCACTAACAATCATAATCGTTTGCCCAATGCCATCAACATGATTTACATTCGTTCCAGGTGAAAGATGCTGGAGCTTGTCGTAAACAAAAGAAGCGTGAACAATTCCTGTTTGCCTTCTGAAGCTCTGAATTGTTCCAGGATATTTTACGTGGATTTTTTCTGAAGATTTCTAGATCCAGATTGTTCTGTGAAATGCATTGTTGTTGGGCCGATCCATGAGTGGATTATGTTTACCGAATAGTTATCGTTGGGGAATATCTTGTCATAAAAAGCATTTATTAAACCAAGTTCCGGTTGTAAGTCGTGGTTCTTGGCTTGTTAATTAGTTCTGGCTCTCAATGACGATAAATGCGTAATTGTTTAATTCATTTTTTTGTACTGTAAAATGTTCCACGAGGGGGACCGCTGTCGGCGAAATGGTGCTGGATATAAAAGGGGCTGACGATGAACTAAGTGGGACTGGCAACGTTCACGTCCACACGCAATTAGTTTTGACCGCCCGACCACCGTCGATCAGAGAAATGTCGGACGCACAATGCACTGTTTGCTGGTCGGGGATCGTCGAATGTCAAGTGTAAGGTGAGGTCACAAGCTGGTTCCAAAAGTGCAAGGGCGCTCGTTACGATCAGATGAGTCGTGCAATAGATCATGTCTGCGACAGTGGACAGCGCTCCAGCTAATGGTGTACGGAGTAGAGACCTCGGCGAGTGTAAACTTGCAGCCAACAGTTCACCCTAACTGGAACAGAAAAAGTGGTCTGAGTGTACGACAAACTCAGAAGCGAACGCGGCGGCGTTCGAAATGAAGGCCAAATAAGGGACTAGGATCCCGAAACACAGGGGGGCAACTAGTCAATGAATTCTACCCTATTTGGACCTAATATGAGCCGCATGGTTATGACAAGTCGCACAGTTGAGCTAACGGGCCAGCGGTCATTTGGTCTTGTTCGTTTGATTAAGCACAGTAGGACTGAACCGGAATCAAGATAAGCGACTGAAGCGATAGCGATAGATCAACTTTAGAGCAACGACCGTTTAAGCTAAATACAGACAAATTGCTTTAAGAAGTCCTCTAGTCCACGGGAATTCCATCTAGACTTAGTGTGAATTCGTAGTTTGGTACCCATATCTGCCGGTCACAATCGACCATAGACCTTACGGTTTTACTTCAGTCAGACGGAACAAAACTTACCCAGATTTGACAAATCCACCAACTGCACTGATCGGAAGTCAGCGTCACTCCGTTTACCACGATTACGATCACATACTTGCCGGTAACCCCGCGTCTGCGAATGGAGAGTTTGAAACAAAGTGTTACCACTTTTAATGTGAACTGAACGTTAAAAATAGTTACTTATTGATAACCACGCCAATTTTATGGTGTTCTCCAGTTTTAGAACACTACTTTTCTGAGCTCGCACCTAAGCAGTTACTCACATTCACTAGCTAGATATATATAAGCAATGATGCGTTGTCTACTCGCTTTCAACTAAATGAATGTAAAAATATCGTACACAAGGTCCTACTCATTACGTTTGGACAGATGAAAAGATAGCCACACTTGTATCAAAGATTCACTCAGACCGTAATTTTAGTTTGATAAGACCCGCATTTTTTAAATAAGCGTTCGTAACCCTGATCACAAACAACCTAATCATTTGCTGGAGAGGCTGAAAGAGGCTGTGCGCTAGCATAGAGATGTGATTTGATCATCTCCGGCTTCATTTTCAACGATAAAACCAAAATTGTACCGCCGGAAAAATCAATCTTGAGCACCTCCAATAAAATGGCTCCTTACTTTGGACAAATTCTATACAATTCCTCTGTCTCACAATATCCCATTTCCTCAATAAGATTCCGTCGATATGACTGTGAACATGGTAATGATTTTGCATTTTTGTTCCAAGCGGAAATGCTGAGCTATTGAGTGCTTGGATGGAAAACCTGGAATTCCTGCGTCCTGTTGGATAGTTACTGGGCTCTGCTATCCTTGTCGAAACAGGTCATTGATCAGTGGTTGGTAGCTCGTCAAACAACATTGATATAGTCAGTCTATATTGCACTAAGATGTAATGAACACCTTCAATGAGTTGTTTGGAGAGGACTGTAATCAGTCAACAACTTCACAAATTTCCTAATTCATGCAACGAGAATTATGAACCGTGGATTTTGCCCAATTGGCTGAGGCTAGAATCGAGAGATTAAAAATTTCTTTAAAAAGGCATGAAGATTAGCTTTCCGGTTCACAGTCATCTCCCCAACATTTCCCTAAACAGCAGTTCATCACAAAATTTTGCCCACTGGGCTGATTTCACTTGTTCTAGACACGTTTTCCTTCTCCTACTCTAAGATTAGCACATGTTTGCGCATAGTCAAACAAAAAGGTGAACCTATGCATACGGTTGCTATATTAAAGGACAATTCAAGATGGATTGCTAGCCACAATGATTGGTTTAGTCAACTAACCTTTAATGATGAAAATTTTGCTCTGGTTTGTGCACTTTATAATCTAACCAAAAGGTAAAATATTTCTGAGTTTTCGAAACATTTCCACTTACGGTGCAGCAAATTTTAGTATGCTTTCTCCTTGCTCGATCATTTCTGTGTTCAACATTTGCCAATCACCCATCAGATAGACGTGATTTCCACTGGTTGGATCATCACTATTCAGTTGAAATGAGCTGTGCGCAAAACCTAATCATAAAAAGATTAATGTTCAACACATTTGCGAACTTAAAATTGGACTAAAATAAACAAAATTTCAGTTAACTTTATGGAACATGCGTCAAAGACACAATGTTTTAAGGTTTTGTATCCAAACTGCTCACCAAGCATTCTCACTTTTGATTAATCCAAACTAGGTAAAGCTTTACGGAACAAATCTAACTTGTCCAAAATCGATCAGCTGTGCAGTCCTTTTGAATTTCGCTCGTGAAAAATAATTAACTATCATTTTAATTATTGTATACGAATAGCTGAAATCAAATTCACAATTTCATTCATGAAATACTCGTTGCAAACACTTAATTGGAGCATTACAGTCAAGATTTGCAACTTTGAAATATAAAATGTTCGTACACGTCAGAATAAACTCAAGACCGAGGTGAATTTTTCCAGGGAAAATTTTAGATGACGCAAATAAGTGTTTTCATTTGTTCATTTACATTTTACAGGCCGCCGTTTTAGACAATGCATTTTTGCATTCGTTGATTGAACTATATGATCCAAAACCCAAAGTTCACGGTAGTTATCTGTCATCGAACTGGTTCTATCTCATTTTGTTCGATTGCCTAAAATAAGTGATGCAAGCGACATGTGAACGACACGCACTTCGCAAACCAGGCATCAAGTTAACACTTCTGCCTCGAGGATTTGGCATGAGAGCTGTTCACGTAAAATCGATCACAGTTATTGTCAAACAGAATTGACGTATTGGATCGACGGTAATGAGTTATTACCGAAACAGACTTCCTTCGTTTCCATGGTTTTTATTTGAGATAAAATCGAAAAAATAGAGAGGAATCTATTTTATTTTCTGACTATAGGAAGTATTCATGATTTTTGATGCACTTTAAGCTCCAATAGACAAAATTTCACTGAATTTGCATGTAATGGGGATAGGTGCAACGTCATCGTGTACTAAAGTTGAACAAACCGTTCAGAGCCTGCCCGGTAGCCTAATGGCTAAGGCGTTCGACTCAGAATCGTTCGTCCTTGTTCGGGTTCGCGTGCCAGTTCGGCCGCGGTCCATATGCACTGGTCATCATTCCTAACAAGGATGAAACAGCTGCACAGTGCTTCCATGGTTTTTAATGATGAGTTGAACGATGATATCTTATGGTGAATCATTTGATAATAAAAACTAGCTTACATTTTTGCTGGAACCCTGAAAGTTGAAGTTCAAGTGAGATACTGTTTTTGTCTTTAATCTCTTTTACTTTTATGTCTTATGAGACTAAGACTTTTGGATAACGACGTCTGTGTTGCTGAATTTGGCTGAACTCGTTCGGGCTGAGAATACGCAGCGACTGGCTGATGGTCAACTGCATAGTTATACAAACATTATTAGTTCATGAGCGTAGGTGAATCGCAAAGCTGATTTTCAGTACCAAGGTGCATACACCAAAGAGTCAACCGGGAGTTAACGAATGGAGAAGGCATTCTCATTCCCACTTGCAAGAATACTCCGTTTTTGTTTGTTTTTAGAGTTCCTGAAAATTTTACATATCTAGCATTTCATGCGATCACCGAACAGTTTAGTGAAAATAGGTTCGGATACAGTGCGTGCAGAGTATAGACAAATACTTTTACTATTGGTGCAAGTTTGTAATATTCTTTTGAGCTCGAAGACAAAATACTCTGCTTATCAAGTGTCCCCCGTCCCTTTATTTTTAAATTAAATCTGGCACAGAGCGAAACCAGTTTTTAGTGCTGTGTTAATGAATTAAACGTTTGCATCCTCATTTTTTCTGCAATAACCTAAATAAAACGGTGGTAGGGGAAAATGTGAAGTGAACGCTTGCCTTGTCAGCATCTTCGTAGTGAAAACCATACTGAAAGTATGAAAAACTTAAGGGGAAAGTATAAAATGTAAACAACGTTTCCTGTCTTGGTATTGTTAGGGCAATGTATCACATGGGGTTGGGAATTTGGATGGAACGTCTTTTGTTCACGTATTTTTAGACATATTTTCATACTCAGAAGTGACATCAAGTCGACGTTGTTCCATGCAATCCGTTCTTCTCATGCTCCGTAAAGTTGCTATAAAATGAAAAACAGTATGGTATGGATAGAAATACCAACTGTGAAATGAAAGGACATTCCTAATCGTCTCACTTGTGCGCGGGAAGTTATTTTGGATTTCGTTAAATTGAGATACGGAGGATTTTAAAGAAAATGACGGATCAATAAACTGATAAATGGACCCAACGAAATCGGATTTGTTCACGTAAAGACACGCGTACGTGTGAATCAGCAATAGCCTTAGTGATTTCTGTCTTCTGATAGTTAAAACTTCAGAAGGGACAAATGGTCTGATGTCAGTGTTCCACGAAATTATGTGAAACTCACGATTCAGATCAACTGGATAAACAGTTGTTAGTTGGTGGCCGGCATTGGAGAAAGTTATATTGTTGCGTGGCTCATTTCAATGTCGTTTGACTCATTTTACACGCGTAACAAACACTGTTCAAAAGAAATGTGTGCGCCTCACAATTTTTGTTTTTATTCATTTCATCAAGTTTTGGACAGCGGGAAAAAACTGACATGCTGATTGGTTAAGAAGTTTTTCCTCAATAAATGATTCGAACTGTGCTTATTTTTTTACTACGTGGCAAATTACAATCTTTGCACTGTGTGCTTGAAACCCATAACTCCATTTTCTTCCAAGTACATTAGACTCAAAAACAGGTAGTTCATTTTGCAATGCTACTAGTTTGACTCTTGGAAGCAGGTAGGCTAAGAAAAATCTGCAAAAGCCACATTTCGATACTAATCGTGCATCCTGTAATGGCAAACGATGAAATGCAACTTGCATAAATTTCATGAACTAGGTGCTGCATAAAATGAGAAGTGTACAAATTATTGCTGTCGGTCATTTCGGTCATCCCATAAGGGACTGATGAGGCCATGGACAGGTTGATATTATGTACACGTGATTTTAGTCAAGGCTTGATTCAATTGATCACCATGACCTAGCTCATATGAAAGATAAAATCAAGTTATATATATATATATATATATGCATTTTTCCCTGCCCACATCTCGTTACATACTACGGTTAAAAACAGTTCATTTTATCTGTACTAATGTAAACATAGCCCGATAAAACAAATTGCAAGCTATTTTGCTCGATGCCACATGGCGCCAGTTCCGAGCGTGCAAATGGATAGTTTAAGCAGCACAAATAAGCAATCCAAACAAGGTTGCAAAATATCACCCAGGATATTGGTATATGTGAACACATTCGTCAAAACGTACCACATCCCAAAATCGATACGGCAGCACCACCTTCCGCACCGACGTTCTGTGGACTGATCGAGCTCACACGTGGACAAGTGGTGGCAGTTTGTGCTTGTCGCAACCACACTACTGAAATAGACAGTGAACTATTAGTAAGTTTGCTACGGCCAATCCTACCGAGATGGCTTACATGATAGAGATACTATAACAAATCTCCATGGTTTGACAGTTCAGAATTAGATTTTTGTAGATCATATTAGGTGACGTATAAAACCTGATATTCTGTATTGCTGATTAGTATTTGTCTGTTCACAAAATACTGCAAGCCTAGATTAGTTGCTGGAAGACAGTGGCGAAAAAATTGCCTTGGCAGCAAGGGGACCCAACAGAAAAAACCGCCGAGCACAAAAACCCGATTTCAAAAAGGAAAACAAAGTGCCCATTTTCGAAATCAAAACATGGCCAAATGTTTAAGGGCACTGCCTCAGTGCGATGAACCATGAGGAACTGAACAGCTGTCATATCCAGCATCGACTGGCAAATTGTTCTGACGCCAGTTGAACAAGACACGGCCCGAAAACAAGAGCGGAATGAGTCAGGCAGCCCATTTCACTCACGGACTGAAAGTGACGTGACCTTGTGACAAGCTCAGCGGCGAGCGTCGAGATATTCGACACGAAGACCAAAGAATAGACAATGAGCCAATTCGAAGTGAGCAATTCGTAAGTGGACTTTAACTTGGCCACACCTAAAAAAGTCGTTTGATAATGACAAATAAAGGAACCGGTTTTGATGATCTCTCAGATCTTGCGTGACCGTCTCCATTTGATTAGGCGAAGCGGGACCAAGTGCGAGTGAAGAGGACCGATTGAAGACTCAAGGGCTATCGACCGCGATAAACGGATCCCAAGTCGCCATTATTAACGATAACCGATTTGCAGTCAACACATACCTAATGCAATCACATTTTTTCAAATGAAAAATATGTCGCGACGTATTTATTCGGTTACAGTGGCTATCCTTCTTACCCGTGTTCATCAAAATACCAGCACACTGTTTCCCGGCTGAGACTTTTCATGTTGTGCTGAACTGTTGATTCAGGATCTCACAAACCTCATCACAAGCCAGGGTTTTTAAAAAGACCGTTAATAATAATAACTGGTAATTTAAATGCACAAGTTTGAAGTATGACAAAAATCAAACTGGGAGGGTTTATTCCGTAAGAGTACAACATTATAATAGTTTGTACTTTTCTAAGCTACAGCGGAAATACATTACTGTGTTGGTCAAAAGATAAAGCAATGCTCAAAAAGACCCATGGAAATTGCGGTTGAAAATCCTACTTCTATCTGATCTGGGATGAGATTGAACACGTTGGGTTTTTCGTACGCTGGCCAACTTACCGGAAATAGGAACAAGACGATGCTGTGTAAAAACCTAAAACCCCTCCTTGATCAAAAAAATGAAAGCACCAAACTTCCCCGTGACATCACTGAACTTGATGTCACGTTCGTTCTTTCGCGAACAAGTTACAATACATATGGGTCATATTTCATATGAAGTCTAATCTAATAGATGCATATAGTAATAAAAATATTTTACATTTTGCACACCATGAAAGCCTCTTAATTGGTATTTGGTGGCGCCTGATCCGAATATTTTTTTGAAGCTAAATATGAACGGCTGGAGCCATGTCTACTTAACCACAAGTAAGCCAAACAAAGGACAATGCGAGGTCAACAAAAGTGGTTTGCGGTTAGAGGTTCCCAGTGAGGGTTTCGTTACAGCAACGTGGGAAGCGCTTCCGGGTGCTGGAGATAATGTTGTGTGAAATTGAAATAGTACTTCAGCTAACTCTGAAGTATTCAGTTATAGAAGATCATGGAGTCTCGAATTCCAAAAATGCACATTACGGAATGTCTAGAGTTAAGTTCAGGGCAGCATCCGAAAATGATATCACTATTCTTCTATTGTAATTGTTGTGTAGTTTATATAGTATTGTTAAGTTCTATCTCAAAACAAATTTATTTTATCGTTCCAAGTCCTCTCTATATGTGAGATATACTGCATATGACGGCTCTGCCTCTAGACTGGAGATAAACAGAGAACAGTTCTAGAAACCGAATCGTGGCTGCTGACTGAGACGTGAATTTTAGGGATCATAGAGTCCACTTTAGTTTGTCGTAATGGTTCTCCCAAGTTGTAGCTGAGAATTTATCTTTTTGAATGTGACTAGGACCAGTAGTGAATTTTTAGTCGGCCTGTCTATTGTGCTATTGAAATAAAATCATTATTCCGATAGATCTGCTTGCAGGTGAACACGAGACATTGTGGATAGTATTCCTTCCCTAGATGTGTAACGTGTTGTCTTTGGAATACCATGCCGATCTGACCACGTATTTCCTAATGTTGACTGGGGATGAGGCTGACATTTTTAGTTCACTCACGTGATCTGCGTTCGTAAGCCTCGTAGACGTTGTTTCCGTGGCACACCATCTGCCCGATAAGCTAACGATCGCCGGTTCAAAACCCCTTGGAAGGTAAAAGTTGCCAACCTATCTTACAAAAATGCAGATTTTAACAGTTGGAGAAAACGTATCAAGTAACTATAAGCTTTCAACTGTTGTTTTAACGTCAGCCCTTCCAAGCGTTCGAAAAGATTTTCCGCCTTTTCCCGATCGAATTTTGGAATGACATCAGGAGCTCTTTTGCTGCATTTGACTTTGTGAAATATTTGGGACTCTTTTGCCAACAACCGCACCCAGCGTTGTTTTGGTTTTGTGAATTCAGTTGTCCTGGTAATCTATAACGGTGTCTTTTCACATTAATAAACGCAAACAGTTTCTTATTGCGCCAACTACCATTTTTAACTATATTTACCGGTGCATTCTTACAGTTCTTCTTTGTTCTTCTCTTTCAACAGTCCTTGGCATTTTGAAATAGAGTTCAAAATTTTCCCTCATTGGTTCACGATATTTAGTAGGTTTCCTTACTCCCAGTAAAAAAAATAATTATAATGCTTGTTGACAACCAAACAGAACCTTGCATTAAGTTTAGATTTACAAGACTCGGAGATAACAACCAACCGGTGCATTATGGCATGTTCTTGTTATTTTTCACCTAAGCACTTGTTCTAATCCTTTTAATGCATACCCGCACGTTAGCACTTGTACGCCATTGTTGTTTTGCATTTCGTTTGCACATCGAAATGGGATAGAAACGTGTTTGTTCAATTTCAGTTATTTCCTAATGAAAAATGTCGTTTTATCTGAAATTTTTGTCCTAGATTTAGCATTGTGGTAGAGACAAGTTTTTCTTCAACGCATTGTTCTATTTCTAGTACTTCTGAACAAACATTTTGGTTAAAATGTAAAAAAAGAAATACTCTTCAAAGGCAGCCATAAACGCAAATACAACGATATTTAGAAAATGACTCATCCGGCTAAACACTTGCAAATTTTACACTTGGAATCGTAAGTAGACATTTTCAACGTGGTTTACTTATCAGATCCATTAAAAATAACCAATCATAAGGGAAAGTAGCGAGTAGAGTTACGGTTATTCAATAAAATGATTTGTTTAACCCAGTTTTTGCGTCCATCTCATTCGTAATAATCATAAAACCATATTGTATCAATTTTTTATCTGATTTCTGAATCCTTGTCGACTGTACATGTTCATCTCACCACAACTGGGACGCGGATTCGTGACAAAAGACCAGGAATGAAATATCGTGTTCGCCATGGTACATTGATTTAGTCATTCTAGAGTGCGTAGGTTTCGTTATGTTTAGTATCATGTAGCTATCGGCGTTATGTCACTTAGTGTTAATGTCTACTTTAGTCCATGTGGAGTCTGTCCGATCAGTTCAGCTACGGAGATGTCCGACTCAATCCGCCACATCTTGTTCGCTTTCCAGTTTCTGTGACAGTAATGTAAACTGTTTATGACCTCTGAGTAGTCTCATGGATGCGGTCCTCTCGTGGTTTCTGATTGATGATTTGGATATTGATTCGGCTTGACAAATCATTTAAATCAAAGTATAGGATTATAATAACTGAAAAATGTTTATGGTTGTAATTTTGACCGCTGCATCTCGCTGTCATGCTCCTGATAGAACTCACTAAGTCCAAATTCCTACGCACGTTTGTCATTTCGCCCAAACAAACCATGGTTTCCGGGGAACCATTTTGGCCAACAACGATTTTCACGTTATCATAAAGTTTGGAAGGCTAGACAGATTTTCTTTCGCAATATGTTCGTTTACTTTTTGTATAAGTCTTATATGGTATCTCGGTATGATTATATTTATATATATATATATAATTATCAGCAAACAACAGTTGTATTTTTTCTCTGGACTCTTCGACGAAGAGCTTCCATGCACAATCCTGATAACACAAATTAGATTCTGGCGAGACATATCAATTAGGACTGTTCAATTATAAAGATGTTTGGATGGGAGACCACCGGGTGCACATATCTGACGAGCGGCAATAACGGCGAAGCGGGTCGTATGCTTCGGAGGAAATTTTGTCTACTCATCTGGAAATTACTTAAAATTTCTAATACACATATATATATACATGTATAATCACCTACTTCGACCAATGTGGTTTTGGTTTCGGTATACTTGACCGATTTTCCCTCGGACCGCAACTATTAAAAGCAAAATTTCAGATTATCTGATCACTTTTTTACTCGGGAAGCACCAAACATGAATGTCGGTCTCAGTCGAGTTTTTAATCAGATTATTAGATCATATATCCGCCTTCAAACCCACGGTTCGGACCAGGACTGTTCCAATAACTTACATGCACGCTGTCAATGACCCACCAGCTCAGGTCTATACCGATCCAGAATACAGAGTTACGTTTGCCCAAATGCTGTACTTAATGGCAATCAGCAGTGTCTGACATTTTCGAGGACAATCCCCGCAAATGTCCCGTTAACGCCATTAAAATACTTCCACCAGAGCAAGTCTTCTCCATAACGTGAGGAAACCTCTCCTTCATTCAGCTTCGTTAATGACATTGACTTATACAGCTCACAAAATGTTTTCGAGCAAGAGATAATATTGATATCATTGTGCCTGACTGATTGTTCTTCGGCTAAATATATCAAAATCATAGCCTGCATTGTACAGTGAAAATTATTTCTCACTGTCAAGACTCATACTTAGGTAAGAGGTGACCATAGATAGCCTAACAATAACTTACCGAAGAGAAGCAGGAGTCCGGTGAAATAGCGATTCGATTTCATCCTCATATTGTTCTAGCTTTGCTTTGGTAAAATCTTTTAGAAAGGATTATTCACTGCATTTTATACTTTTGTCAGATAGAAGGTCAACCAACCCCAGCTATTTGTGTCCCAATAAATGTTGAAACACACTGTCAGCAAATAAGCATTTTAGCACACTAACAACTGCTTTGTTGTCAAGGTGATTATGCACACGTGACGAGGAATATGGGTCTGAACGTATTGCTTGCAGACACCTAGCTGCTTGGAGACCTGATAATCTGACACAACGAGTTAAGAGGGCATCGCGGAGTTAAATACAGAATCACTATCTCACTTCATGTGGAAAAATGAGCGATGGCATAATGACAATTTGCAGCGGTAGGTCCTTGTCTTTATGACCCCTTATTGACTGCAAAGTTGAGCACTGAACTGAATGCACAACTATTAAAATTTGGATTTTGCCTAAGCATTAATTGATGCGAAGCAATATATCTCGAATGGATGTTGGCTGTCTAAGCTGGATTAGTTGCTATTCCTTATTGTCTATAAGGTTCCACAAAGTATAGTGCGATGTGTCAACTGATGACAGATTGGCTCATTGAGTTCGTTAAGATTGGTAAGGGACATGGACGGGGTACTGCGCATTCATTTTTAAGGTTTTGTACACACTCATGCAAAGTAGAAGTCGGATCGCGTTGGTAATAAACAGAAAATCTTTTCAGTAGTAAATTTGATCTTAGTTAAATTTTCCCAAACAACAATATATAATTTTCAGCGTTTGAGAAGGATTCAAGCATTTTTAAAGTAGGAATCCCTAAAATCCCGAGGAATATAACGAAAAAAATAACTAATTCTTCCCTCCTGGAGTATTGCATCGACCCTGGTGAATTAACGGATTAATGAAAAAAGGAACTAAAAGACAAGTATAACAAGTCAGTCATTACCAAAATGAAGCTTGCTTTGAGGAACCCGTAAAATGAACACCTTACACCCAAAATTTATGAATGACTCGGGAGACGGAAATTTTCCAGTCGCTACCATTCAGAACCAGACTAGGCGAAACCGGAAGTCATTCCGGATAGTGTCACCTGGTAGTGCGGTCAGAACTTTGATCATGGGTTTCATTCATTCGCTCAAATGAAACGAGCAGAGGTGACCAAAGAGGCTTTATCGAATGGAATTTCCTCAGGGTGGATAACGAAGTCATAAGTAGAATAAGTTGGCAAACGAAACAGTCTACTGGTTGCAGAATGTAGATTGCGTCTATTTCTCTTTGTGGCAAACCGTTTTGCCCATTGTGCTGAAGATGACTTGCAAATTCTATGCACAAGGGGTAATATCCTGGTCTGACATCTTCGACAAGAAAATAATCAAAGCAAATTGTTGATTTATTTTCACTGAACTTGACAATTTCTCCAGCCGAAGCGCTTCGAGTTCAGTCCACCGAACTGACGTGAGGGAATAAAACGACCGAAAAATTGTGATAATACCTGCTGGTGGAAGAAAGTTACATAAGGTAGCCAATCAAATTTACAAACTAATACAGCTTTTATCCCCCGGTCATTGATCACCACTCGCATCAGCTGGGATACGACGGAGATTCACAAAAACTTTTCTTCGAACATTTGTTGAAATCCAGATGCTTCAGAGGCAAACAGACTGCCGCCTTCTTACACTGTTTCTCGTAATCTGCTGATAGATAAATGGGTCGACTTTGAAATGGTCATTTGTTTCTTCGAATTCGGTTGTTCGACAGGCGAATTGCGCTATTCTTGCTCTGACAAATTGCCGCCATAACATTTAAGAAAACGCTATCCAAGAGCACGATATATTGGTGCTCACGAGTGTATTTCATGCTAACCAGACACCTATCTGTTCGAAGCATGTTACTAGACTAGTCTAAGATTCTTAAACAGTTCATCGTGACACATCACCTTATTACTTCGCTATCAAAAATTTGGGAAAGCAAAATTTTCTTTTTGGTGCTCGTCAGATAGATCGAACCAAGAGGCAAAAATTTCCCGAAATGCAACAAATGTAACGGTAATTTTCCGCCTGGCCGTTGAGAAACCATCATCCCCCTGAATTGCAATTGGACATATGGGATTCACTATTGTGTATTTCTTCACCAAAAAAATGGATTCATGTACCTTCGCGTCAGTGAAGGTTAGAATTGGCGAAGAGTATGTAATATGACTAGATTGCACTCGTGTACAGATTATACGGTGAGTTATTAGGAATGTGAACATGTAAGGATATATCGAAGTTTCATAATGAAGATATAACACTACCTAGGTCGAACACATAATCTTCAAGACGGTGACTTGTCGACAGAGACACAGTTGAAAGAAAATCTTTTCTGGATAAATTTGAATGGGGCAAAATTACCAAAGTAACTAAACTTTGGGTTGACACTAGAGTTCATGGTAAAACAGGTATTTCTTCTCTAAACTGGACTTGAAACAACTAATGAAATGCGTAGTGTTCCATTCACGACACAACTGGACTATAAACCAGCGAAAGCAAAATCATGTTTGCAATCACTGGATCTGTCACAAGTGACTGTAAGAATCAGTTCGTCGTGACCTCGATTATAAATCTTAATTATAACTCGATTCGGATAGACATCTTTTCAATACCAACCAGCGTGGGCTGGTACATACTACCTGCTTCTTAATTAAATCAGGTCAACTCACACACGGGGACTGAAGGAAGCGTTTAACGTATCACATTAATTCTGAGGTCCCGAGAATGGCTGTTATCTAGTCTCGCTGACTGGTAAGTCGATAACCAGAATCGGTGCTGATATTCGATCAACTCTTCTTATCTCATTCTGAGTTTATCCGCAGTTTCCAATTCCGACCCTTTCAAAATAGCCGAATATACATAGAACCTGGGTTTCACATTCGCTCATAAAACTTCAAAATGACGGCCCTACGATTGTGTAGTTTAAATGAAACTAATCAAAAACAAGCAGCTATCTTACGCTGTTTACTGTCAGTGTTTCGAGCAACTCTCCTTCTATGAAGAAAGAATGTTCAATTAATTTGATAATACATATCGATTCAAAGACATATTTAACGAAAAGTAACCTTCTTGGACTGCATGCCCGGGGAAAATTAGAATAGCCTGTCACGCTTTACGTCTTTCGAGACAAAAGTCAAGACTTCCCGTCCGTCAGTATCCATCTCTCGCCCCATGGGTTCGAGTTACTGTAACGTCTTTTCATTCTACTCTTGTACACCACAAAAGCTGTCCTTAGATGTACTTCTTTCACCTTCGTCAACTTATTCATCCTAAAGCTCCATTTATCACAGGCAGTTGTTGAAAGGCCATAACATCATGACAGCTTCACGTCGGTGGATTAGAAACAACAACTTATTCATCATATTACGATTATATACACGAAAGTGTATCTTGCCGTTTTCATTCAAAAAAGCAACAAAAGCAAAGGTATCAGTTTCCAAAACACTTCTTAAGAAGTTTGGAACCTGTACGTTCAGTTCATTCTTATGCGGCATGGTAATTAAGCGAAGTTGTGAGTCCATTTGACTTTTATAACCAAACTGGGCATCGCAATTACTTTTCATCCAGTTTACTATCTACAGATAGAAGGCATTCTGCCTATGGACTCCACTTTATTGCTTATGAATTCATTTGTATTTGTGAAATAAATTAATTTGGTCGCATCTTAAGACTACTGTCTAATTGCACAAGAGATTATCACTCGATCTGATTGATTCAGGGTAGACTAAAGAGCGGACAAGTGGGTATCACAGCCAATTATTCTAATCATATTAGGCAAACGGCATCACTCAGATTTTTCATTCTACCTACACCATGAATGGTAGACGAGCGACGAACTTTTTACTGTCGAATTCCGGCTACATTCACATAGGTACCAATCACCCAGTACAATTTCATTTGATGCGCACAGACAGTAAATAAAATTTATGTTGTGTAATTATTATTCGCAGTAATTAACGTATTTTATTTCTTATTCTAAAGGTTATAGAACAATGAAGTGGACACTTGACTATTACCTATAGCCATCAATAATGCCACAGTTTATTGTCATTTCGATTCTAATACACCATTTGGAGTTCGGTTTTAGGTGGCCTTATGATCGACAATTTCATTACCTTGTGTGTTTATGACTTCTAATTATATTGCGGAATGCACTAAAATTGTGTAAAGCTGTCTTATCACCCATTCCATTGTGCACCCTTTTTGTACCGATCGGCGATATGGGCCGGCTTCGAGAGAATATTCAAGAGAGTTGTCATCGATGCCATTTCTAAGACGAATTTTATATTCGCGCGGATGCAGCTGAATTCATTCAGCCGTTGACCTCTTCGGAGAGATAAGTCGATTACACAAAATATGTTGTCTACTAAGTGTGTGTATGGACAAAAGAAGTCACCGGTCATCCTGAGTCACATAATTGTGAAGCGTTACGATTTTCGAGCACTTCAAGGTGTACTGAAAATTACGTGTACGTGATAATCTTAATCATTTCAGACTTACTTTGATACAGTTATACAATTACCCGTTGAATAGTGACAGGAACATGGGTCAAGAGCAAGCTGACGTCTAGCACCATCATTTCATCATCGAATCTCTCACAAAATCGAAAAGTTCCGTCCACCCAAGACGTATCGGCTAATTCGGCTCAGAAACCGATTGGATGAATTTAGAATTTAGTAATTATCGTGACGCTGTGCACAGAAAATATTCAATGACATAAGACACCTAATGAGTTAATACTTTTTCTAGGTTAGTCGTAAAACTGTCTTGTAACTTTTACACCTTCTAAACCCCAATTCACTTAAGTAATTACTCCATTATTTTGCAGCAACGGCCCAAATACAGGCATGCTGATGACCTGTGAAGTTGGAAATCCGTTATGTATCACTGCTTAACATACGTCTTGCTATATGTAACCGATATGGATTTGTTTCGCTATATTATTTTACATGGGCTAGCTGTGACTAAAAACAAAGCTGACCGATGAATGTGGTGTTTTGTTTTTCCTCGGTCGGGTCAATGACGAATAGTAACCGACGGATATGTGTGCATCCAAACTTGGATAGGCGGGTGTACAAACCTATCATCACGAAAATCGATTACACTTTGAAGCACCAGCATCGAATAAACCTACTATGAGCTTGCACACTTGGGAGGGAACATTCATTTTCTTCCAGCGTTTTACGTACCGAAACATGCGTGTTGAGTCGTTCCCTCATAAGATACGTCCAGTTTGCGTCACTCTTTGCAAGGCGAGAAATAACGCCCTGACAATCATCGGCGACCGCAGCGTGGATTACATGATCCTATCTTTCTCATTAACCTACCACGTGATATTGTTGAGTCGAGTGTTGATATTTCGACCACCAATAAATCTTATAGCACACACGAACTCGCAGAAATAACCTAGGCCATCAGTCGACCGGGTAATGTTGCATGTACATAACGGTTCAGTGTGCAGGTGGTGTAAGTTTTTGAGCATGAAACATCAATTACATAACGAAATGTAATACCCAGACCAGTCCAATCATTGTATAGTGCTGCTCATTAATTCCGTTACATCAGCTTTTCTTGGGCACAACTTGATTTTTGAGTGCAACCAGCCCGTTTCCCCGCAAGTTAATAGGATTTACAACTTTCTAATATACTTGGTTATTTTTTAAGGAATATTTTCCTGTAGGAGAATATGATTCCCAGGTAAGCCGAAAGGTTTTTGAAACAAACCTTTATTACTGACAGCATTTTCAAAATTCAGTTATTTCTTTCTGTTTAATTTTTTACATGCAGCTGATATTTGGCCAGAGCGTTCGACTCAAAGTCGTTCGTCCCGCGTTCGCGTCCCAGTTCGAGCGCGCGGTGTATATGCACTGCTAATGATTCCGAACAAGGATGAGACAGCTGTACACTGCTTCCATGGTTTCTTAATGGTGAGTTCAGCGTTGATATCTCATTGTGATTTATTTCGTAAAAACCGTTAAAAATCTCAATCAGACTCTTCGACTCGGTTTGTGGCAAGCAAACCTGACTATACTGTAAATGATAAAATTCAGCCGCGTAGAACATTTTTAGCTAATTGGATTATTTGTTAAACGCCACTAAATTCGTAGAATGATTTTTCAGCAGTCAGCCTGTGTTCCATTACTTTGATATAAATCTTTCATCTGAAGGTTATCCTCGTGCAAAACCTCTGTTGATTCCTTAATGGAGCAATGGATCTACATTCCATCGATAGAATGTCTATTTCGAGTCCTTCCTTATTCCTTTGTAACCTCGTCCAGTTAAGCTTCTCTGAAACCTTTTTCTTTGAAAACGTTGTGATATGCATGCATTCTTCTCCTGCTGCAAGTATAACCATTCGGAACTCGTTATTTTGCTCTCATTCTGTGGTTACTTGCTATCAGCAACAAGCTCTATGCTTAGTATGAACCGCGGTCACCTGAAGGCTCTAATTCTACCGTGATCCTTAAATCATTGTCACATGTTTCTTGTTCATACGATGTCTCATTGGTAATTCTTCACCTTCGGCCGCAAAATACCACTCATCATCTTGGATTCAATTACCGTGTGTTCATTTTCTCGGCCATAGTTTGCCTATCATCCGGACAAGACTGTTTACGTATTTGTTGGACATGACTGGTTAATCCTCGAGGCTTAACAACATAATCAGCCTTACTGTATTCCGAGAGTTACTCAGTCATTGGAACAGGATTCCATACATACTTTCAATAAATGATTAAAAAAACAATTTGACACCGTGATACCCTTAGTTACGTCCACAGTCCTGTAGAGTTCATCAGCCTGTTCAGCTATGCTCGAAAACATCTGCACATAATAAAGGGGCAGTGTTCAAATGATTAAGTCTAACTTGGACGGCGGTGGCCAGGGGGATAATGTTGTGGCGTTTGAATGTGAAGGTCGCGAGTTCGGACCCTCCCACCGACGGTCAACTTTCCCACTTGGCAGCTCTCTGCTGGCCGTGGCTCCCTTCCTAAAAAATGATGTACATTGTTATTTCACTAATAGAGGATGTAAAAGATAAAAGATGTTCATCGCTCTAACCGTATTAAATTGAACTTGCTTACTTATAAGCAAGAAAGTAGTAAAGTTGGAACTGTGAGTTTGTAAAGGACAACCCCACGTGCACAGAACGCCCCAACTGTTGACATGCACTGGCGAGGTCACCTCGACTGACAATGAAATGTTTCCAGTCAAACAACAAACTCAGCTAGCAGAATTTCCTCATTCTGTTGCTCCGAGCTTCTGAATTACCCAGTCAAAGAGAAGACCAGTGCCAATGATCATTTTGGATTTTATGCGGTTATCTCGTATTTAGTTCTAAAAACTGCCCCTGATTGACGCTTTCTCACCGCGTGTCTGATTGCGTGCATTAATACCATTCCACTGGGTCCCATTAGACTTAAGAATAGGCACTGAATAAGAACAGATTACTGTGGCTGGGACATGTTTTGAGCGCAAGTGCTTTATTGACGCTGTTTTTCGAGGCAGATAATGGTTGGAAGACGGTTGGCCAGTCGACGGCATGGGTAAAATGCGTGAGACCTTTAACTGTTGGATTCTCTCTTCCCGGTGCAGATGCACTACCGGGTTGGGGTCCACGCGATCCCCAAACCCATGATTGTAGACAATAGGTGTTATGGCTCACTGCCGCCGTGATTTTGGTTCTGGTATTCGAAAACTTGTTTCTTCTTTATGCTTCTTCAACGTTCTGCTTTGCAGTCGAACTTTCAGTAATCCCCCTTATTTTTTCTGTTTGATCAGATGATGCTGTGCGGTAATAACCAAAACCGTATCAAGCCTATGTAAAGTTAATGGTTGTCCAAGCTAAGATAAACCTAAGGTTGAAGCTGTAACTTCCTCGTTTGTTTATCAGATATTTCCCGTCAACTGAAATACGTCACATTTGGGTTAAGCAACCGAAGCCTATGAATTCGAAAATGGTCAGATAATTCACCTTGCTCTACCCTCTTGGTTTCGAAGGGCTGGAAAATTTTGCAGATGCGGTTGATTCGGCAAGTTTATTCCCCTTTCAAAGGTGGCCTAATTCCTATGTTGATTTGTTCAACAATTTCAGTATACCACAATGTGAAGACCATCGTGATTTGATTCCCAGGCAGTCCGAGCTCATACATATATTTCTTATCTTAGGGATACAATGGTGTACGCAGTTTTCTTAGAAGGGTCTATGACTCTTGAGAAGCTGCCGAAAAAGTGTCTGACCGCGGAAAGAATCAAGCCCCTTTCTTCCATGTTGAGAAGCCATAATGGAACCACTGTCGAGTGATACCCAGTAAACTTTTGTGGTTTTCAAACCAATGAATGTTAACCTGATATAAGTTACAGAGGAATTAGATGTTGCTAAGGTATGGAATTAAGTTCATTGTTTTCCTTAAATTTTTTCTGGACAAAATTGATAGTTAAACAGTAGATGTTTCATTATCGGAAGAAGCAACGTCGCTGGGGCTCCGGCGATGGCCAAGCGGATAAAGTTGTAGTGTTCGGACGTGAAAGCTGCGGGTTCGAATCCTCCCAGCGCCGGTCAACTTCTCCACTTGACAGCCCTCCGTTGGTCGCGGTCAGCATTCTGAAAAATGTTGTTTCATAAAAAAGGATAAAGACAACCGAACTTAATTTGTAAGCTCCCGAAGCCATGCGCATATCTGCATGTTTTTGATGGCAGTCGAATAAAAACCCGAATATAACAAATTGGGAACATTATGAAGGCAGATAATCCTATGTCGCTATTCCGTCCACTGTCGTTCGTAGCTTACATGATGCGCATCAGTTTGTTACTCGGAGGATTACGTCGGAGGAATAGTCGGAAATAGCTGATGAACAGCACACGCATATCCAATTCACATTCGCTTGGTTAATGCCAGAGAAGGGAGATGGTTTGTACCAATTGTTTTTTTAGCATAAAGAACCATTTTCTGGTTCCGTTGACCTGATTTCGTTTAACGTCAACAGCTTTGCGTTCCGGTTAAGTGGTCACATGTCATATCGATGACCTATCAAAGGCAGATTTGTTACGATCGTTTGGTGGATACAGTCCCTCGGAACAGCAAGTGAAAAACACATTTTACCACATGTTTGGTAACTTACTGAGACAAGCATCATTCTGCCGTGCCCGCATACAAGTCACCGGAAAAGCAAATGAACCGGTAGACAATGCACGAGTTAGTGGGGTCAATGCCACTGTCTTGATTGTCGATTTGTATCCAAGCTGCTAATCTCTGCGTTGCACAATCCAAGCGACATTTAGGGAAGACCACTTGGTTGGCCGCTTTATTTCTGCCAGTAGCGTTCTTGCATACATATTTCAATCGAATTTCACCCGCAACAGTACACCGCGTTCTTATTTATGCACGAGGAATCCTGTGCAGTTCTTTGCACTACAGTGCCATGATGTCCACAACCCTTCAGATTAAGAGTAGTTCCAGCTATGCACTACACAATTGGAATAACATATTGTTTCACTCAATATTTACGAAACAGTGATTAAATGACAACCAGCACCACATTTGCAAATTTTGTTTGACACTCCTGGACAGATCGAAACGTGGGTGACATTTGTGTGCCGCTAGAAGAATTAGATTGCTTTCAAGATTACTGAAATTTACACAAATAAGCAATAAAAATATTAGTGTCGCTCACCTCCTTCAGTACTACAAAGCGTTTAAGCGCCCTGTGGAGTAACGGTGTGTAGTTCGTACGAATTCAATAATTACTAACCTGTCACCTAATCTTATTTTTTCACTTTAGGGCATCTTTTTTCTCTTAAAAGATGAAAACTTGTTTTTGGTTGTTAATGATTCCATTAACTTAAGCATGGCTGCAATGGTATCATTGTCTCTGTCTATCTGGTAGCCTTCCACTGTAGAGAACTTTGTTTTAAGAGGCTAGACATAGAACCGTCTCCATAGGTTGCAAAAATCAAGCTGACTTGCTATTTCAAACAATGATCGCTTGCCATGTAGAACAAAATCTTAGCAGGGGTGATGACCTTAAGAGATAAGCCAGAACAGAGAAGACGAACCGCTGTCGGTTTGGCGTCTTTAAAGTCCAAACGGAAACAAAGTGATTCGACTATGGTGAACCGATATGCTGGTTGGTTCGGATTGACAAATAGTGAAGGCCTTCACGCGGCGCAGTTTCAATGGCAGTCTGCTCAGTGTTGAGCAGGTGTGTTTGCCGGGTTAAAATATTATACACATTGAGGATGATCGAGTTGGTACATGTACGGATTGAATGATAAAGCACAATTAGCCGAAAAAGCGGACGCCTAAAACGATGCGAATCAAACTTGGGCCCCAGTTACTGGGGCTCATTTTTTTGTATTGGTAAGCAGACAGACTATTTATTGAAACAGCTTGTGATCCGATATGAAGCACTAGTTGTAAAATGACGTTAACTGTAGCATAAGACAATCTATAAAGTGAAGGTGCACCGAATAAATCGTTTCTAGTACTCAGATGTTCCATATTTTTTAAGTTGCCACACTAGCTGGATTTGAATTAAGAGCGCTAGGATGAAAAAGTGGATAAATAACTTTCTAGTGTTCTTAAAAGGATAATCGACTATACCAAAAAAGTGAAATTTCAAGCATGACTACAAGAAATGGTCACTTAACACTGAAAAGTCACTGAATGTTGTGAACAAATCGACTGGTCAGCGGTTCTCTATTTAAAATGCAAATTCCGTCGTCACTGGCATATCATATGTTAGTTTCAGGATTATTCTTCGGCAGTGACAGAATAATCAATGAATAATAAATATATTTTGAGTAAGTCTTACGCTCCAACGAATAAGTTAACCATTCAGAAACTTTATCAAATACCGTAGAAACACAAGCTAGAAAGTTAATTGAATTACAAAAGAGGTAGTATCGATTACAGTTGATCTGCAGTGACATGTAATGGATCTGTAAATGTGCATTACTTATTGGTTCATGACATTTTTACCGATTAATGTTTCAGTGGTGTACTGAAATATTTCCCTAAGAAGAATAGGGAAATTGATTGCTATTTAAACCAAAAAATTACCAGTCGCTTACAGTGCTAAACCACGGTACTGAAGGCGAAAAACCACGATTTCATAACTGCCAAATATCACCGTGACTGGTAGCGTCAGTATTTCGATTGACGTGACATGCAACTCTGGTAATGATTTCTTAAGTTGTTTGGGGTATCGAGGGGAAGGGCATTTTCCTAGTGTTTTCTCATTTAAAACTTACTGAACTTGTACTATTTGATCAACGCAGTAAAAAGTACCAGTGTGATATTTCGAGTAGTGTTGCTAAACGAATCACCTGGCCCGGTGGTGCTGTGAAATTGTTAGTCATAAAACGGTTTTTGAACCATCCATGAAGAACACTTGTTCAAAATCCTATGCTTCGTTTTTCCTAATGAAATCCCGAATATATGAGTTCAAAGGTGTTTCTTAGCAATTTGCATCTTTGACTGGCAAGAAGACAGTAAGTTTTCTCCTTAAATTATTCTTCTTTTCAGTTTTACAACACAGTACCGGCCAACCCGGCGAATCCCGTCCGAATGTATACTCTGTCAGTCCCCACTGAGTGGGTTCACAAGGGGGTACCGAAGTGACCATTCGCGGATGCGGTAAGTTTGAGGAAACAGTTTGCAGTTTTGGGAATTATTCTGAGAGGGAGATTGTTTTGGATTGCAGCGATGCGTCATGTAGTAAGTAATTTGGAAGGCTCGAAATATGACGACACACGCTGATCGTGATCGTTTGCTATAAACTAACGTTTCGATCACCGTGAGTAGTCTTTTTCAAGGTAGGTTTCGATTGTAAACCTGCCTGGAAAATGTTTGCACATGATGACGGAAACGTCGGCCCATTGCTTAAAATCTCTATCAGACTGCTTTCGTATTTCAAACACATAGAATGACTATCAGACTTATGAACTGCAGTAAAATCCTAGAATACAGTGGACGATCAGTAACGATAGGTTGATCTCAACCAAACTCCAAAAAATGACAATCTCAAAGTGAATTTATTTCAGGCTGATTTACCGATCCATCATCAGGTTAGCTTTTCTTAAGAACATCGCAGACTTGGTTTGCATTTTTTCCTTGTATTACAGGGATAGCAAAAGTGTTAGTCATAGTATTCAAAAACAAAGTATCTAATGGCCAAGGTACGTGGAAAAACTAAAAGTTGCATGTTTCTTGCCAGATAAATTCAAAATAAATACAAATTCATAAGTGTACAATGTAATCAAATGCAACATGCGGCCAAATCCAGGCGATATTTCCCAATGGTCATATACCTTTTGTTAAATACATTCTCCGTGATTTTTTTGTTTTGGTTCTCGTGCTGACGTGTTCATGTTGCTTTCAAAACGATTTGATCCCGCATCCTATTATGACCATCCACGAGAGAGGGATGAGAAAAGCTTGTCATGCAACTAAACGAATTATACTTCTTGTCCGACAGGATTTATGCAAGATGATTTTGAACTGGGAGGAGAAGACATGAGGAGTGGAAATCAGGTCTTTCTACAAAAGCACCATAAAACACTGAGACCCAGAGTGATTCAAGTAGAACAATGAATGCTGATATTCGTCGCTCCGTAAGTCTGAGAAATTTAATCAATCAATTACGAGAGAGGAAATCTGCTGACCAAGAACTAGCTCTCCACGAGATCTGTAGATGGAATGTCAACATTTATTAAATTACAATCCTTTATGCCAAATTACCGAAACGCATTTGTTCGCGCTAGCATTAGACTTAATTGACTTGCTTCTTTGCTTTTGGAGTTTACCCTTGCAATCACCATAGCCGAGCGTATAACTCGTCTAAACTAAATAACATGTACGTGAATGCAACAGAGCTGCACATTTTCGTGAAACTCATGGCCAATTTTCAAAACTCGTATGTGTTAGGGAAATCAGAGTAACTGAATTTGTTCGGAATGGCATTCTCTCGTGTGTTACGAGATAAAATTAGGGTAGAATTGCTACCTGGTGTCCGCAGTCATGGTAAACACATGCTATGGGCACTGGGTATCTGTCATCTCCGCTGAAGTACAAGGACCCAGAGCAGTTGCAACACAGCACACGGATTGAGTTTAACGATCCGAATGAATTCGGATCCACGGATGTAACGGGGCGCAACCTAAGCTTATCAGGTTACATGTATAGCCGTTTGTAAGAATAATAACGTTCGTTGAGATCATGAAATTCTAACCACTCAGATGACTAAACATCGTAAGGCGACTCTAATTTGCAAAAAACTCCAGCTGACAGACGCGCATCTTTAAATTCCGCGTTTTAAGCAATTCTGTCTGTAGCACATCATAGTGAGGCGATGGGTTTGTTTTTCAGATATGAAAAGCAATAGAGACGAAAGAGGAAAACCGACCCTGTTTTGGATAAACGTGTCATTTTGGTGTAGAATTTTGATGGCAATTGTCAATTGGACTAAAGTGCGTCCTCATAATGAATGTCGTATAATTAACGAACTTTGCAATAATGTGTCGACCGTTGATAATCTATCTCTGGGCACGCTTTGACTGTAACACGCGCCACTCGTATTATCGTAGACCGCAAAAACTGGAATTTTCTCCCTGTTCTGATGATGGCCGACAGTTTTTAGAAGGACGAACGTTGCCAGCCCCATCGGAAATTATCGTGGGTAGAGAACAATGCTTTTGTTTGACACACTTTAAACGCAAACACGATTTGCGCAGAAGAACGGGTAATGTTCTCATGAGATCTCCCATGTCTCCCATCGTAGCAAACCTTGGCACAAATTCAAACATATAAAGCACTGGTAATTTCTGTTTATGCTTCACGTCTTCGCGTGCCTTATGTTAATGTTACTTTTGTAGCCATCAGGTTCGAATGGGAAGAAAGCTTTCTTACATTCTCCAACAAGAAATGTAGCTCCAATAATTTTACAATCGAAACGGAAAGCTCCGATGAGGTCATCAGTTCAGATTGTTTCCTGAGAACAATTCAAAACTAGCATTTATAGAAAATCGACACAGTAGAATAAGTGCTTACAGTTCAGTTCAGCTCATTGAAAATTTCTGAACCGAATGTTTTTCTTCATACTAGACACCAGATTTAAAAAACTGTTTTAAAGATTTAACTGAACGTGACAAATGATTGGACAATCTAAACAAAATGTTACAAGATTGCCACTAATCGGCACGCCTCATAAGGAAACAGCCAGCAGGAAAGTAAACCCTCGATGACTTTAACATTCAAGCAATTTTCCGGAAGGATACTCCCTTAAAATGCCACCCCACGAAAGCTAAAGATCTTATCCACCCTTAATATCAAAATAATTGTATCTACGAAAGTATTTCCAAGGAATGCTCGACCAACCACTGGACAAATAAAGAAAACAGAAACAAGAAGAAAGTCGAAAAGGGTGAACCTTTGGACAGGGCAGTGTCGGCAAAATTTGAGCTGGATTTGGTGATCGCTGTTAGTGTTGTAGCAAAACGCTTGGCGTAGATTATGGAAATTGTGAAATGCGCCAAATGGGATTCAGAATGTGCACCGGAGGCTCTGGTAATAATCACTGACTACACAAACGTCGATCGGAACGACATAGCAGACATTTACGGGATTTGGACAGCCCTAACGCCAATGACGGATAAGCATCCCAAAGGTCAAAGTGACTGCTGACCTAATCAACATGGATGCGTATGACATGAAAGACGGCTAGTCAGTCAACCAACTAGTTTTTCAACATACGGAAGACAGCTTCACACAGAGCCATTTGCATCTACTAACATATGAACGTTCTGTCAGTGATTTCTATTGTCAAACTGCCCTTGACAAAGGTTACGCCCTGCTATTAGCATTAGAATACTCAATAAAACTGTTTCTTGGTTTAGGTTTTTCTACTCACCCGTATTCCAGTATCGAGTGCGACCTCAAAAGCGGTCAGCAGGACAACATTTCAGAAGCGAACCAGTATTACAGTCTTTGATGGCACTTGCATTAATACGAGTAGTCAGGAAATACTCAAACTTATATTCAAAAAAGAGTTGAGCTAAGACATCGAAAATGAACCCAGTGTTGACCCTTCTATTCAATCTGCACAGGAAATTTCGCGCTCAAGTGAACTTCGGTTCCTTGTTTGATGGATTACCTCATAGTTTGCTGCTATCTGCAAAGTTTTGACAAAAAAACTGATCAGGCGTGCAATGTACCATTGCACAGCCGTATGGTCTGAGCAGGATTATGAAACAACATCTGAAGTGATGACTTCAATCAGTATTCGGGAGCCCAGTATGTTTAACTTAGTCAGCAAGCGATGTGGCATGAAAGTATTAAGATCAAAATGACGTACAAACGGGAGCTCCAAACCGTTGGCCCTCCAACTTTACTTCAATGCTGGATGTCATGAAACTTAGAAGATAGTGACAACTTAGTGAAATTTCTGTATTATATGTGGTCAAGATTAGTAAGTAACAGTTTTAACTTTCTCTTTCTTGGGTAGTTCAAATGTACGAAAAATAAATAAGGACTTATTTGAATTAAAGTGGATAGGTTTAATGCACGGCATTCTGTTTCGGCGACTTAGTAACTTGAATAACATTTTGGATGTAATCGATAAAGCGGAAAATCAAAGCAATTCCTATAGCTCGGTCCACGTGACTGAGAACAACGGCTTATCAGATGGACTGTTCCACAGACGATTAATCAACGACAAGTGAAGCAGCGGAAATACTTTACCGTTGATAACAACTTGCAGATTGCAAGATTGTAAGTTGTTCCGGTGGGCGTTGGAGAAGTGTGAGTAAAATCTGCTAAATGTGGCCCAAATCGATTGCTAATGGAACAGCGCTGACTGGGCACAATGTTCTCACAACATTTGGATGATAGGAGGTTAAGATGAGCAAGTATGGCATGGGTATGCAGAATAAAATTACAACTTCAATCCAGCTGGCTCGGCTAATCGAATTAAGTTTTTATCAGTAATTAGAGGTAACTAGCACTGACTATTCTATTTTAAGACTGTGTGAAGAAAAATCAGTGTTTAAATGAGAAACTATAAAACAGAATCGGGAAGCCTATGTTTGATTTCAAAACGAAGTGTTAAAATTGTGTTATCCTTAAGATAGGACGCCTAAGACTATACAAAATGCGAACAGTAAGTGACAAGTGGCTAGGTCCAAACTTGGAGCAAGCCTTCTATGTGATTCGAGTTGATCAATAGTCAGTTAACACTACGTTAGTAGCAATGGGTAGAACACCACTTGCGATCTAAACCACCTGCAGCGAGCCTTTCCAAATTTTAACATGCAATTTCCCATTCCTCAATGTAGCTTCCAACGTCAACGTGACTTTACCTGAGCACAGTCTTGGAATTTCATAGGTTCATCTTGCGAAATTTAGGAACTGGAAACCAGCCAGTATTACGGATTCGCTGTATTGCCCGTTTTTAAGACCACCAGTGATAAGAGATTTAATGAAACTACGATTATGATCGTTATCGATGACCTCAGAGCACACGAAAAGAATTACGGCTGAATTAAAATGAACTTCATTTTTGACATCTGCTTGAAAATATAAAATTATACAAATGTGAGACAGGATCTTAAAGAACACCTCCCAGTTACACATTTCCCACGGATGGTGATTGCAGTGATCATTAATTATCAGTGGGAAACTGCGTTTGAAGCAGTGTTTTGTCTATCAGGTGTGCACCGCATAACAAATATCGCGAGTTCATCAGATGAGATCGTCCTTCTCTTGTTGGTGCATGGAAGTTTGTAGGCCACGATAGGTAATTTGACATGTTGCCCTACCCTACATAGGTTGTTCGGTCCAAATTTGGTATCCGTATCTTCATGAAAAATCGGAAATTTACTTTTAACGCTAGTCAGTGGAACGTTACCTGTTTAACACTATTACACTTGTCATAGAAACGGAGTACCTGGGCTTTACGGGATACTAATCACGGTGAATGGGATGATGCTGACAAATGATCAGTGTAATTCGTCGATCTACTATTTAGAGGTAAGTTGTTTTCGCCGGCATCTAGTCTGAATTATTTGTGAGAAGTCCGTTGTTTATTCTCGCAAAATGTTCGACAAACAAGCTAAATAATCAACCATATGTGACAGGTGATTATTTAATTCCAGTGATAACAATGATCTTGTTACTCTTTTGATCGTGCGCTGTAAAGAAAGATTTACACGAATAATAGTTACCGAATTCAGGAAGTGTTTGACTACGGGAGGATTTTAGCTTGTAGTTTTCACGTCCCAATCCGGCGGTGTTGGTCTCCAGATCGTTATTCCAACTACTTAGTCTATGGACATCTTTGTACAAACAAAATGAAGGCGATTTCTACAGCTCATACCAAGCGTGAAGAGAGATTAGTTGACTTCGGTTACGATGTAAACAGTGTGCTGGTATGCATAGGCAGCAGCCTGTAGAAGACTGACAAAATATGTTTAGCCTGATTCATAACTAATCAGTCACTGTTAGGTTATTTGTGCCGAAAATTCATCCCTTTGAATGAATACAAGCATTACCAAATAAACAGCATAAGGTATAAATTGACTATTTAGGACGTGGGTTTTGTGGGCGGGTTTTACTAGATTTTGAACACTATCAGGAGAAGATTGTGTTCAATTCTAATTCGTAAACAGGCAGATTTCGGTGACACTCGGAGTATTTCTGGTAATAATGATGAACTAAGAAGATAAATTTAAACGTTGTTTGACCCCTCCAAAAGTGTTTGGACTAAGCCAGTGAAATGGAATATTTCATCTGGAATTCTGTACTTTTTCATACAGGGCAGTGATGATCACCAAAATCTTACAGGATACATGAAAAGTAATTCCTTTGCAATACTATCGCACTTTAGCATGTGATGAGAAATTCGCAGAATGCATGTGCATAAAATAGGGTTCAGCTGAATGGGCGAATCGATGAATTATTAGGAGAATTCAGTGTCTAGTTCCTAATAATATTTCTTTCGCCATTTTGTTTCTTATAGCCTGACGATAAAATGGTCCCAAACATCCATCGAATTGACCCGGTATGCGGACCACCAGGTACGTGATGAGCTGGAATACACTTGCAGACGTGAGGTGGATTTTCCGATTTGAGTCGAGTCATTTTCACCGCAAAGTAGGTCCTATCAACCATAAGTCGGGCATGTTAGTCACTCTTTCAGAAACAAATCTTGCATAATCAGTAATGAACTAGATATCCGACAATAGATTAAGAACAAGCTTGTAGTGTTAAATGTGCCCGAGAGGTCACACTTGATAAGTCATCATAGAAAATACTAACTGGAAATTAATTGGCTAGACTTTCACCGTACCATCAGGAAAGATGGCCTCCTATATTCTAGGAAACAACGCCAACATGTGGCGGTTGGATGGCCCCAGTCCCATCGGTGGCAGATAGTAAAATCGACTGTACTGAGGCACTAGTCACTTCCAATTGCAAAGTTGATCTTTTGCAGTGAGCGGAAGGGAGCAGTACATAGGTATTACCATGAAAATCGAACATCTACTCCACTTTTCCACAGCTCGCCATTGCCCTTGTTTTGCCTACAATGCACGCCAAGTTTGTTTCAGATACCAATGGTTATCTTGCAGACCATATAAACGATTAGAATGGTCATATTAGTGATCCTCACAGATCGATCAAAATTGTCCAGGACATGTTGTGAACAATTTTTTTTCTGAGTTTCTTCATCCAACGACTGGTTTTGCGCCCTTGACAGGATCTGTAGTCACTGTGGAAGGCATATTGGTTGTCGGTCAACTCGGATCTCACTCGGATCTTTTCTCTGATGAAATTGGGGGGCTTCTTTTCCGGTAGGCACAATGTAGCGCCTTTATTGCATACATTTTGCTTGACAGCTAAAAAATCATTTAGCTAATGTCACAGATGAGTTAAACAAAAAATTGCTTGCTTTATGGTATTTATGTTGCAGCCCTTGTTGTTTTTGCAAGCATATTGGCGTCAGAAAAACATGTGGCAACCTTGAAACCACAGGACTAAACTAACTTTTCACGTGCAGTTACAAATGTTACATAGCAGCTGCAGCTTGCTATATTGGAAACATTTATCAATTCACCAATTTATCGTAAGCATTTCAAGTCCTGAAATCATCTGGGTGATGTTGTCTAGTCCACAAAGTTTTTACCGTTTAGTTAAAGTAGAAATATTTAATTTTGGAATGATTTGGCCCAAATGAATTTTCTGCGCTGTAGAAGAAGAACGATAAATACAAGAAGTGTAATGATTACCACTTTGTGCCAAGTGTTCGTTTTAGAAAGATGGAAATTCATGACTTAGCAGAAACAAAAATAACGGATACAGTGCTAGCAATATGGCTATTCTCCTACAGAAGATCAGTCGAAATTCCCCCACTGAGTTAAGTTAACTAGCTCGCATCGAATTGTTTGTCTACGGCGCCAGTGGATGCATCCAAGAGCTTACTGAGCGAATTTCACTGATCATTTGAGTCTTCTCGCTCAATAATTGGCTTCTTACACTTACATATATAATTTTGTTCACATTTTAAGTTCATTCAGTGTTGAATACAACATTTTGCTCTCCGAGGTTAGCAAACTGGTGAAACTTGTAGAAGTACTGTAGCAATTGCAATCCGCAAGTTTCGTACATGGACACAACACCTACATATTTTTAGGAAACATTTTAGGGATCTCTTTGAGTTCGACACAAAGCTATTCAAGTATCGATCAATTTTGCCTCAAGTGTCCTCCAGTTCAAACACCAAAAGACAAATTTTGGTAGTACTTTACGGACCTACGTTTGTAAAAGTGTACCAGGTCAATGAAACAATTCTCAAAAGGCGGCGATTCAATGTTCGAACGAAGCTTCACTCAAATCTCAATGATTGCCCATGAAAGAAATGTGACAATAAATTCTGGTGATAGTTTGGCAGGTCATTTTGACTGAACCGCAATAAGATCAATATTGGTGATAAAATCGATTCAAACAAATTCTAGCAGTTGGATATATGCGCATAGATGCTCGATGTTTCCAGAATGGGCGAAAGAGGAAGGATTCTTTTCTGTGCTTTGCAAGCTGTGCCGTATTTTTAATAAGTAATCTGGCTGTCAGTAATCTAAAACCAGAGAGCGCTGCGAGGTCTTTAGTTTTATGTTTTCTATTGTGCTTCACATTTGCAAAATAAATGCATTGGGATGCACAGATGAGAAATTTAAAGTGCATGACTTGTTGATAGCAGTAAATCTGATCTTTTACATTGCATGCGAACCAGGATTATTGAATATATCAAGAAAATTTGAGATTCGAAATATTTTTCCCCATTTTTTTTGTTTTCAGCATCGACAACGGAGATGGACTGTGTGATCCGATATCACGAGAACTCCTTTCCTAGTAAGTTATATCCATTATTTCTACTGTGGGACAAAAAATAGGTAATATTGCTTCTTAGACTTTGACGATACCGTTGAATAAAGGCGTCCGTATCAGTTCCAATATTGTTTCGTAGTTATGCCAAAGCTGTTCAGAGTTACTTCAGATCGGCTCGAGAAAGTCGCTTTCTTGGTCTGTTCACATCTTGCTTATATAGGTCTGGATGGGGATCCGTCCTATATGTCTGCGTAGACTGTAAGATGCACTGATTATTCGTGCACTGGTCATCTAGGAAATTGGAAAGACGCTTTCTTACACGATCCCGAATATTTTTGAAATAACTCTAAAGCAACTTTGGAGTTGATATCCAAGTTCATGCGGCTAATTCGTCTACCAGAGTCATAATATTACTGAAAGCTGGAAAGTACATCGTTTTTTTACTCATCAATCCTCCCGATCAAAATGATCACTATGAGACATCGCTTCATTCCATATTCTTGCTTCGTGATAATATCAAAGCTAAGTTCAGTACGCTGAATGATGAAGTGATTAGTGATTATTGCTACTTCCTAAGGCTGAATTAAGTAAATCGTCTAGGATAATTCGCACAACCTGTTTCACTTAGTTGTCCCTTAGAAAAAGTATTCTTTGTATTGTTCGGTCCCATCATTAATCATCTGACGCCTTGGACATTAATGAGCAATCAAGAATCAATTTACATCGACGGGTGACAGTGAGATTTTATCTTCAATCGTCAGCCATACACTCGCACTCTGATCGGACCACGGTGAGAATTTAGCGCCGACGATTCGAGACATAAAACAAATAGCTTCAAGCTAGCTATTTGGCAGCTTGAAATGATAAACAACACGAAATGACGATCAGTCTCGTTTCAGTTATTCTTAGTCATATCAATGCATAGTATTAAATATTAAGTAATGAGTCTATCTTTGCCACCGGATTATGAAGGATATCGGGAGACCACTGTGCAAAGGAGTTAATGAAACATGCTCGAACACCAAATTTTTCGCAATACTGTGTTTTATCCACTAAAACAAAATGTACCTAGTTGTCTACCGTGATGGTTTGAAAAAATCCGAATTGTGGAAATTTTGTTATTCATGACGGGGAAATATTCGCCGATCTAGATAGGCAAAAAATGGGCTCTCCCTTTGCCTAAGCTATGTTCGTCGGCATTTTGGACCTCTGTCAGACTAGTCTGAGTGACCTAACGATTGGCTTATTGAAACAAAGCGTTAGAATTAGCAATCTGGCTGCTGCTTCCTGAACTCTTTTCAAGGACGTTCGTCATATCTGCGGGCACCCTATAGGTTACCTGGACAGTTTCCATATTCACCAGATGTGCTGAGTCTTTAATTTACGGAACATTTGTATCAAAAATTAGGTTTCAATTTTCTTTCATTAACTGGTAATCGGTTATTTAATTATGGTACTTGAGAAAGACTAACGCAAAACATTGTGCAGCGTAGTACGCTGATATTTTTGCCACGTACTGGTCGGCCGTTTGTGCAATAATGCTTGGGGACATTTTCAGAAGTGTCTGTAGCATCTGTTGGCAACGAAGCAACTTACTGGTTGGCTATTAGATTGGAATGACAATATGCGGATCGGTTCGTTCCTTCATATACCATGTCGTATTGAACATTGAGAAGTGACCAGATAAATTGGCAGTGCGATCTACTTGCTTACTTTAGCGAATAGAAGATCGTGTGAACAACTATACATAAAGTCTCGCAAAACGATGTCATCTCTCATGAGAATTTGGCATTATTTTCTTAGTAACCATTCCTCTAAGCCATTCATTGCTTTTTACTGGCGACGACAGTGACAACGGTGGACCCTGGCCCAGTGATGCTCAATAAGACATAATTTGCTGCGCTTAGGAAATATCATTGTTTTCATGAAATAATTCATCATGAGCTATCATCGATCAAATCACCTTCAAGGAACCATGAAAGCACTGTACAGCAGCTTCATCATTGCTAGGAATCATCACCGCGCCCGAAATGGAACGCGAACCCGGGATAAACGAATTTGAGTCGAACGCCTTAGCCATTACGATACCAGGCAAACTCTGAACGGTTTGTTGAACTTCACCATGTAGTGTTGCAACGATCGGTTACTGATTTGCACGGCTACGGGCCGCTAGCACATAACAGTCGACCCCTGCTGATAGATGACGTCCCCGCAGTTAATCTATGTGCATGGATGAAAACGCCGTACAATGTTTCTATCGTTCCTAAATGGTGAATTGAACGTTTATATCACACTGTGAATTATCTCATGAAAATATTCTATCTCCTACTGCTGACACAACAAGTATCCGTATGTTCACTTTGTTGCATTGAGATAGTAAGTACCGGAGGCTCGTACGGCTACCCAATCATTGTGACACGTCGTGTTTGTACGACAAGAGGTAAAATCGTGTATTTTTAATACAGTCTATTAAGCATTTCCCAAACTTTTAAAATCCGTGTGAAAATGACCTGTAGATAATTGGCACCGTGCAATATGAAATGAGTTAAACGGAAGAAAGATTAAAATAATCTTGCTTTTGATGCAGCCTGAATTTTTATGGCAAATCGCTTCAAGAGAATATAGCCTAGTATTACAAGCGTAAACTTGATTCTATTGAAAGTCAGAAAAAAGGGAAATCACATAGCTGCATTCACTTGTCATGTTTCGCACCGGTTTGTGGCAGTGCCACCAATGCGGGCCTTCAGTTGAGTAATCAGTTTTTCACTCGTTTTTTTAAACCTGAATGTTATTTTTTCCAGTTTTGTTATCTCATACACCTTTTCTTCAGAACACCATAATGAGGAATAAACCCTTCTCGGGTAAACAAGAAAAGACACATCTTAACTTAGTGAATGAAAACACACACGGTAATTGCCAGGTCGTGGCTCGCGAATAATGGTGTTACCTGTGAATATGCCCACCAAAGCACTTATGTCAGTTTCATCAGTTGCAGTTGAAAAGTGGAAAATCGAACTGTCCTAAAGGACAAGATGAATCACAACGAAGTAAAGCTATCCGCAAAATCATCTCACTTAGTCACATGACATGGACGAAAGTCTGCGTCTAAAAATGGAAGACTGAGAACTAGCCATCACGTATTGTTTCTGGCCATTTTGTGCATAGCTAAAAGGTTCGCTGTTGAATTAATGTTTTTTGAGGAAAACCACAAAAATTAATTGGTTTCTTTGCTTTTAAATGCAGCAGAGATATGGAGCAGTTTCCGGCAACCTCTAACTACGGAAGAATTTACTGTCGTCTGGGTGGCTCGAAAATTAGTAGGTTTTTTCATTATTTAACCCACAAAATACACTTTCCAGGAAACGGAAATATCACCATCACTTTTGAGGGTTCTGTTGGAAAGTAAGTGGCTGAGTAATATGATTTTGCATTTGGAAGTACTATCGTGAATAGCGATGAGCTTAATGCACGCATCAAACAGCTGTTTTGGTGAAAGATCGGCTCTAAATGTCAGATAACGACGTGAAACCGTCGTGAATTAGCGCCCTAGTTTTTTCCTTCGATCTTTAACACCTTTGCCAGTGTGCCTAAGCCGAGTATCAAAACTGACACAAAGTATGGTGAAATTGACCAATTAAAGCATCATTGATGATGACACATTACTGTCTTTTAGAAACTGAGTAACTCTTTGCCTCAGGGGTAGGTACCTGAGAATGATGTAATGTTGCGACTACACCTTACACGCACACCTCAGGTTGCGCAGTCGGCCCTACCCTGCGGAAGTACCGTCCTCGAGTTTCGCCCACCGAACCGCCCAATGTTTGAGCACCAGCGTCTTGTCTCCTAAATGGACTCCACCCCGCTCTCTTCAGTAATGATCAACGTTGCCGAGTTACGACTGTTCAAATGTCCCTTGAATAGCATCGAGCAGTACCCAAAAGCTTTAAGGAGAGAAACTCAATCAGTGTGGATCGTTCGACTGCGGTTATCGGGACACTGACTGTCTCCTTTTGGAACCGTTAAGTAAAACTGACTTTTTTGAGGCCTAGGATTGAACTAACTTAGTGATTCTCATCACCGGCCACCCCCGAATAAGGCTGGTGGGCGTGGTAACACGTTATTTCCATTTGGAGTCTTCGTTTTCAAAACTTCTGTGCGCGGAAGAATATGTCCAACTCCAGTACGAGCAAGAATCGAGCTTAGAGCTCCCCGAGCTTAAGGTTGACCGAAGAATTCGGGGTATGTAAAGGACGTAGCCCGAAAAGCGATCAGTCAAGCTGCATAGTTACGCTTCTTAGGAGTACCGCTGTGGCGTATGAGCTAATCGGGCTGAGAGAAATTAATGACACATCGCTAACTCACAACGGGTTAAGACGGAGTCCAGTAAAGTGCACTAGCATCTAGGCGTTTATCGCATAATGCCATCCTAAATCGACTAAATGTCATATCCTGAGTTCTAGAAGGTATTCTGCTTTATTACAAGGACACTGTTGGAATCTGTCCACGAAGTCCTCAAGCAACGTTTGATTTGCCACTTTTTGTAGCTGCAAGAATCCTTATTGTGACATCGCTTGTTTTCGCACAACGCGTGTACGAATTCGCCACACCCATGTTAAAATAGACATGGAAATAAATGTGATCGTGATGTCAAGACTAACATGTGACAGCTGTTCACGACTGGAGAAGGACAGAACATCACCGATTCGTCGGTATAAGACGGTGGATTACGGATTTCCATAGGAAAGAGAAGCTCCGTGTCTTTGATTGTGGTCCGCGTGCGAACAGCCGTTTAAAGAGGCCAGAAGAATGACTCACGCGAGATGTTTTCTAGACCGGGTAGTAAACTGCGACGAAATTCCAGAAACCTGTCAAATTTAAGTTACAGTACCTGAGTTTACCTGGATTTTGACTTTTTCCATACGCACTCAGACGGTTAGCTTCTCGTGTACAGAATATTTCTTTTTATGCAATTCTGCATTATTACTGTTAGACACAAAACCAATCTTATATTTATCGACCGCTGCATGCTGATCAGTACCTTCTGCTTTC
Source organism: Fasciolopsis buskii (assembly GCA_008360955.1). Taxonomy (NCBI): domain Eukaryota; kingdom Metazoa; phylum Platyhelminthes; class Trematoda; order Plagiorchiida; family Fasciolidae; genus Fasciolopsis; species Fasciolopsis buskii. Next base: position 75,607 of record LUCM01005245.1, on the reverse strand, counting down.
GTGTTCCCCAGTCAAGCGCGCTTGGAATCGGATTAATTGAACAAGCTTAAATTATAAGCCATCTTGTTTCGTGCCACTGGTAACTGAGGTGGCTCAAGAGCTTAACATGAGTGTGAATGTGATATGCCTTAGGCGCTTGTATCGCCTTATCGCCTTGGGAGGACCGATACGTGAAACAAAGTGTCTCTAATACTATTATCACCGGCTATGTTGAGTGCAGTGCATGAGATACTCACGAGCGGGCACACTTACTGTCACATTCACATATACACACACAAACAAGTGCTTATTCCACGAGGTCAAAATAACTTCATTGTGTCAGGCAGAGAAGAACTGCCATACACATCACGTGACCCGAGAGTTGACATAGCCATGGGAATCAGAGTCTTAAGAATTGCACGTGCTCATATCGAAATTATCATTTGGTTTCACAACCACCAGCAATTGATTATCGATGACAACTAAAGTGCCTAACCCAGAAGTACCAAAACGTCAGTGTTGTAAAAATAAACTGGGGAAGTGTCGTTTCTACATGAACACAGGTTGTTCCATACCATATCCTGTATTATTTTGGACATAGATCATGGTAGGTCCGAAATAATTTGAGGTAAAGACAAGTTAAAGCATTACTGATAAATTAGTTGTCCAAAAAGTGGCCACCCGCCGAGGTAATGCTTTCGCAGATTTAAACAGCCCGTGCCCGAGAGAAAAAATGTGTCCCCTTGAAGATCGGCAAGCAAGAAGGCCACAAGTGACCTGGGTGAGTGGGCTAGTCGTGAAGTTTGTAGGCTTGCAGTGAGACCGTTCGCCGTAGACACATCAGACTGGTCCTGCAGGCTGACCTTGCGCAGACAGCACGTTCAAATTGAAGCAAATAATCTGATCGCGCACCAAACAAAATATGCAGCAGAAAAAGAAAACTTTAGTAATCTTCAAAAAATGCTGCTGCATTTACAGAGATTCCGTAACTACCCTCACAGTGGTCGCATTTTTGGTCATCAATTCACGATTGGCTTATACCAAGTGTGAATCTGGGCACAAAAACAAATTATCAAGCTCAAAAATATAACTCAACGTGGTATTTGTGTGTTCTAAACCGGACTAGGAATTGTGAAGATGTCTTTGTGGACTGGTGATTGCCAAAAATGGTGTCGTCTACTAGACCCACGAAATCGAAAATACAGATAGACAAACTCAATTCGTTTTCCTAACGTCATCAGCTGAGCACCTATTTCTTTCATTTATGATGAGTCTTGTTAAAAGAGCACTTGCAGTCTCCTGCAGGCCATGATGAAACAGATGGGTCGCTCTAACCGGCTTCCCGTCTCCCCGATGAAAATTTAGTTATTTGCCGATCCACGGGGGATCTTGTTCGTTTGATGTGACTCGTTCGCGGGACAATCCTACTGCCAAGTGCATGCTGGACAGGTTCATTCATTCAGATCGATTGGTGCTTGCTTACTTGTCGGCTTTTCGAGGGAATAGATCTTGGGCTGTGAAAAATCGGTGAAACGGTTTGCCCTGATAACCACTCAGTTTTGGGACAAACGACATCTTTACAAGTGAAATGTTTAATTTCATGCTTGAAAGTAAGTATGCCAATTGCCGGAGTTTAGTAAATAGCCTCGCTGTCTGGCATTCAATGGATAAAAGTAACAAACTTAACCGAAGATTATGAACAATGAAATTATTTTTTGATATTACTATTTTATTGCTGGTGGTCGCTTAAGGAAAGCCCTATAAGAGTCAATCCTTTCGGAAAAAAATTAATAATCATTAATTGAGACTGGTGTGACAATCCTCTTCAACATTTTAAATGGATAACGTTACTTATGTGGTAGATGATGGAACTATGCGGTCTGCCAGAAAAACCATTAATTAATTTGCTGCCAATATTTCAGCTGGGTTAAAAACATCGTGCTAAATGGCGTAACATCTCATTAGTATAAAGTAGTTTGGAGTAAACTACTAGTTGTGCTTATTCGATTATTATCAGAATATCCGATTGCCCTCTGCTCCATTCACTAAGAATACAAGGTAAGCATAAATCAGCAGAAAAGAATAAAAAGAAATCAGCTATATTGACAAATGGGCGAGTAGCAAGCCATCGAAATTCCATGTTGTGCCATACTTGCAACAAGATTTCGATGTGTGAAACGTAAAAGCTCCTTGGACGACCTGTTCTGACCACTTTTGCAGGCGATTTGGATCTCTGAATCTTTTAATTCATCTATAAAGATTAAGAGTACGTTTACGTTGGTTAGTTGGATTTTGTACTTGTCCATCCACATGTCCATGCTACTCAACACTTGAAGTGGACCAAAGCACCATAGGGAGTGACTAATTTTTGATTTCACGGTTGGTAAATCCATATTAAATAACTCCTAGCAATTGTGAGTTGATAATAAGCAGATTCAATGTATGATGATTTTGAAGATGTATACTTGTTGATTAATTTTAAAGTTTTGCCAGGTGTAGTTTCCTTTTTATCGTTCTCTTTACAATAGCGATTACGGCAATTCACCCGTCAGAAATTGGTACAGCATATGGTTCTATCATTAACATTGAGGGGGATTTCTTGCAGCAAGCAGGAACAGTCAAGATCTTATACGGTGAGAAGGAATGCATTGTGAAATCATTCGAAGACCATCGAGTTACATGTCAGCTGCCACCGTTGTCTGAGATCAATTCTACAGGAGTTTATCCAGATACGTTTGTAAGGTTTTAGAGTAAACGGATAGGTTGTACTAAATGATTAACTTTTCGGAAGTAAAATTTGCAGCGAAAAACAAAACAAGACTAGGGGATGACCTTTTCAGTCGGATTAGTAGCATTTACAAAACCATAATGTATAACCTGCAACCACCCATGTGATTCAGCAATCGGGATCCGGAAGTCGCTTGAAAAGTTCTGTTTGCACTTAAAGATCACACGGCTTAGGATACGGGTGTTTTGGGTCTAGCCTGTGACCGTGACGGATGAACGACAGATGGTTATCGTATCAAACAGATGTCATATCGATTAATTTGCAAAACAACAAGTCAGATTAACTAAGGGACTCAAAGTCTAACTCACATTTGTTCCGCCGGAGTTCGGGATGTATGGTCACTGCTGAAATCCATGAATTTCCTACTGATTTGCACGTAGACACTGAGTGATGGAAGATATTCCAATTAAATTCGATCTTCTTAAGCTCGACTATCTTGTTTTCCATTCGAAAAAGTAATTGTACCTATCTACTACCCTGTTAGTGATGCGTTATACAGATCACAGTATCCTTTAGCTGTCGATGTTGTATTTAGTGTATAAATCCTGACTAATACGCTGCAACACTAACCCTAACCTCAAACGCAAACTGTGAAATTGTACCCCAATTCTTGCACTCGATTGTTTATCACATGTTATTGTCGCACCATCGCCAAAGAATAGGGCTGGATCACAGGTGAAAAACTGTTTGCTTCTGCCCGAATCCAGAAACCGGTTGAGGGACTCGCTCGAGCTATACAACAAAGTCTAGTTTGAAAATTAGCTGACAGATTGAAACCATTCTGGGATTATTGTCTGCTGGCCTTGGCAAGCAAATAACGCGCCGTCCGCAGAACGACACAAATTATTTAAATCTGCTCGTCTCTGTTGTTTTCAACTCTACCTGTGAATTCACGCAAAATTAGTCAAGTGCGAATCGGTCAGAGGATACATCAGAAAACCTGTTATCCTGTAGCCTGACGTTAGGCCAGACTATAGCTGGATGTTTACGCACCCAGCTGACAAAAAATAGGGAGCTAATCAGCGTATTTTTTACAACATTATAACGTTATTGCTAAGGCTAACTAGGAAAACTTCGCCGTAGGAATGAATAGCTTGCGTTTTTGGACGAGTGCCACGTTGTACATTGCTTTCGTCAAATGCCCCAAACGAAAATCAGTTTGAACGGTCAAACATCGTTAGAGCATGGTTCTTGTAGTTAGCCTTCCCGGTGAGATTACCTTGTTTATGTCATTTTGTTTCAAAGAATAATTCGCCACACATGATCACCTTTCAAGTTTACTAAAGTTTATTGCGCACTCCGTTGAGTTGCTTAATTTGTACATGCAACTATGAATACAGTTAAACCTTCAGGACGCGACTGAAAACGGAGCACAATCTCCCAAGACTAATCGTTGTAACGGCTGAACTAAACTGTAGGCCAAGAGTTTTCTACTTACCTTTTGGATACCTCAATTCCTTACACATCGGTGTTCACTTTCTCTCGTTTGTCTGTTGGCAACAGAATTTCAAAATGCCTAAGATAGCTTATATTCTATCTGGCACAGAAGACATCTTGGAGGAAGTGCATAAGAAAAAACCGCGGCCCAGACATTTTTTGTCATTTTGAAATTTATCGGTCTATTTTCTGGCCTGCGTACTGGTTTTTAAAGAAAAGTATTCTGAAATACGATACACTCAAATTATCTGTTTCAAAAGGCGGTCTAGGCCGAGTGTGGGAGAAATGGTCTGGGCTGCCTGTAACGATCAGTAGCAGCTTAGAGGCCATCAACTTCACTAGTCTTTCGAACGAAACCACGAATGAGGAAGTGACTTTAGAAATGCAGCAATTCAATAGCTCATCCACAGACATGGATTCCGTTTTTTGGATGCACAACTTCTTCATAGCGCCCGAGAACCCTTTGTACCAGTTTAGTGAAATTACGACCGGTCCCTTCAGGTTACTTACAGGACTGGACACTGAAAATCTAGTAAGCCTTCGTCACCACTAAAGAACTACCTCAAGATTTACAACACCACTGATCAGATATCAGACTATCATAATCGCCCAATAAGATACATGCATGAACCACTGGGTTCATATTTTTCCGGGTTTTTTGTCAATAGGGTAATTTCAATTTCACCCACTACTGGCAATTGCAATCATTTTTTTCAGTTTTGAAATAGTTTCTTGTGTTCCTCGATCAAGGGCAGCCTTCCGAATGCAGAGACTGTCTCATTTTCGGGGTTTTGCTGTAGGTAGCACTGTAAAATGGTGAAAAAATAACATGTGACACCAATCTAGTTTTTCGGGCCAGTTTTGTCCTTCCATCTATGTGTACATAGCCACAAAGTCGGCTTGTTATTTTTTGAGGGTTCGGTTTGCAGCCTTCCCCGTGCTCTTTAAAATAAGCAACCAATTTTCTTTGGAAAGCTGGTTTACAACACATGAAAACTGATCCTGACAGCTACCCAATTCTGATAGGCAAGCCCGAGCAAGACGAAATAATGGACCGTGGATATGATGGAATGTTCACTGGATTGCGGCTGCTTATATGTAGCATCAGTACAAAGCTTCCATTAGTTGTGATGACACTGTAATTATTGTCGAACCCGTTTCTAGCCGTTTAGTTTTATTTGCAATAGTACGCGGTGCCGTGTATGACAAACGCAATCAAGAAAACCACGGAATAAAGGAGTGGCCGCTAACGAGGCAGGCATGTTACGCTACTTCCTAAGCAGCAGCGGCAAAATTTAGCTTAAATAGATTTGTAGTCAAGATTCCTTTTAAATACAATGATGCATTTCTTGACCTTAATCCACAGTTGATAAGTAGACCATGCTCCAAATAAGATAATTGCATTTCTGTGAGAAAAAAGGAATCGACGCTGCTCATCTGTTCTTGTAAGTAAGCATTCTGTAATGTACTTGAAGGAGGGCAGCGTGATTGCAGCAGCAGTCATAAGTGTGCCGTAGTAGGATAATTAGTTTTACATTTTTACGTTCGGCTTAACCAAGCTATCCATGCCTCAAGACCAAAGAATTTGGAGTGGCCAGCAAAAATAAACTAAAAAAGGTTGCTTATGCAATAAAAATTGCGTTAGAAGTACGTCAAAACGAAACTATGTTCTGGGACAGATATTCTTGTTTTACAGACCACCGCATCCAACAACTCTGAACTGACTGAACCGATCATGTTGATGGCAGACGAGGCGTAAGTTGACAGATTAGATTTCTGAAAATTTTCCTTGTTAACCGTGTTCCCTTTCGACATTTCATTGCAAACGGACAGCGTGTTCGTTTCGTTGCAGCAATCAAACCACAATCTGCTCTTGACCGTAGACTGAGTAAATTTACATTGAGTCCCATTTTAAAAATATCCAATGCAATTCTGCAGATGTTCATCGCTTTCCTATCTCTGATCTAATAGGAAGTTGGTTTTTTCAGAACTGCTAGGAATGCACATAGTCCTTCTGATCAATAAATGGCTCATACTCGGGACGAAAGTATTCCCCAATTACTTATCATCACAGATTTCATCTATCGCAGGTTCCATTGCCTCACTCAAATCCAAGGAAACGAATAACCTTTGAATAGACTCCGGAATTACGTAATAAAACTGCTTTTGGCGGCCAATCCGCCAATCTTGCTAAATTTCTAACTCATTTAAAACAATACTGAAGTTAAGCATGTACCATCGTTCATGATTTAGTGTTAGTTTCTTTAAATGACCCGATTATAAACTTGCCTTTAAAGCAGTTAACCAAGATCGATGAAAAGTCGGCTTATAAAAAACCATCCCCAACCCGACCGGCCCTCGTATTCAGCATGGCTCTTATTGGCGTCATACATTTTGTTTTTAGTTACACCCACTGCCTCGAAGGTGGCCTGCTTTCATTCTACTTGTTGTATATTAGCCTACACAGCAGAATGGAAACCTTAAGTGGTCTTGGGTGGTCGATTGATAGTACTAGCGATACGGCAAACTTTAATCTACTGGTTATTATCGATTTAAGTATGTGGGACTTATTATGCAGTTTGTCGACTTAAGCAAAATAGAAAGCTGGCTTTGGGAGTTGCAGAGAAACGCAGAGTTTATCCCTTTGGGAGAGTGTCATTCTCATAATTGACGTGGCAACGAAAAAAAGGACCGATTTCATTGTTTACCGATAGTCTGGCGATGATGAACGGTGCTCGGAAAGTTGAGATTGCAGCAAAAAACCTAATGTAATCCACTCGTGCCTAATTGTACACGCGTTCGGATGGCACCGTCAAACTGTGTTTGACTCAGACGGGTGCAAAGTCACCAGTGGATGACCCAAGCGTAAAAGAACAAATCGAATAAGTCAATTAGCAGTTCGTGTCAACCAATCAATGTGAGCGGTCCGCGGCGGCAGCGGCAGCGTTTGTTATTCCCGTAAATGCGTAGTTTTCCCCCATTGAAATGAAATTTGTATTCGCATGACCTGTATGCTTGTGCTGCAGCTGATGAGGAAGGGCGGCTGATGACAAGAAGTGGACTTGATTGATGATGGACGACTCCAAGTAGAAACGACACCTGATTTTTGAAAAGTCAAGACCACGGCACTTTATTGAAGACTTTTTACAGTCACCTTAGGGAACGGCAGAAGATTCTCTTATTTTCCTTGTTCACAATTTTATCTTTATCTTAACCCTTTCAAAGGTCTCCCAGGTATCTAACTGAGACGTTACAAGTGAGCTGTAGATTATACCAGTATTATAAATGTCCACATAAGTTACCAAAACATTTAATTTGCAGTACAACTGCTGCAAATCTCTTGATCGACGCGAACGTAAGAGAACTTTTCTCGTGCTAACCTTTTATCACCAATCCAATGGTATAAAAGCTTTAAAGATAAGTTTTTCTCAAGATGATGGGCATTATTGGTTCTGTTTTTCATTCCAATAATTTTTCAACAGATTTGAGCTCGATTTTCTTGTGCATGCCAACGTGTCGACCGCGGACATGCAGTTGTGTGCGCGCATGTTCAATACTACGATCAACAACAAGCAAACAGCTAATTCAAAACCTGAACGTCAAGTTCCTTCGATCACGGACGTATACACCTCGGAGAAACAGGCAAGACTGTCTCTAGTTCTGTTGGGCAATATATGATCAAAATAGTAGAGTGAAAATTTTCCAATGGTTTGAATTTTGGAATTGTTCCCGACCGGGATTCATGAGATTTTCCTCTCACAGCATTCAATGAAGAAGATAGTAGTTGAAGAAGTAGACCAGTTTGGGGTGAATCATGGAAAAGTTATTTACATTTCGAAATCAGAGTCTGGTTTTTCCTTAATTGACCGTCTGAACGCCTCGAGGTTGGAATATTGCCTCACTCTTGTAATGTTATGAGGCTACTTGTACCGGATACAAAGGTAACGTCCGTCTTGCCCATACATATTCTCTCTCACAGTCGGGTGTTGGGAGACATTTTCTCCCAGCTCTTATTTCGAAACTTGTTTCTGAAGATATCATTTGGAATTCTAAATGCAGTTATGACACTTGAGTGAACAGGGGCACTCGTAGACAGACAAGCCCATCTTTTTTAAGCAACTGAAATGGTTTCTTTCTGCGATATCATCCGGTGCACCACCTCTTAGATATTGATATCCGTTTGAGACGGTTGTTAAACAGTGACTAAACAAACCATTGGTGATATACCAGTACACATTAGTGTGTGTACTTGTGAAAATACCAACACAAAAGGAGATCGGACTGATTGTTGACCCCAGGAAAACGCTGTTCCGGAGAAAAGTTAAGATAATTGCAATGCTTGGCTCACTGCACAGCGCCTTTTGGAGACAATTTTCCCACTAATCGCCCCGTGCCTTTTTCATCTCTCTGAACTTTTTGTTACTTTTCACTTCCTCGTTGTTGATTATCCATGTGATAAAATACATATTTCTATTGCATATGTTCGCTACCCGACCATACCATTTCTGGAATGCAAAAAGTTCACCTCAAAAAAAACATTAGTGTTGAAAAAATAGACCAAAAGTACCATTGACCTGTTTGTTATCTAATATAAATGATAATCATAAAATGGTACATGTCCTCTTCTTGACGGCCTGGCTGCATGGTTTCGGCCCGAATCTGGCGTGAACAGTGGGGTAAGTTGACATCTTTGACGTGACTGAATGATTCTCCCAAAACCTATGCCACACATGCTGCATCGTGATCGATTCCTACCACAGATACGCCAAGATATCTCAAACATGGTAAAGCTGGGCATATTCAACTGTTTGTCAAAATTGAAATATTTTTTTCGTTGGACTTGAAAACCTTGTTTGTTCGCAGCACAGGTCGTTGGTTTCATGGATTTCTGTGCGCTGAGCTTGTCGTTTAGGTCGCAAACGTTTCATCACCAATTGAGTTGACATTGTCGTTCCGAATGCTCAAGTGCTGGAGTTCATCCTCTTCTGTTGGTTTGATCTTTGACCTTAGAAGATTGATATTCGGCTGAGGCGGATAAAGTAGCTAAGTGCTAGAAGCGGAACTCTACTCATACAGACCCATAATTACAAATCTGAGTCATTTATAAGGTTCTGTCTACGGAACTGAACCACATAATATTCACATACTCGAAACAAAAATGGCACACAATTAAACACATCAAGTTTCTCAGGCCTAATGTCAATCTCTTAAGGTTATTTGCAAATCAACAGAGGTCAAATGGAAAACAGACGCATAGTTTCCAAGCCAAGATCGTCAAAGAAGTTCAGAGTCAAAGTCAGTGATAACCCTATAAATAGGGAATAACCCGCAACAACTGCGCACTTGCACTGACAATGCCGCCTCCATTGGTGATGAAATGTTNTTTTTTCGTTGGACTTGAAAACCTTGTTTGTTCGCAGCACAGGTCGTTGGTTTCATGGATTTCTGTGCGCTGAGCTTGTCGTTTAGGTCGCAAACGTTTCATCACCAATTGAGTTGACATTGTCGTTACGAATGCTCAAGTGCTGGAGTTCATCCTCTTCTGTTGGTTTGATCTTTGACCTTAGAAGATTGATATTCGGCTGAGGCGGATAAAGTAGCTAAGTGCTAGAAGCGGAACTCTACTCATACAGACCCATAATTACAAATCTGAGTCATTTATAAGGTTCTGTCTACGGAACTGAATCACATAATATTCACATGCTCGAAACAAAAATGGCACACAATTAAACGCATCAAGTTTCTCAGGCCTAATGTCAATCTCTTAAGGTTATTTGCAAATCAACAGAGGTCAAATGGAAAACAGACGCATAGTTTCCAAGCCAAGATCGTCAAAGAAGTTCAGAGTCAAAGTCAGTGATAACCCTATAAATAGGGAATAACCCGCAACAACTGCGCACTTGCACTGACAATGCCGCCTCCATTGGTGATGAAATGTTTGTGATCTTAACGCCAACTTCAGTGATAAGAATCTCATGAAGATTTTGCATACCGTGTAGATCTTTGCTGGGTATAGTTCACATTGATGACAATTGTGTGGTTTTGTTTTAACTTTTTTATTTCATAGCTTCTGAATCATAGTGCTCTTGTTGGTGTATCCATGGACGGGATCTCAGCGGTGCGACAAGTTTGCATCACAACGGTCGTTGACCATTTCAAACTATGTATCTTCAATTCATGCACACGTACGTTATTTCCTTAATTTCTTTAGGGAATTAGAACAAATAATTTTCGTGTTTACAAACGTAACCAAAATTGAAGCATAACAATGCGGTTTTGCTTATACTTGCTGCAAAATTTAGTGTGTACACTACTGGAAAGTAAAACCGACAGTCGCCCTTGTGAGTTTATTCACAATGAAAGATCATATTGTTCTAGTCTCTTGTGCCTTCTTATGTTCTGACTCTTTCCCGCTTTGCCTCAAATATTTAAACATAAACTTGCTCTTCTGGCATCGATAACCAACTGAGAATTTTGTTTTGGTTGACCTAAATACAATAATAATAATAATTTAATAGTATAATAATATTGACAAACGTTTTACTGGGTGAACAAAGTTACCACGAAGTCAATTTTGCAAGGAAGTAGACTGATTTATATCTAATATCCATCTCGTGTGAAATATCCTAATTTTTCTTGACAACAAAGACATAACAAGCCGACTGCTTGCATATCGCCCGGGATGAGTTAATACATTTCACCGTGTGCTTTACTATCACTACACTAATTAATACTACGCTTCTTGACAGAATGTCTTCTAGAAGGTGAACAACAGAAGTTCAGTTGCTCGAGTCCACCATTCACTCACAGAATTCTATAAACCATTTCAGCACGAATTTCGGTGACTGGAGCGACTGCATCAGAAGTGACTGCTTACCTCAACGACCAAATGCGTACGGCCGGGTTTAATACGGAAATCGTTACACAGAATCAAACCCACGTGATAGTCAACGTAACGTTTCCAATGGACTTGGGTGAGTTTTCCTTGGACGTTCAATCTGTAGACAAAACTTCGAGGTTTGTACACTTTCGCAACCGTACCAAATCAGTGTGCAGACACATACACATAATATATGCATATATGAACATACAGCAATTTTACCAGCAAGTCAGTGAACACGTAAATATTTTGTGAATCAACTTTGGAGTTAAGCAGGAATCCATCATCGTCAGTCGACGGCAAATCGTAGTTGCATCAACCAGAAATCCGATTTCATTGATCAAACCGTCAAGGAAACCTACAACCTTAGCTAATAACAATACAAACCTTCAAATCCGTCGAAGTGTGCAAGCAAAAAATCGTCAACAACGAGCAAAAAAGAAAAAAACGGCAAACATGTAACGGTTTTACTTAATTTTCTTGTTCATTGCGACTCTTATTTCTCTGTTGACATGAACTGATCGACAAAAATTGCAGTAATAACAAAACGGCTACTCTAAATTTACCAAAAGAACGTAAATTGGGATTAACATTACTGTGATTCGTAGTCAGTCACAAATGAACAATCAAATACTGAACGACAGCAATACACCATTCAAAATAAACAGGCAGAAACGTGCAACATTTAGTGAGCGAAGTAACCAGGGTGTGGATTAAATATCGCACTTGCTCCGATTTGACGCTTTTTCTGGGGAACACTTTTGTGTATAGGCTGGTCGGAACAAAAGTCATAATTATAGCATAAATTCTTCTTACTTCAAAACTTCGTTTCGACCCCTAACTGGGTAAACCATTCTGCAGATAAGCTGCGCTTTAAGGGTATCACTAACTTATCACCGATTCGAGTTGCCCGATCTGCTCGCTGATTCGATCTTCCCATGTTATGCCTGATTGTAAGCACAGTATCTCAGTTTACTCGATTTGCAGGTTCACCAGACTGGTATACATGAAAGCAATTATCTTCAGAGTTAACGGATCATTTTGTACTTGCGATAAGAACTAGTTGATCAGGAGAAAACTAGTGAACAGTCAGACATACGCACATGCGTAAGATAAAATCGAAAAACAAACTTATTAGAGTCAGGAGCCACTGGCAGCCCCATGGTGTGTGGATGAAAACTGGGCCAATCATTGATGCGACTCAAACTGATAGACTGCTTCAAAATGAAGGTAGCATCAGTTGCTATAAACCAAGAAGGAATTGCCATAGATTACAACACATAAAAAAGCAGTCCTGAATGGGAGGCATTAGCTGTGCGTAAATGGTTTTTAGAAGTGACACACTTCTGAATGAGATGCGGCGTTATTTTTTGTACGCAAAAAGCCTATACAGTAAAATACAATACAATACAATCAGTGGTTCTCTACTGATTTTGTATGGACAAGCTATTTTGGAATGCTCAACCGTGGACTTAATTTCAGCACAAGATTCGATCTAATTGACGTGAATGGGAGAACAAACCGAAGCCCAATTTCTTTTGCCTTTTTGCCCCACCCCTCCGAAATATATTTTTTGTTTGCGGATAATGAAATTTGGGAACAAGTGGATAAGTACCAAACTAGCAAATGAATTACTGTGACTTAAGCGCGAATGACATGGGTATAGATAACTTTATCTGTTGCAGACATTATGCAATACGTTCAATAACCCCTGGCAGAGATGCATGATGCCAACTACATTAGAGCTGTCGCATTTGTCTCTCGCTTTAAAACAGTCACACAGATCTCTTGTGATCGAAAGTCAATAAGACTTTTTTGGGGTGTTGAGGTACATTGTCTCTTTTGGAAATAAATAAATATGTATATTTGTACGCCTTCCACGTCGGGAGCGGTGGACGTGCAGTGCTGATGATTCCTACCAAGGATAAGACAGTGCAGGGCCGCCCAGGCTTCTTAATGATGAGGTGGACTGTATGATTATTTCCTCGGAAAGTGCATTAAACCCCCTGCTACTGTAAGGTCATCCTATTGGTTTAATAGCAGTGCTGAACAACACGACACTGGGGTTAATTTCCTGCATGGGTTGATAAAATCGACCTAGTCGAGGTACAACTAAATCTCAGTGATCTTTCTTCGATTGTTTAATTCAGGTGACGTTTCTCTTCTTGACGTCCGAATGATTCCGTTCAACGAATCCGCGGTCCAGGTGACTCTAGTCATCCAGGGTCTGGCCCCGGTCAATGGAGTAATACGGCCGAGCTACTCAGGTTATCCAGCCACGGTAACCTATCCTATCAATGTAACGGCTAATCAGGTGTGTGCATTGGTGATTTCCATTGGTCTCCTAGTGAATATCGCCGCTGATTATCTAAGTTTTCATGATGGACAAAATAATGTGTTAAGTGAACCATTCAGCAAAGCTTAATGTCTGATGTGCAAAACTAGTGATTTATAAAAAGCTAGCTGCCCTCTTTCTCATTAGTCCAAAACAAAATTCTAACCTGCAGTCGATGCTTGGCGTGCTTTGCGTGCATCTGAACCGGAAACCTAGTTGGTAAGTGTCGATTTTAGCACCTTGTACCGATTGCTATAAGAGGACAAGAAAAAGAATCTGTTTTTATTGTAAGTAGTCTTAGTGTTTTAAGGGCAAAAATAGCCATTCCAAAACAAAGGTTTTTCCTCGTTTATCTAAAAACTCTAACTAAGTCGTCTAAAATCATCAGCAATTTTATTTTTGTTAAATAACCTGAGCATTATTTTTGATATCCATGCCTACCTCTGAAGATCAAAGAAGCGTATGTGAGTCTGGGAAAATCCATTTGTCCAGCAAAGACGAATTTGTGTTCGTTGAGGATTTTGAAGCAAATCAGACGGATATGAACTCTACAAATGGGCTGGCATTCTGCGGGCTTCACAGTCTACACCTACCTTGATTACCCCTACGTCCATTTCCGGTAGGTTTGATCCTATATCCCCAAGTAAGTTTTTGACTGTAAAACCCGACCTGATATAATCATTGATGTTAAACACAAACCGACTTGTATAAAAGTATTTCTCATGGGGTTCACCTAACAAGCTCCTTTTAATCATTAAGTAAAAAATAGGAGAAAATTATAATTCCTGGTACATGCGTGGTGGAAATCGAATTCCCGCTGACTACATCAATGAACTACCCAAGGAAACAGAACTACCATAATAACATTTTCATCTAATTGTTTTCAACAGAAAAATTGGTCACTAACTTTTGCAGAAAAATCTGCTTACTCCAAATGATTTATCGGATTTTAATTTTTACTCCGTAGGCATGTTTTGATATGAAATTTATGGTAGAGAAATCCTTAGGTAGAATACTAAGATGTACCGACTAGCTGGATGGCTACTAGAAGGGGAAAATGTTTGCAATCCACTGATCTCAAGCAATTCAGATAAATATGTCTTTTATTAATTTCAGTTAAATGCTTAGGGTGGTGACCGAACAAAAAACTAGAAAAATCAGTTCATTTGCGAATCGCTTCCGAGGGGACTGGAAAAGTAAACCACATGCCCTTTAAGCATGTGCAACCGCTGTCTGCTTTGTTATCCGAACTCTGTCGAATGACAGACTGCGAAAGATCGAATGCTTATTTCGAACATTGCACGCAGCGATTGTCCATCTTCAATATGGACGTTGTCTGGTATACGCATTCCTCTTTCTAAATGAGATGGACTACCGTAGTCCATTAGACATTAAAATAACGTGACTCAGTGGCAAGCTTTTGACTACGAGGAAAACTTTACTGTCAAAGCGGAATTTGTCTGATTCTTTTATCATGACCTTGTGAACTATTCATTAGTTTTAACTTCCATGTTGTGAAAGCAAAGTCTGCTCCACCATCAGTTTGTAGTCTGTTAATCTCTTCAAAGTTGCTTACTCAGGCAGAACAACTCGAGCAGAGCAGGCTCAGGCAGAACAATTTCAGCCAGCAGATGTAAAATGACGTTTTGTATTCGAAATGTAAATTTCAATGCAACTGTGAAATCATTGCACTGATTATGTCATCAGCAAGCTTGTCGAAAAAAATCCTGTGAGTATTTTGGGAATTAGTGCCGTACCAATTTATAACTGGCGTAATTTCCTGTTAACAAACACCAAATTCGAAAGGGGTATATAGTAAATCCGTAAACAATACGCTTACGTAAAACACAAACAGACTGACTGCTATTGTATTGCATTCACGGTTCTACCTTCCACCGGACATGTTGATGAGCTTTTTCTACATCCCCGCCTGTTTACATACAAATTGCAAAATAATAACGCATTTTTTGAGTTAAATTTCGTTTGTGGAATCCATCGATGATTTTTAATCTTCTGTTATTCTGTCCCTGCTTTTTCCTAACTTCTATCAGCAGATGTTTACAGTTTTTTTACTTCCATGCACTACAGGCACTAAGGCTGAGAATTTATCCTGATTCGGGCGGAATTAAATTAATGACTGACTTGGGTTTGACGAGGTATTTTGCTGAGTAAATCGAGTGCTCATCCTGATGAAGTAGAAAGAAAAGCTATATTAATAAGAGTATCGCATGATGCCCAATTTTAGTCGTTCAACGCTCCACAGTACATGGACTCTAGAATGGAATTGCTGGTCCCAATTTATTTGCACACGGACTTTGCGACTTAACATTTAGGGTGTTGTACAAGATAATGAGACGAACCAAGGGTAAATCACGAGTGAAAAGCAATCATGCGATTGTATTTTGTTATAATTAAATGTTTCACCATATTTGAGGTTTACATCACTGTTTTGCTTTGGTATTGAACATGAATCATGTACAGATTCTGCAGAACACATGCATGCCTAGTATTGGTTTGGATTTGTTACAGTGACCTAAGCAGAAACACGGACCTTCAGAAACTCAAACTGCGATCAGTGATTTCCGAAGACATTATAAGCTAGTTTGCCATATAATTTGCAGAAAGACGTGAACAAATTTTGAGATATAAACAAAAACATTTAAGCAGATTTCTGTAATCGCATTCTAAATTTGACGTTCATTCATTTGACATCTATCACACTAGCGACTCTATTGCTGTCAACATAGAAATGGGCCATACTATACCGCTGACCATCTCACCGGCTGGGCGTAGACATTTTTCCCCTTTGAGGAAAGCAAGTTAGTAATTCGAAGTAATTTGTCAAGTAAAACGTACATTAATTTTATACAACTGATAAAAATCTACCATGACAAATTTACTGCCCAGTTTGCATCTCTCCTGTTTTCAGTTAGGTTTTGCTGTTCTCGGCAAGGTAGCCAATCGTATCGAGTTCATGTATCATGCAGCCGGCCCACATGGACAAGCAAATGACACATTCCTCATCTACTATACCAATATGGCCTATGCCCCAGAAAATACGTGAGTGAATTTAGGAATTTGACTGTCAGAATCAGTCCGCATAACGGTCTCTTAATGTTTCCCGATAGTACGTAAATTGTCCTTCGGTGAGTGCAAAAATAGTGCTTTTTCTACTTCCTTTTTCACGTGTACAGCATTTTTGATGTTTTAACTTAGCACGGTTAATACTGAATCCTTTCTTATTGCAAGGAAAGCTTCGCAGAGGTTATTAGGAAGGAACCTCCTTTACTAATTGCAATTTGTTATTAACTGTTCACACGTATCAACGGCTTTTAAGCTAGCCGGGTTTGCTCAGTGCATTATCAATTTATCGTTGGCATGGCAATCACTCATGGCACTAACAATTTGACGTTCATCGTTAGGGAGCTGAGTAACCGACTGATTGGAGTTCGTCCTGCCCTAGGCAAACAAGTGCAAAATGCTTAAGACCAACTGCATTAGTTAAAATGCTGCCGACAATTAGTCGTTCTAAACATGCAATTTAAAACTTTCATGTAGTCGTTTCTAATAAGTAGAGGGAGGCTAGGGCACAGGGTCATTATCAAAAGCTAGAAATTATAGCCAAATATGCATGAAACAGTGCGAAACCCTAGACGATGCTTGGTTGTCTCAGTAAAACCTTCAGGTTTTCTATTTGTCGAGGCAATCAAAGGACAAAACTGATTTATTCACATCCATTGCTCGATTTTCGTCATCGCTGTGCTAATCCCGGTCACTGTCAAAATTCACCTTCAAAATATTTACACAAAAATAATGGGTTATTGTGCCCACCTTAGATAGGATAACATGAAATCGCCAAAAATTTAGTTACTAGGCCCAATTAGTTAAAATCGTGAACGTAGCTCTCCTGTATATATTTCTTGTCAGGAATAATCAGTCTTAAGTATTCATCAAGCCCTAATAGGGCCTCATACACCGTAAGTGGAATACACGGTTGCTAGGCCATCCAAAATCGTAGCCAGTGGTTAGACCTATATTCTTTTACTGTTTTTTAACGGCACAACCCAAATGCTCACAAAGTGATCGAACTTCTGAAAT
The DNA here is from genome assembly GCA_008360955.1 of Fasciolopsis buskii. Taxonomy (NCBI): domain Eukaryota; kingdom Metazoa; phylum Platyhelminthes; class Trematoda; order Plagiorchiida; family Fasciolidae; genus Fasciolopsis; species Fasciolopsis buskii. The sequence continues at coordinate 58,090 of LUCM01005245.1, read as the reverse complement.
CAGCAGGAAATGATTAACAGGGTTTCACTGCTGAACAGTATGCGTGGCATACAACGGGAGTGTTTCAGTGATTTTAAAAAGATCTGCTCTTAGGTACTGGAGAGTTTTTCAGACTCCCGGGACTCCAATTTTTGGCCAAATGGAAATTATTGGTGATGAACAAAGCAATCAGCATAACGTCATTTGTCGGAAAATGTGCACAGTTTTCTGTTCCATTAGATTGTCATATATAAATACTGCTCAACCAGAAATTTTTTACCTTGGAATTATTCTACTGAACAGCCATTGTTCAAGGTATTTTTTCACCACCGTCATATTTCACAAATGGAAGAGCAAGAGACATTTATTGCAACTCATGCCTCTATTTTCTTCCATTATTACAACAACTTATTGTTCCTAATCCTCGAGCAGTTGGAGATTCGTTTGCATCAATTTGCTTGGTGTGCTTCAAGAAGCGACCGATAAAAATAATTCCATGTTCCACCTTGGAGGATTTCGCGTAGTGCCGGGTAAGAACGACTGGGATACGGAATACGACTACTACATTGATTCAACCTCTATCGGTTCAAAACCGATTGCACAGAATTATCAAGATGAGTCTGTCAAGAAACGATCAAATTTTATACAATAGTTTTTTGAGAAACTTCCGACATGGAGGAACGAGCACCAGCAATCAGCAAACGAGGGGTTGAATGCATTTTTTTCAGACTACTTCCTTGACAACATTGTCATAATCATCTGAAAATTTCCTGTAAAATTGAAAATGTGAATGATCGGAAATATGCTAATTTGTCCAGGTCATGGCAATGATCCTACGATGCTAAGCGGTAACTACCCATCGCGCGATGTGGTCAAGTGCTCGCAAGTTCATGATCTTAATAGACACTTCAGAAAATCCCCATGCTGCTTTTATATGCGACTAACTCACCTGTAGGTTTCATCCCTTGCTTGTTCCACCTATTTCTTCGTTAAGAAACAACGAGCAAACATTGGGAATTATTTTTAACATACGTTAACAAGTATTTGTTTTCAAAAGCGCACAAATGATTCTGAGAGGATTGAAAAATATACGCACCCATTTTTCACATTTTCATTGTATTCTATCTCAACAGACATTTCGACGTGGCCGCGTTTTCCACCGAAACCTTTCGCTGATTTATCGGTCATTCAGCTACCGCGTGCCGGTGTGTATGAAATCACATTCATCACCGATCAGTGTCAGTCGGACTACAGCCTAGTAGGCATTACCGTTGTGGACGTAAGTTGTCAGTGGTGAACAGAAATTTGGCGTCGTACAATACCCGAGAGGCTTTATTCACTTTGACCTGCGACTGAATTTTATACAACCGAGAAGCGTTATACCAGTCCAGTTTTGAGCAAGTTTGCATATTACTCGGTAAGCAGATTGTTCCCAATGGGCTTTCCAGGGTGTAGGTAGAAAAACATCACTGAATATGACAGTTGTCAACCACCGAAATGTTTGTGGCACATATTCTTTCTCTAAGTAAAATTTTGTCCAGAAAAATCTGTACATTTGATACCATAAACAAAAAATGGCTTCTGCCACATTGTCATTTTCATTGTAAGTTTTTGGGGACGTATTAGAAGGCTACTCTGTCGTACGCCTCCACCTAATCAAACAGTCAGAGGGAACATGCGTAAAAAACAAGCAGTCATGCCTTCGTACGACCTTAACATATGCAGTACACTGTGCGCGGCGTTAATTCGGACTTATGTAAAAATTATTAAGATATGTTAAAAATACTTGAAATTCAGTTAGAACATACTTCTGCTTCGCGAGACATCTGTTCACAGATTACAGAACAATGCATGAATAATAAGAGCACTTTACAATACCTGCGCATAATTGTGCCCAAGAAGAAGAGTTACTATCATTCCGACCTATGCCAACGTGATCTAAAAACTTATTTGATTGGTCTTTCCTAATCCTTTTGACGTCGTTTTGAATAAATTTTGGAAAAAGTAAAATGACGAAAACTTACCGATTCAGCCACATCAGAGTTATCTGCCTTGTTGCGCGGTTGGAAGGAAACAGATAGCAGGAAAATATGCAGTCAGGAAGACATGAATTTTTGCCACCGACCTCAAATAAAATAAGATCACGAAGGCAGAGCTGAACGCCACCATCAACACGAGTTAAGGTTTGATTGATAGCGGTCTTATCTAGCCAACTGATAATGTGATGTGGTGCTAATTCCAGCATATGTATCCTCGTTCTGCACATGTTAGAAAAGACCTTATGCAATACTGGACAACAGCGATGTAATATGGCGGGTTATTTTAAAGGGATCGGATTACCAAGTTAGGAAATTTTGTCTTTTTCATCTACAGAGAGGCGCTGGTGACTGCATTCCATCAACAGTGATCGTTGCAAATATACTGAAAGCCAAATTGCGTACAAATGTCAAGCTTGACTTGAACTGTCTCCGAGGGTTCCATAAAATGCAATGCCACAGCCTTTCCGCAAGAGGGAAGTAAGGATCGGTGGTGTTTTCGTTGTATAGCATCCGCAAACAAAACAACTGCAATTTTAGTGCCTTTTGGTTTGCATTCCTTTGAAACAGATAAGTCAATCCAGCATGTTCAGTTTGCCAAACCGTTAACCTCCCGCGAATGTGCTCTGGTTTGTGTGCTGCCTCAGGGCACCAACATTCGAGAGGAGGAAAGAACAGGAAATAGTGAAGATCGACGGCGAAATAAGAAGCTGAACAACCTTCTAGAAGAGAAGGGATTTGGTATGCAAGAAGAACAAAAAATGCGATAATAAGCCACCCCGTCCAAACATCGTTGGCGGAGATCTCACGGGCCTCGTACCAGCAGTCTAAGTGCATCTATAAGAGTCAGTCCACTGGTTAGAGATTCCATACATTTCTCCCATGTCATCAAATGGGCACCTTAAACCATCTTCCGACCATTGCCAATAGTCAGAATGTCCACTGTGTTTTGTGTTTATGTGCGTGTTCGAAACGGATGGCTGTCGAAATTATGGGTTGGAGGATGTTATTTACACCCCTGACCCGAGTGGGTAAAGGATTCGAGTGATTTTCGGGGAGTGGCGACTGGGCCAGGGGAACTTCATTGTTTGCACTAACTGCTCTTGGGCACAGCGGGGATCGTAGATACGAATATATACAGCTTCTGCTGTAGATAAGACCTGGGACTTAAATAGCCTTCATATCCTACTCCGGACTTTATAGATTATTCTGAACACTTCACTCACATTCATTAAGTGGCTGGAATCAACCAAGGGTGAGCACAGAGCACTGGTGAGCGTCTTAATCTCTCCAAGCCAGATAGGCCTCTAGATGTACGTTGCCCCAGAAGAACAAGTGAATTAGTGCACACAGAATGAGGCCATAGAATCCGGCAGGACTGGCTTCAAACAGGATTTGCAGGTTTGCTGCATAGGATGTCTTATCGACAATTTGTGATAGATGACGACCGCTAGAATGTCGTTCGTAACGAGCGAACTGATGTACAGCGCTTCATTTTCTGCAATTTTTTTCTGATGTCATTCTTCAGATTGCTTCGGAGTCTTGTCAGTGAAACGTGCAAGATAACCGTTCTACCGAAGCACCTCCTGCAGCATGGTGTTTATTATGTCTCCACGTATAGATCTCATCATCAATAAGTTTGACTACATTGAGAAAATGAATAGAATACTGGGCGACGAGTCAAAATTCACAAAGACTCCAACCGAAAAGGATAGGACAACTCAAATAGAAATTACGAGCCTTAAAACAGAATGGAATGATTGACGCCTTAACTTTTGAGCGGATACGACCCACAGGTACAACAATTCCCAGACTGTACGACCTACCGAAGGTGCACAAAGACGGAGCTCCGATGAGGCCTATTTTGGACATGTGTAATTCTCCGTATCACGCTTTATCTAAGTGGTTGGCCAGCCTACTGGAACCAGTCAGGGCAGTCATTTCTAAACATAGTGTGCGCGATACATTTCATCTCACAGAAACTATTAAGAGCCTACGTCTTGAAGGGAAGCAGATGTTATCACTGGATGTAGTTTCTCTGTTTACGAATGTTCCGATAAGCGAAAATATTAGTCACATTTGCGAGTACATTCAGGATGACAACATCTCCATAGGGATCCCATTGGATGAACTGAAACAGCTACTCTTTGTGTGCACCAAAAATGTTCAATTTCAATTCAATGGTGAAATATACCGGCAAAAGGACGGAGTGGCAATGGGATCTCCTCTGGGACCATTGTTTGCTGATATCTTTATGTCCAAACTGGAGAATAATGAACTGCGCTCACCAATCAGGCACTGTACCGTTTACAAACGTTATGTTGATGATATACTATGTGTTGTAGAGGAACATCCAGACGTAAACCACATGATACACACGTTTAACAGTGTCCATCCAAACGTACATTTTACACTAAAAAAGAAGCAGACCATCGTTTAGCATACTTGGATGTGTACATAAGGCGGCTGCAGGACGGATCTGCACAACTAACAGCCTATAGAAAGGCAACATGGAACGGACAGTACATTCATTTTCACAGCTTTGTGCCGTTGCGAGCGAAGAGGAACCTAATATACTGTTTAGTTGATAGAGCAACAGGAATATGTACGGACGACACAATTGAAAATGAACTTCATTTCCTGCGGATCGTATTCGCACAAAATGGATACCCCAAAAGATTCATAAATAAAAATATGGAAAAACACGAAGTAAGACTAAAAGTAATAGGATCACTAAAGAACCCCGTATACGTTCGTTTGCCTTTCAAAGGTGACACGGAAGCGGAAATTATCCAACGGGGACTGCCAAGTTGAATCAGTGGAACATTCTTAGCTGCACAGTTGAAAACTGCATTCGCATCCAAACCGATCATGCGTTTCCAACTAAAGGACAGACTGCCAGACTCTGCAGCCTCATTCTGTGTGTATTCATTCACCTGCTCCTGTGGGACCAGGTATATTGGCCGCACGACCAGGCGTCTGTCCGATCGCGTTCGTGAACACCTCCCGGCTTGGTTGAGCACAGGAACAATTAAGGCAATCACTAGCGCCGTGTGTTCACACCTTGTCGAATCGAACCACTCAGTGAACGTGACAAGTGCTTTTCGCACCATCTACAAAGTTAGGAGCGGACAATCAAGAACTGTCAAGTGTCGCATCTTGAACACAGCCGAAGCCGTATCTATCCGTTTGTGTAATCCCCCTCTATGCGCTCAGAAACAATTTGTCCAGACTCTTAAACTTCCCTGGCCCACTTGTCATTATCCAACAACTGGTCTACAACCTGATCGTGTGACAAATTGATCAAGTACACATACACACAGATGCATTCTTAGGGTTGTGAACTGCAAACCGACAATTTCCTATGAACCATCTGCAGACCATTTTTAATGTTATGTATTGGCATGAATACGAATAACTGAAAACGAGCTTGTTCGCCATGTTGTTGTTCTCAAATCTCATTTTGTATTCATCTCACAACTACTCACGAGTAGTGTGTTTGCCTGATCATATTTTGCATCGATTTGCTGCTCTTCGGATTCCACTCCCAACGCACAAATCAAAGGTACAACCTTGCACTCGGGAAGCCCCGGACTTGAGTTTTATTCTTATTAGAGTTCATCAGTGGTACGTATCCATCATCGCATTCAGGGCTTGAAACTGAATCCTTCCTGATTTAGTGCCTGTTCTAAGTACTGGACTCCAGAATCTCGTAAGTTAGACCTGGCCTCAGAATTATTCAAAATAATTTTCTGCCATATTTTACCAACAATCCGAAGACAACGGGGCCCAAACACTAAAAGTCTTCCCATGTCTTCTGCCCTCAACGTCCGTATTTCGGAGCCATGCAGGTACCGACATCAATGCTGCTGCGTTTACTCGACCTCTGATCGATTACCGGATGTCCCGCGGACGCTACAACTTTAAATTAATGGATGTCAGTCGGACCTAGTGTATCGTAAAGACATTTCTTCCGATGTTCGGCCATTAGGGGAGATAAACTACTATTGAGAAATTGCTCAGTGCTGAAAACCCATTGCCACTTATTTTTTATCTTATCATTCGGTCTTCGTCGGACCTGTTGTACGAAGATTTGGCAGTTTTCCTTGACGAGCGATGGCCGAGTAATGTCCATAGTACTGCAACACGCCTTCAACGAGCTGCAGCTGCACCTTATAGGACCGTGGCATTATCTTTCATGGGCCTGCCTATTCCGCGTGAGTTTCATCAACATACAAATTAAATCGATTCTTGTACGCACTGGCGCTTAAAAAGCTATCACTGGGTCCGGCCAGGATTAACTCTGGAGATAATTATTATCATCATTTGTTTATAGCGGATTTGATCAGTTATCTTGTTTTTAATTCTAGAATATTTACCTGTTAGGTTGTTTGCACCAAACCTAAGGGACGGAGTACGGGAATTACATTTTACAAAGGCCGTGTACATTCTCGGTTTTGCCCGTCTTCATTTTACTTCATTCCCCTCAAATTCCGCATTCAAATTAGTACTGTTTTTATCGTAAATCTACGTAGTATGCCACTCGATATTGTTCATCCTTGTATGCACTCAGATATTCTTCTTATTCGAACAAACAGCTTAAAAAACAATGAATCAATATGTCGAGATTTCATAATCACCAACGTGCATGTAAAATATTTCAATCTTTATTACAGGATAATTACATAATTCTTGTTTTGGGATAAAACAGTCGAAATATTTGGATATTCTCCTTTTTAAGGGAGTTTGTTATAATCGTAAAATTCCGCGATTGTTTTATCAAGAAAGTTGTTCTGACGAAGAACTGAATATAAAACGTTTCCGCTGAGAAAACTGAATATTTGGCATATTTTTTTTAGCTTTTCCGTTTAACGACGGCAAACCTGGCGTTATCAAAACGCTCTGGAAATGCATCCACTTATTGCAGAAGTCAATGTGATCGTAGAAGGAACTTGCTAGAACCGATAAATATGCTTCGATTTCTTACCAAATGGTGGCGATCAACCTATGCTTGAACTAAGTCATTTGGTCCAAGTAGGTTCGAGGAAAACAAGTCGAAAGGGACAAGGGAATATCACCACTAATACCAACAAAACATATAGGTAGATCCTTCCCTTCAGTCGAGTAATAGGAAATGAATCCCTATTTTCTTAGTGGGTCTCACCAGACTCAAGTTCTGCAGCACCGGTGCGAATACGGTTACCGAATATTAATCTAATGTTCTAGTTATTGTTTGGCAGCAGTATTCGTGAGTGGCTTACAAGTTTATTCGTTTGGGAAAACTTTATTTTCCAGGTTAAAGACTGTTTCGTGTGTTAGCTAGAGTCTGTGTTGCTGATTTGTGGACTAAAACTCGTTCAGACTGAACAAAACAGTATTCACTTTATTGGTTGATCTCAAATGATAATTTTTTTCCTAATTGGCAGCGCCGCTGATCAAACTGAATTGTGTCAAGGTTCAATGATTAGGTTGCGCTTTGGGTGAACTTGGTTTCAGATGGAAAAGTGTAAAGCGGTTGACTGTAGGCATAGATCCACACCCCGGAAGGATGGTGTGGTGGGCCTCAAACAACGTTATTTACTGAATACTGAGATTTAAGAAGATTCAGGGCTGCTGGCAATGTAACGTAAGACATTTGTTTCCTGAGTCGTTTTGCGTTGCCTTAAGGCCAGCAAATAGAAGTTGATAAGAATAGCACAAAGTGGGATACGTTAATATAGAAAACTGTTTTCGCAAAATAGTCGGAAAAGGATGCATACCTGTGGAAATCATTTCCATGAACTTTACAAATCTACTCAACAGGATATACAATGAATGGCGAAACTAAGGAATAACTTGCGACAGCCGCATGAATCAGTGGTTTCTTTTGACTTAGGACGAAATAAGTTTCGATCAGATGATCGGTAAACAAATTCAGCGCGAACGATCTACAGATAGGGCAGAAAAGTTTAGTGTTGACAAATAATCCAGAACGTTATGGTCAAAACTCCTGCTTCAAAAGATTTGGGTAAGTACTATTTTTGACTCCTGCTTTCGAGTTAAAATCGAGCGATGGGATTGATCCCAAATGATTATAATCTCTAAGTGACAGGTAGAAGTGTTGAAGATACCGAGATTTTGTGACTATGATGGACGATATTTGTTATACGCAAACCTGGTCTTTCAATTTTCTCAGTAAGCCAAGAAGCGGGATAAGTTAAGATGGATACAGGGATTAAATTATTCACTTTTGAAGCACGTTGTACACACGAATGAAATACTAGGATGACAGAGTGTTCTTCTTACCGATGAGTTAGCTTTACAACATCAGACTTTTCGTCCTGGGTCAGTGAAAACAGAATCCGCGAATATTACTAAATTTCGAACAACCTTTAGCTTGTCATACAGTCACGGACAGTTTGGTGCTTAGCAAGTTGACCTTGAAAATTTACTTTCACGCTGAAATTCATCCGCTATCATAAATTTATGTTGATAACAATTCACCAGACCCTTACTTTATAAGATAAACTAAATTCTGATGCAACAAACATTTAACGTTTCTCTAAGACTGGTCATCTTTTTCCTCGCAAATCACTAGCTCCTCGATTCATCCGAAGTCAGAGGGGGCAGAATATTTATCGATATTGCGGAAGTCAACAAAGGCTATTCGGATCTGTGTCCCATTCCCGAAGACATGTTGGCTAGAGTAGAAACACAACCGCAGGTAACCTACTCAATTTTACAGCTAACGATCACTGACCAATTTTCTACAAATCAGCAATCTGTTGAGACATTGTGAATCAACATTTGCTGAAGAAATGTTACTAGGCTAAACTGAATCTTATAAAATGCGTTTATTCTGGTACAAAAATACTGCACTTTTTGATAAAACAGTATAAATTTTAGAGAGACTGCCAGGGGATAGAGAAATTTCGGCTATAGGTTTTTTAACCCAGGCCTCCAAGCTCGAGTTCTACCGTGCTGAAAGCTAAGACTTTGTCAGTTAGTAAAAAATACTACTAACAATCCAAGCACGGCTTAGCCCAAGTGTCCGGACGTTTGGGATTCGTTACCCATCTAAATGAAACTGGATGAAATTTTGTTAACTAATCAAAATTAAGGCATCAACTTCAGAATTGTCAGTAAGCAGTTGGTGACGTTGTCCGTTAGCCTGATTAAAGATCGTGAGACTTTTGGTTCAGTTTACCAAATACCAGTAACATAGCCGAGATAAATGTAGTCAAGAAACTAAATCGACAAGCGGGTAGCAATGAAATTTCCCATTTTAGAAACATTCATTTTACTTAACAGATTGCATTTTAACGTCACACTAGTGACCACCATAGTGTAGGGCCCTAAACATATAACAATAGTAATAGATGCGATGGCTCACATCAACAGGACGATTGACCTGAAAGAATTCGCGGAATTTTGCATTTTCGGTTAATTTGCCACGAAATACAGACCTATCATGCAACTGATAACGGAAAACAATTTGTTATATGCCGCCGACGAATTCTGACCAAAGAAAGAAGCGAACGATTCACCAGCATCGATTCGTCGTAATTATTATCAAATTTGTTAGGCTGTCTTTTGTACTTTCTAGGGCCAACTAATCCGTATGAGTTATCGCCCAAAATTTAGAACCTTAGGGAACTTCGATCCTTGAAGTCCTTGCCAACTTTATTTTAGACAGTCACCATTCGGTTAATCATTGCTTCTATTAAGAACGTGGGATACATAAAATTTGCTAAGAGTAATACAAAAGAACTAGATAAAACAAAAGCCCAAAGCAATTTGAAATCGTCGTTCACCAGTTTTTCGGTTTCTTTTTGTCATACTTCGACTTCAACAATCGAGGTTCGTCTCTCCTTGAATGACATTCCGACTGCATGTGAAACTTCGTGCGCTCTGACATTTAACGAATCTCTGAACCCTGAAGTCACTGCTACTTTGTACGATGGTAAGTAACCTACTTTAATTGCGGTTTCATGCCCATCTATTTCAAATCGTTGCATACCTCTGATGCCAAATATGAAAGTCAACTTTTCGCGAAATTATGAGCCAGTAGTTTGACTTCTATCACCGAAATTACCGTGAAAGCCTACATTCGCATTTCTGAAAGGAAAGAGGAAATGTCCGATTCATCTGGTCGCAACCTCGGATAGTTGTGAATGGTACACTTTGTTAGTAGAGTATCTATTGATATTGAAGATGCACAGCACGGTTGGCTTTTACAGGCAAAGAATTTCGGAATCTGTTTCAAGCATACCGGATAAAATAGAAAGCAACAGTAGATAAGTCCAACATAAATGTTAACAAGCAAAACATTGAGTGGCATCCCGGTAGAGAAATTTTTGGTTCTCCAATGTTTCTATACTTGGTCATACATTCTTTGCAGGAAAGGCAACAAGCAGCGCTTATTTCCGCCACTGCGGTTACCATTCTCAACACCGGTTTACAAAAATTACCCCAACATGTGGATGTTGCTATCGGCAACCTAACGGGGACGAATTGTCACGCCAGCGTTTGTGAGCCTGAAGATCGACTTCGTGATCATTCACCGTCTACAAACCAGTAGTTTGCAAACTTATGATACATAGTGTCTGATAGCTTTCATTCATATTAGAATAAAAGTAGCCTTTGAAAATAAAAGCTCAATTATAACTTAATCAACCATGGTTTTCATTTCCTTTTCAGAGGCTGACACCTACATACTAACTATTGCCGGAACGGGGTTCGATGTTACTAACCCAGAATCTGATACACTCTACTGGTATGGACAAGAAAGTGGCTTCGTGGAAGCAGTCAGAGCAGTCGCTGCTAATTCACTCGAGCAAGTGAAAGCTGACAGTCAAAATGCTCGGTTATCAGTACCATCGGGTGGATACACTGATCTCATCGCCATCGATTTGGGCACTGACTCGGCAACTATTACTTCTGTCTCTCCGTCAGGTCCATTGGGAGGTGAGTCCGAAGTTAAACGACACTTGTTGGCAAGAGATAATACACACACCTACGACGATTCAAACTGTTATTACATAAGCTAATACGTGGAGATCTCGGATCGTTGTAAACTAAAATTTACTAGTCCTTGTTGAACGTGGCATGCGCTAACCTGGTGAAAAAATTAACCACTCACACTGTGATGATATTGGCAAGCAGCATGTGCAAATGAACAGAAAGACAGGTGACCACACAGTTGTCACGAGGAACCACAGATGGGACATATTTATGTGAATAAAAAACACTGTAGATACACGGCCTAATTCAAACTAGGATTTATCCTTAATGACCATGATAAGATGCAAACGAAAAAGGAGAATAATTTTTATTTTTCTTCATGGGGGTAATTTATTCCCAGTTATTTTTCGTTTGCAATTTTTATTAATGCCAAAAACTGCACAAATGAACATTCGGAATAGAGATAACAATGGCACATTTCGGTCTTCCTAAGACGAGAATGTTATTGCGGTATGACTTTGTCTTTATATATTAAAGGATTATTTATTCAGAGAACTTAATAATTCATCCATTTCCACCCTATAGATTCTTTTGTATGTTTGGTTCCTACAAAGGATAACAAAAGAAAGTAGCTCCTACGAACTTTCGGTATGTTTTCAATGAAGCGAAAGTACGCTGTGATGGCAAAACACTGACATCACAAGAGACCATTGACTCTGATTCACTAGTCGTGATGCAAACTGCGTTGTCTTACCATTAGTACGGGTTAAAGTTAGCACCTGTCATCTTCGGTATTTATTTGCCCGATATACTGTGGCATGTGAGCCCAACCAAACTTTGTGTTTATGGGCAGTCATCAAAATCCTAGGCTTGCTCGATGTATCTAACCCGGCTAAGACAAAAAAATTTCCATCGTTTATATTTGTTTATGTAATAATGTGTTCTGTCTCACTTTATAATAAGGGGATTTTGGTAGCTAAAATCTAAGCATACACCGCCGGTTGTTAATCATGTCAACTATTCTTCCGTACAATTTCTCATACGTCCCTGGATGTCATGTCTGCCTTCGCTGGGTTTACTGAAGAAAGCGCAGAAAGTAGCTTCGTGGTCAATATGGTCCTAATCACTCATTGTCAGAAATTGCACTCCTTAACTTAGATCCGCCAATCCCTGGTAGACGTAAATCAGAACTTGCATCCAAGACTGACTTCTTTTATCTTTATCAGCTTTTACTTCCTGTATTATTGGAATAACAATGTACAACTCTTTTCAGGAAGGGGGCCGCGGCCAACGGAGGGCTGCCAAGTGGGGACGTTTACCGGTGGTGAGAAGATTCGAACCCGCGACCGTCGCATTCAAACGCCACGATTTTATCCGCTGGTCCACCGCATCTATCGGCATTCTGTTGATCGGAAACTTGCGCTTAAAGCTCGGAGTGGTTAAGAAAATCTGCGAGGTTTACCGTTAGAACTAGAATAGAAATCAAAAGTTGTGTCAAGCAAATTTTCATAAAGCTAACAGAGACACATGAAAATCACATTTACTGATCATCATGCTCGTACGATATTCTCAACAATGAATACCTCTCCCTTTACAGTGATGTCAAGTTCTGCTCGAGTAAGCAGAAATCGAACGCTCATCAGTTGGACTATCTGAGGCAACTTTGAGCTACTTTTCGATATCAGCGAATCCTATGGATTTGTATCGCAAAATCATACTATCATTCAGAGCAATAGGCTGATAGGAGGACTTCGAAAGGTCCCAAATGGAATTGCAACATTCCGCCATCAGTTCCCTTAATTGTTTAATTTACCAGATCGGTAGCGGTATTGCTAGATTTCAACTCATCGCAACGAGTTATTGACGTGGAAAAAACTGTTGGTATAAAGTCACGATGTTCTTATTCCAAATGTGAATATTTCACAACTTTGCATTCAGTGGCAAATTTCCTGTTGGTACACGTCAGTGCGTCACCCAACGAGTGATACGGTTGTTGTCCGATTTTTTTTATAATAATCAATGCTGAGTTAGGTGCATTTACAACACAATTGTTCCTTAGTAAACTAATAAACCAATAATTCTAGAAATCATCTTTCTATTAGATCCTCTGACGACTGACGATGGGTAACATCAGTTATATAATCTCCACAATAAAAGTTTGATTTATTTTCTGTCATCTGTCAATTAGGACAAATATTTATGAAGATCGTCGGAAAGCGATTCGACCCTAACAATCTGAAAGTGTATATTGGAGACGAACTATGCAAAGCTTTGATAGCTACAGCCACGTCTATCACGAGCATGGTACCGGAAGCTGTAAGTTAATCTACTTTTGCCCATCTGACTGATGTTGCTTGACGGATGTCCCAGTGACAACAATTTATCCACACTAAATCAACCATATGCCTATATCGTGGCAAATGCCTGGTCAATACGTTTACGGGTCTGCATGATATGCATGTGACAAATCACGACAATCGTTGAGTGACTAGTGTATATTTTTACACAAACCAAAGTGGTTGCACTAAATTGAATGGAAACCGGGGAATTTGTGTATCCAACTTAGTGGTCCAGTACTTGGGGCCCGTCTCTTCAAGACTAAAATTTTGCTTATCCATTTACTGATAACCTTTTATTCAAACAGCAGTTAGACGGATGTGTTCCGGACTAAAGGTTAATTCATTTTTATCAAGCATTTCGACTGTCACGTCTGTATGATTAATTAGATCGTACATGAAATATGTTTCCAATCATAAAATTTCTGACTAAGGGAGCAGAAAATGCCCAAAACCGTAGCACTGCTCCTCAACTTTTCAGATTTAGTCATCCTAAATTCCTGTAGATTTGGGCTCTCACGAAAAAACTCGGTGCATTCATGGACCAGCTGGTTGGGCTTTACTTAATCACAGAAGCTGAATCGTTCTCAAACTAATAGGAGCATGGACGCAGCATCTGTGGTCACTGGAGATCTGTCAGGTGCAATGAAATTGTAGAATTTATTGTAGGGCAGGCATACGATTGTAATATAATTCGCACAATACGTATTGAATCGCCGAACATCTGCGAAGGACTAGACATACCAATACTTCTCTATCAGAGTCAATTCTGCCTACTGCCATAAAACAGGTCGTCTTCAAATGTTTTTTACTTGCTTTATCAACCACACCTCACATGAAAAAGGTATTTCTTCCAACAGTTTTTGTACCTCGTCAAAAATGATCTTCGTAAAAGGCGAACCGTGTCTACCCATTCCAAGCATTTCACTGCACTATGATTGTGAAAAAAAATCGCTTAACAAATTCATACGCGCCTTCTACCAAGTAGGACCAGTTGATGCAAAAGAGTGCTTAAGCACTATTTTAACGTAGCATGTTTCACTCAGTATCTTTGTCTCTTTAGATGATGTTAGCAACACCGAGACGAAAGTTGAGTCACTTGTTTGACAGTCCTACCTTGGACAAGTACAGTTCTTTATAAATTAGTCTTTGGTGTAAATTGTGGACCAGTACAACACCTAAACATTGATTCCTCGGTGGAGTTCCAGGGTTTAAGATCACTTCATTTAGTAGAATTCCTTTAATCTTCAAAGTTAATGCATCAGTGCAAAAATTTCCATACTCGGCCGACCACAGAAGCTTCGGTCACATTCGTCACTTACTGCCAAAAGGCGCTGGCAAAAGAGACTTTATATTGACTAGGGAGACCAGGTGTTGCCATGCGGGTGGCTGGAGCGTTGGAACCAATGACGCGGTTAGACCTGACAGAGCAGAATGCTCGTGAGCGGTCGGTTAGTCTTGCTAGGATGTAAACGACCGGATTTACGGAAATTAATTAACAATCTCCAAGGGGGGCGGGGAAGGGCAAATCGCACAGTCACCATACTTCCAGTCCAGTTTGCAATCGATATGTCAGTAATGTCAAAAATAGGTCAATAAAAGTCAGCTTTTTCATCCTTTGCCGATCAAACAGTTTCCCGTTTGATTCCATCCGTTTTTTCAAACTCTGCCTGAACCTTTTCGCAGGCTGAAGCCGGTGAATTTACTGTGACAGTAGAACAGCTGGAATTACCATATCTGGATCAGACACTTTCACTTACGTGGATACGATTCCGAACATAACCGCAGTTATGCCAAATGCGAGTATTTCACGTGCAGGTGATATTTTGTTCATCTCAGTTTTCCACCATAATTTTGATCTTACCGCACCCTAAAGCCAGTTATATGACAGAACTGCTTCATAGATCAGTTGGCAATAAATAACTTATTGGTCACGTGATTTGATTTTATACAGAAGTGACAAGACGTATTCTAGTTGGGCCAGGTTATCTATACGATATCCGCCAATCATAAGTAGCCCGAGAGGTGTATATGCCCAACTCAAAATACCGGCTGGAATGGAAACTATTCTAGGTGTAAAGCCATCCGCACCATAAGCAAAAGAAATATTCGAATAGGACAAAGCGCACATTACCAAATGGTGGTAACTTGTGGTAATTTTCTCCCATCTGGCAGTGAAAAGAATGAGAGGTTATCAGCTCGGTTCAACTGCCCATATCAACTGGTTGATCATTCGCATACCATTGTTTTTCCGACTAGAAATCAAAGGTCCAAAGCGCACCTTTGTGCAGCACATGACTCTATAGTGCGAGTGAAGAAGTTGACGTTCTGGCGTATTTCTATACAAAGGATGAAATAAACAAGTTTGTCCATTCGGTCCGTGTTACTTTGTACGCCTTCAATGTGTTGTCTTGTTTCGTCAGAATAAGCCCCGCCTTAGTAGCCCCTATTATGGACAATAACTCAATTCATTGTGTATACAATTTTCACGGTTACTTTCATAGGTGGTGTTCTGATTGAGGTGACCGGTACGAACTTCACCGATGAGGACAAAGTAATGGTCGGCGGAATGGAAGTCATCGACCTTGACGTGGTTAATTCGACGTACATGACATCTGCAGCTCCAGGGCAGAGAACAGTAGGGAATTATTCCGTTTTGATCTAGTTGCTGGCTGGGGCCCGCTCGAAGTCGACGTGAGTAGAAGTTGCACAATTTTTGTTACGTGTTCCACTCAAGGTTGTTGGAGAGGTGGCATTCCTCATAGCCACATGGGCTCACTACACTCGGGGGGAGAAAACCGCCGGCCGTGACGCTGAAAATAGGACTGGCATAGAAACACACAAGGTCTCACTGGATCAAATAGAATAACGAGTCGGGCGATAGCGAGTTGCCGTCTACCTTCAAATGAAGACAAAGCAAAACTCTGTTGGGATTCGAATCCAGACCACTGGCACTCGAAGCGAGTATCACACCCCTAGACCAGTATGCCGATAATAGTCCAATATCTAAGACACAACGAGAACAACACAGTAGATAATAATACAAGTTTACGGATTCTTTAGTAGCGTTTCGGTAGTTAGGCTTCCTGTGCTATTTCGTGGTCCGAATTAGTAGTTTGCATGCAATGAACCATAAAATTAGGGTCTAATGCGGAAATCTCATAATGATTATCAAGTTAATTTCACCTCAACATTTCACAATAATTTTCAGAGTTTGGATAGCTGTTGACAGTTGCACCAGAGTTAATTTGCGGAACTACTGAAAATGTATGCAGTTATCCTCGTCGGCTGCGATATTCCCTGGTGTTTAGCACAAAACTAATGCCATCTAAGAATCACTCATTAGCGACAGGCTAATCAGAAGGGAAGAGAAATATATCATAACGTAAATTGCAGTGAATACGAATTTGCAAATCTATTATATTATTGAATAGTATAAAATTATTTTTGCATCCTGACTGATTTCCTGTAAAATTCTCATCAAAAACAAAATCTGGGTACACATACGAACCGTCCTTCTGATGCGTTCATGCTTTTGTTTTTAAATTCTCCACATAAAACTTCAGCTAAATTTATAAAATGATGCAATGCCATTTTTGTAATGCCTTAAAAATTCATAATGGTGGAAAACAGAAATAACCTTTATTGATTAAGCAACTGTCAGCTGATCACACAAATTTCGCAGTTATCAAGGACCGGGATAGAACCATCTGTGTATGCCGGATGGACTCTTACGAATGTATTGCCTTTATTCTACTAAAACCGTCAAGAACTGCCCATAAACAAACGTCATTTGGTAAAACCATGTATTTTTCTTAGTTTGACCTCATCATCACGTCTCGAGTTTATCCCTTCGTGTCCGGTAGTTCTGTTTGATCGCATTGTAACGGTTGGTTGGAAATAAATACTTCTTTGTGTCTTTTCATGAAGGGCCTTAGCGAACTGCAATGCCGATGGATATTTTGTAGGTTTACATTGAAATAATCAGGCTCCCGTTCTCGGTGATCCCATATTCGTTGTTAGCGTTACTCATAAAATTCTTCACTGGAAGTCAGAGGGATAGTTAAGCCCCCCAAAACTGCTCGTGTTGCCTTGTCGTGAGGTGAATAGCGAGCTCGACATACTGAAAGGCTTCTCAACTGTAGAACAAGTCTCACACTGTTGCATGCATCATAGCTATATTAATTAACTGAACACTTTTACCTGAAAGTATTGATCTTTTTCCTTCCTGTTGTGTTTAGAACTGAACCGACGTTCTCAAGGATGCGTTTTCTACTGTCTTCTTTTCATATGGATTTTCTATAACCGATTTTGTTTTATCGTCAGCGTCAACCTCACTTACGAATTTAGCGTAACCAACGTGTCAGAGCACTTGGGCAGTTGGATGGGTGGCAAGTACTTGCAAGTGGACGGCTATGGCTTCAGTCCCACAACACGGATTTCACTTCGGTCAAGGGAAGATGGCAAATATTTTTGTCTCCGTCCTCGCGAAGCCCATGTGAAGTGACCAATCAAACGGAGAATCATATTTATTGTCAAATTAGACCCATGGACAGTGTACATCCGATCAGGAGCAACGGTACGTATTTTTGCATAGCATGCGATGCCATATTGTCAAATTTCTAAATTCTAGAATTCATCATGGATACGATATATCAAATCAATTTGGCAATTCATCCTGCACAACGATTGTTGTAACCAAACTGAACTCGTGGTAGTTATACTCCAAAAGAAGAAGTGTGTATTTAGCACTTAGTCTCAAATTTGCCTTGACTGGGGTTACATTTGTTGCCCAGAATATCGTCCAACTAATTATGGCAACATTAACGACTCATAAATGCAGTCAGCTTTCTACTGCATGAACTTTCCAACCACAAAAACATTTGAGGGGAGAGAATTTCTTGACCACGGATCACGTAGCTTACCTCGAAGGACCCCGATGATGTCACAGATATCGGTCAGTGAAAAACTTCTGTCCAAAACCAATGATGACCTTCTTTCTGGTGAATCAGTAGACCTCACGCCGAAAGATTCATTTTTTCTGTTATCAGGCCAGTAAAATTCAAAAATGATAATATTACCCAGTGGATTTAAATCAGTAATTCACTGTAGCTAGTTTACTGTTGCAACATGAATGATTAGTGCTGTGCAAACCCACGGCATGGATTTGGCAAAACACATTTGGCTGCAAAATAACTGATCCGTCCATGGAATCGAAGTAGATGACCACAAAGTACAGCAACATATGATATTTTGTTTTACAACACAAACTCTAAATTAGTGAGATATCCGCCGGGAGTTTCATTTTCTTCTTCAGTGTCCTCGTTGAGCGGCCTTTGGATTGCCAATGCGAAAAAAATAATTTCTCAGTGTGAAATGATTTTGCATGGTATACCTGAGACACTTTAGTCCTGTCTTGTCACACATAACTAATATCAAACTGTCTGATTTGGGGATGTATGCTTCAATGTTTGGGCTACTGCAGTTGACTCCCATCGACTCAAATCCTTTCTGTCGTACACCTTTTACCGTCAAAATTTCAAAGGCTAGCTGCCAAATAGCAGCCACAATGGATCATCCTATTTTGTGCTACTTTGTTTTAAATCATTAATCATCAACTATTTTTAGTCGTATCATATTCATAATTCAAATTTCACTTCAGTGAGTTGCACTGGAATTCCGGAAGAAAGAATCGTGGGATCTGGTGCAACCTAAACAGTCAACGACATCCCCATAGTGCATTCGAACAGTCTTAACGTATCGCTTCCCTGTGAGATGTTGAAAAATGGTAAAACGTAATTAGCGGCTTGGAAAAATGTTTTTGCCTTGTTGAACAATCAACAATGGTCTGTTTCTCCTTAAAAAACAAAATTTGTCTATATTCACCTTCTTGTTCTCTGCATACTAGACGATGGACCCAATATGCAGTGGAATCCAGCAAGTCTGACGATAATGCAAAGGGACACAATCGAGTGGGAATGGTCTTCTTTTTTTCCCAACCAGACATTTTCCATCGGTCAAGTTAGGAGTCTAACGGAACCAGTTCCCATATTAGATGGATTTAGAGGAAGCTTTTCTGATCAAGGTAGGTTCCTGACATGTTTTTGACACTTATCTTTTGTTGACACTATAATGGTAAATCTAAAATACTGTAGCATTTAAAACGACAAAATCATCTGAATTAGCCTGGTAATCGGTAGCTCAGATATGTTCTACTAATCCGAAAATCAATTAATCTGAATCTTCGGAAGGGAGCTTTTTTATTATTGTATACTTGTGTCGTTCACATAGATGCATTCGGCATTCGGATGCAAAAATGTAAGGTGAGATTTTATTTACCTGAACGAGCAATTTTTTATTCACTACAGTCTGAGAAAATCTGTTCAGTACATGCGAACAGACAACGAAAGTTGATCTCGTCCTGTGTCGGACTACAGAAAGCTACACTTCCTGAGACCTTTCGATTTTTCAGGAAGCCAAAAGCAAATGTAGGTAATGACATATGCGTGGACCGGGCAATATCTTCACCCTCCTCCAGTACGTTGTACCTCCTTCAAATTGCGCGGCATCTTGTTTACCGTTGCACGGCTTGGCCAATTACCAAAGGATATACAACCTCGCATTTAAGCAGTAAAATCTTACTGAGACAGAAGGTGATCGTCACCGATTAGCTAACGTTTGAGAGCACATGCAAATATTACGGAATGGATGCGGAAACAGCTGACTTGAAAATCATCGGGCATCTGTCTTCTGGGGAGGTAAATGCGCCGAATAAGCTTAACCAGAGTGGTGTGACGCAGGGCTCTGTAGCTGTGACGACTATTATTTCAATCATAATTGTCCACAAATTTGTGCCCAATCAAGTGATTTTCAAGGAACTTAACCTCAAAGAGTACTTCCACTCGTTTGATGAGGCTGAACATTCGCCTGTGCTTGCCTAAGCCGAAATCCTCACTTCGCCTGAATTTAGGCTTGAGGAAACTCACTGTGAGTTCCCCTTGTTATGGTGCATGACATGTAAGAATACCTCTGAGCTGTCATGAAACTGATGTTTGCAACGTCAACAGGTTATTTTCTTTATTGACCAGAAATCCATCATCCAAACCAATAAAATATGAAATGAGCAACGTCTCACTCCCATTACTTTTCAGATTTGCAGAGGAGTTATCACAGCATTAATTAAAGCGAAGAATAAGTTTCCTCCGCAAATGCTTAGCAGGTGGATTGATCTTAACAGTTTCAATAAAAGCAAGACGTCTTTTTGAAAAATGCCTTTACGAAAACAATGTAAAACCTCAAAAGCGGCACAACTTCTGGAAACAAGAAGGCCACGAAAGCACTGATGTTACTGCCTCATGGATAGAAGCTTTTGCTTGTGATAGAAGATTATGCACGGCGTACTATCTTCGGGGTTTAAAGCCCAATACTCACTTGATAAGGAAAAACCAACAACTCCGTGCACGGTAATTTTCTGCTAAGTACATTCAGAAAGGCTGTTTTCGGAATTGCATTAGGCAGATAGATAGTCCAACCACCTGAAGATAACCGAGACTAGGCTGGTGACTTCGCCGAATACGTCTCTGCTGGCGACCGTAAACTCGCCTAGATTATTTAAGCAACTTAGTGCCATCCAGTGTACTGAGAGCTATCCCCATTTAAGAAGCACCGAAATAGTTTGACCTGCTTGCATCTGTGAAACTTCAGGTTTCCTATCGATTGTCAGATACAAGGATAATCTTTCTGTTGGGAGCACAGTACAGTCGATTGGTGAGTACATTGCACGGGTCAGCCAATAGTGTGCGGTATGAAATTAAATCGGCCACTTACAACTGATTAGTCTGTGCAGACGCTTAACCGTTGAGGGTAGTTGACTTATAATCATTTGGAGTGCATCGTAGACCAGTTATCGATTGGTACGCTCCGCAGTGCATGACCACATAGCGGGGACGATGACTCGCAGAGTGGTCAAGAATGGATGCATTATATGCACTCGCCCACGCGTTTGGTACATATCATTAACTGTGATGCGTCAAAAGGTTATCGTGAACCCTCAGATTCATGTTATGTTGTGCGGTTGCGCTGTCTCATTTGCAGGCATAGTGGATTTGTGCAGGTGAAATCTTTAAAATGACAACAGTGGAACTTTCGTTTCTGATTTATCATTGACTAGCTCAACAGTCAGTCGTGCAGTGCAGAAACCATTAGGCGAACAGGATAAACGCCAGGATCCATTTTCCAGTATGCAACGGTACGGTTACGGATATAGCTCTTAAACACGAAAATTTAAAATCAAGAGGGCACCTCGATTCCAGAGTTCCAGTTGCAAGGTGCATTGTAGATTGATGAGCTAGTTAAAGTTACTTCATCGAAGTTCATTTGACAAGTCATTCTTTACGGATAACGCCTGCTGGTATGCAGTATGCCTGCGAAAGTGCTAGTTTGGCCGCATTGGATAACGTGAGTTTGTATGGGTACAAGATTACACTAATCACAGCAAGTACCCATTTGACACTACCATCAATATAATGTACCGATCGTGTCAGCAAATGCGGATAGAGTAAACATTTTCGACAACCCCAGATGCTGTCTTTGCTTGTCGACTGGGTGGCGATCTACGGCCGGAAGTGAAACTCGGCCAAATGATCAATCAGTCAATGAATAAAGGCTGATGGTCCAGATCTGGCTGGTCAAGTCGAAAACAACTTCTAACGAACTGACTGCTTGGTTGTGTCAAACAGTGAAATTACCCGGGCAATCAGACCGTTTGTAATCTGAAAAACAGCCACGAAGTGAAAAATCGAATCCACATATTTAGGCTCAGGTGTAACGAAGCGGGGACGCTGCTGAAGATGGCCAAAGACAGGAAAACGATGGTTTCTTTGCTCTTCTATGTTTTTTGGATGGGAACATTTCACAGTGAACTAGAGCACCAATTCAATACGAAAGAGTTGACATATACTGTTGATATTTATTCTTCAGGCTCGTGAACTTTCCGTAGCTTTGAAGCAAACAGAAGTTTCAACATGAAGAGAGAGCGAATCGTCAATAATTTTTCTTTACAATAATAGTTATTGCTGTATGTCATTCTGAGACTATGTGAAATAACATACTTCGAGCACTGTTTAAAGCATTATTAGAAGAAAATAATTATTACAAACAGGAATGCAGGTTTAGCCATCATGGAAAATATTTTCGCGAACTGCACATCATCACGTCTGCTCCTGGAAATTTGTTGGAAATTCGTTGCCTGAATCCTCAATACAGCATGACTTCAAATGTTGACTGAATGATTTCCGATGACCAACAACTTATGGATAAAATTAGGTAAATATAGTCGGATAGTTTTCGTTATTCCTTATTACTTCGTCCCATTTATTCGACCCGGTTTTTGTACTACTGCTAAAAGTACAGCTTATTGACAAGCATGATGCATCGCTGTTCGTGACATGCACGCTTTTCTTTGAAAGCTGAGGACCGTATTCACACCTTGTTGAAAATGAGATGATGTACTCCAATCTCCACAGAATAAATTCAATCTCACTCGCAAAGTACTACCAGAGTGGTTTTCGAAAATGACGGCGTGGCTGAAACATATTGAAAATTTATCACATAAACGTCTTCGGTCACGTGAAAACTGACCATCCACAATGCGGGGCGCATGAAATGCTTGGTTGATTTGATTAATTGATTCGCTTCCTGCGACTGTTTAAGTGCTTGAGTTCCTTCGATCCTGGTTACCAAAATACCGTCGTTCGAATGTGGAAAACGAATACCCAGTCAAATGAGTTGACTCTGGAAAGAAATGCCTCATGTTTTATTCTCGATTAAGATTGCGGGAGTTGGCTAAGTCTCTGTTATCAGTCTTGGTCTGTCCTTTGTTCTCGTTCGAAAAAACGCCTTTCCTGCTCGCAAAACGGCAGCGTTTCGTCTAATGTTAGGTTTGAAATTCGAATGCTTATTAAAATTCAGGACCGGCAAAATCTCTACTTCTGCTAGCTTGACTTTGAAGTTGAATGGTTGAAAAAGGAAATAGTGAACTTTGGGAAACAAGAGAAATGCAGCTCCTTGTGGAGTCTCCGTTATGCTGCTTGTGCAGCATCTATCTAACCCATGTATTAACAACTCCCCAGACAACGTTTTATTATCTTACATCCGATTTTGTCGTTTCTTTAACACTCGAGTTCCTTACCCGGCCGGGAGATGAAAAAGTCCACTCTCTCTTCATAACTAGGCTACCGCAAAACGGGCAAGAAAAAACAAGAAGCCCTTTTTCATGCATTGTGAACGGTTCATCATGAAACCACTTCGTTTTGATAAATTACGAACTGGACTCGATTCTGATACAGTTACCTCATTCCCGATTCAAAGTTTATCTAACTCCAGATGGAACTGTGCATCTCTCCAAATGATGGTTTCGCGAGTGACAAACTGTTCAGTTCCAACATTAATTATCCAATATTGACTGGTAAAACGATCACTTCTAACCGTCCAGCTTAGTGTATTCATTCAAAATTCTACACTTGACACTTTAAGCTTAGTAGAACATCTATTGCATGTGATATACGCCGCTAGTTGCATAGGGCTTCATAACCGAAACATTTCCCGTCTTGCGCTACTTTTCCAAATTACATCCGTACTCGTAAGCCTCATAACTGTCGTACGTGTCATTCAATTTCTCGGTGTTGAATGAAACAAAAAAACCTGGTAGGAAATCATAGTAATGATTAGTAAAAAAAGTGCGATGTATGATGTCCGAAAATACCAATACAATAGTCGCAAAGAAAGGATCATTGCTCTCATGTTGACTTGTAACAAGCCAGAGAGCGAACGGTTGTGCAGAACGTCCGCGATGAACTGATAAAATAGCGCGTTTTAGAATTAACAAAAAGAAATAATTTTCCCGGTTTGCTGTTTGTAATCTCCAGGATTTTTCTAGCCCCCCCCCCCGGAACAGTAGGACTGTCCAATTAGATGCAAGCTCTTCTTATCATAAATGTATCTTGGTATAGACAGGGAAAATTCCAATCATTAGCAAAATGAAGTATGTGTTTTGTATTTCACCTTCAACATATTTCTCACCTTTTCGTTTTAGGTCATTTCTCACACATGTTTCCGTCGCCGGGAGTCTACTTCTACGCCTCCGGGGCTGATCAACCAATGTTGGGATCAGTCCGTGTACTTGTGTTTTCTGACTGTCTAACCAAGGTTGTTGTATATGAAGACATGACAGAAGCTGAACATGTTCAGCCTCAGAGTAAGTGCCTGAAAAAAAAACACTAAAAAATTACTTTATTCGAATATGTAAGAGACCTGTACGTGAAACAAATAGCACTTACTTGTTTCGTAAGACAGAAATGGGAAGGAAACTCATCTGTTGTACTTTATTCGTATGTCTTCAGTCTATTCTGTCTCCAGGCTGCAATCCCCAGTTCCCATTACCTATAATTAGAAATTCAAGTCCAGCTGGAACAAAAGTATCATTCATTAGACCAAAAACAAATAATTTATAATTGTTTTATTTTCAGTAGTATGTTTCGCGGATGGGTGGATGGAAAAAATTTTCTCGGAAGCACACGACCGGTTTCGCGATTTTTTCGGCTCTTCAGGTATATATACCCGGTACTCTACTGTACAACCATCCCTATACTAGTGCGCTCCTTTCTTGGTTTCTCACTAGAATCTCGTTCGAATCGTTAGAAGCGTGAACGGATAAGTCCATTTAGGAATCATATGGCGATTCGTCGACCGGTGAAAATCCTCCGTCGATTCACCGTGTGATTCCTAAATAGACTTGTCATCCATTCACGCTCCTAACGATTCAAATAAGATTACAATGAGTTTTACTGGGTTTCTTTAGTCAGTGG
Source organism: Fasciolopsis buskii (assembly GCA_008360955.1). Classification (NCBI taxonomy): domain Eukaryota; kingdom Metazoa; phylum Platyhelminthes; class Trematoda; order Plagiorchiida; family Fasciolidae; genus Fasciolopsis; species Fasciolopsis buskii. Next base: position 32,932 of record LUCM01005245.1, on the reverse strand, counting down.
ACAGTTACCGATCAGTTCGCTGGTTAACTAGGCCCATCGTCATTAATTAATATCATCAGTCGGTTCTTTTGCTCAGCTAATCGTTTGAAGTAACCAGCTGGATGTCACCGAAGTTGGGTTGACGAATATGACGATTCATCTTTCACCACCGCTATATTACCGATGGCTATTTGTTATGCGCTCTTATAGCATTTGTAGAACCGATGAGTTAGGCTTGAAAACGATTTTGCTGAACAAGGCAGTTTTTGCCCAGTCGCCATGAGAACGACAGACCAGAATTAACCAAGTTGCAAGATTGGTACCACCTTGATAAATGGACGACAATTCTATGGACTGGTGCGCAGAAGCACCAAATGGTTTCATTTAGATCTACATGAACAAAAAAGCATTGAAGTCAGTTTGCACCTTCATGCAATTACAGATGTACACGAAATCATCGCGAATAATTAGCCTATTTTAGCAGGCGAATATTTGTTTGAAAAATGTACCCTGTAATTGATATTCGGCACGGAGAACCACATGAATTCTACTTTCACGGCAGTGATGGAAAGAACTGAAACTAAATCATAATATATCATTATTAGTGGCGTTAGCAAAAAGATCAATGATAATGGCTGTAATAGTGGAACTACTAACAATGACGGTGTAAAAGTCATAGTGGAAATTAGCAGTACCAATAATAGTAGTAGTGATGCCGTGATACTTGCAGTATTGGTATTGGTAAAGCCAGTAATAAAAACGGTAGTAGCAGGAATCATAGTAACAGTAGTAATGGCAACAGTCGCATCAATAATAGCGACAGAAACACTAAAATGAGTCCGAACACGGTTAAAATCACATGGAATTTCATTAGTGTTATTTGCAAAACATAACTGGGGCAGTTGCACAAGTCGGTAAAAATTTAGATCGCACAATATATTTAGCATTTTAGTTGAGGGGCGATTACATTCAAGTTACATTCAGTAACTTCACTCACAATCTGATTCAGTCATATTTGAATGAGAAAAGATGTGATAGACGATGCCAGAATACTTCCTTTGCAAGTGGCATATGTCACCACTACTCAGTTAGATACTGTCAGTCTTTCAGGACACAATTTAGTCAAACCTAAGTCGTTTTCTCTGACTCGCCTGGATAGATGCCAGTGGCACAGTAGTAGCTCGCACCTTCCAAAAGGAAAGCCAGTATTCAAAAACTGGAAGTCACGCAGATGTGCCTGACGGTCCTAAACAAAATCAGATTTCTCGACTATAATCGAGTACACCAAATACTGGAATTACTTCCACTGCATTTACTCGAAACCAATTAAATGTGGGGAATTTATGTCACCGTTCCAAGTTCTAATCAACTCCTGATAATAGAAACCTCTATTCACTTATTTTACAAACTTGAAAGTTTGTCCACTGGACTTCAGTCTACGTGTCATTCATGCATTGTCACTGAGAAAGAAAAATGTCATTTTGCAGGAATTCAGCTTCCGGAACAAAGCAAATCAACATACACTGACCCTATGTAAAAATGAAATTATTAGGTGTCGACATTAAGAAATATGACGAAGTTAGGCTCTGCTAAACATCAATAGCCAGCACAAACATTAACAGAGTAGTCAGAGTTCGGAGTGACAATTTATGAATTTGCAATTTCGCGCACAAATATTTTCTTGTGTCACACCTTCATATGTTTCGAAATCACTGGACAAATTGATGTGCACTATTCTTCTTTTATTTCGTGGAAACAGGTTCCGCATTGACCGTACCCACTTTGGCATGCCCGGGGTCTGTCGCATGTTTCGATCTAACTAATTCGTCTTTAATGAGCACCCGGCACACAGTTATTTTTCGAAGATGTCTCACACCGGTAGTTGACAATTTCTTCCCAAAAAACGGTTCGGCCAACACAACCATTGTCATCCAGTCAGTGGACTTGGGAGGATGTAAGAATATGACTGAAATTCGCTTTGGCGGAGCCCTGTGTGAAATGAGGGCAGATCTGTCCAGTGCCACTCACCTGTCATGTCAAATTGGAAATACAAATACGGCTAATGCAAGTCTGTTGGCTAGCAACCCGGTTCGTATGGAAGCGTTGCATCGAGAAATAGGATACGCCTTGATAGTTGGGACATCCAACTCCTCAGGTAACTACTTCGCACTTCAACCTCGGATAAACTCATCAAACATGCCTCAGACAAGTGGCATTCTGGGTGGAGGCATATTAAACATTTTGGGCTCCGGGTTTGAACCTGACCGACTGGACCCAGTTAACGTCACTCTTGGAACCGACAAATATCCGTGCAGATCGACTAGCATTTCTTCCGGCCAAATCACATGCATTGTTGATCTGGCTGGTTCTAATTTTTCATCATTCGTCAATTCATCAAACGTTGCAATTGACGTCCAAATATTTGACAGCCGTATGCTTAAATGGATACCGGTTTTTTGTGAATCGACTGCAAATTGCACGTACACTTTTGACATTGAGCAGACACCGAAGGTGACACTAATAGATCCACTAGAAATTACAGGTCCATCGGCAGTCTTGCAGATTACCGGGGATAAATTGTTACTCAATAACGAATCAAAATTCGATTTGTCCATTCTGGTTGGCGGAGTGGACTGCATCAACATCACGCAAATTGAAGAAAGTCAGAATTTTACATGTACCTTGAGCAGTCAGCTGCCTTACGGGATTCATTCAGTAACGGCGGTAAATCGCTTCCGAGGGAATGCAAACATTTCAACCAATTTGGCTTTCGCTAGTTTGCTAGAAGTGGATTCAGTGTCATTATCTTTTGACAGTTTTGCAGGCGGTACTCCAATTTGTTTGACAGGAAATGGATTAGATGCACCCAACATAACAAGTTATTTTGGTAACAGCAACTGCACGTTCGATTCAGGACTTTATAGAACTTCCAATCAGTTGTGCTGTTCCACATCGGAACACATTTTACCAACAGATGGGGAAAGCACAACTATTGTGAACTTGACGGCACATTTCCGATTCTTCCAACTATTCGCAACTAGAGAATGCATTCACTTATTCAACCGACTATAAGCCCGAAATCACTGGTGCAGTTGATGAAATAGTCATTCAGTCGGGTGGTAGCAACAATTCTCAAATTACCATTACCGGAACTTTACTGGATGCCAACACGGACGAACTTCTGAAAGTTACTTTGGGGAATACGACTCCGTGTCAAGTGACCAGTCTGGGAGATACTCAGGTCGTGTGTACAACAAACTATTTGAAAGCCGGTACATATATGGTGAATCTGATGAACTGGGGTTCCGGACTTGCATCGTCCACGACGGAAGTGACCGTGGAACTGCAGCTGTTTTCAATCAATCCAAATTCAGGTAGGCAAACTGGAACATGCGTTCAAGTAACCGATATTGGCACATCTGTGTTTAATCACGTAGTGATTAAACATTGCTTTGAAGTAACCACCGAGGACATGTCTGAATTTAAATTCTGCATCCTTTAATAATTCGGTAGTGAACTTTGTTCTACGAGGTCAATCTAGTCAACTTTTGAGAGGCTGCTGCATCGTGGTTACGGACCTAACTTCGACAAATAACAAACAGCAGTTAAATAACCTGGAACTCAATGTTCAGCAGAATACAAACTGGAATTTTTCCTCGTTGAAAAAACCTGCCATTGATTTTCAAGGTTACATAGTGGACATTCATTATAAATGCCTTTCTTATCAATGGGTGACTTCGGTTTGGCCTGTTCACAAAGGTATAATCGCGGATGCAATAGTCAGCAGACGGACAGTGGCCATCCAACCTACGTGATCTGAATCTGAAAAGTATAGATGAGTCGGGATATGTGGATAACACCCGACTTGAAAGACAAACCTCATGGTGCATTTTGGATTATGTTCACAAGCGTCCATCATCAGTCAGTATTGAAATGAAGATATTGCCCAGGTGAATAAACCAAATGTTTTCGTTTGGAGGTCAGGAAATTCTACACTTAACTGCTTTTAGTATGAGCAAATAAATACTGTAAGCGAGATTTATAGTTTGTAATAGTTGAATCAGCTTCATAATGAATTTCGAGCTCATGATATTATAGGTGCACCCCCTCCTCTTAGTGACGAAATAAAAACAAACCAATAATATTTTATTACCTTGGTGTCCCAGCGATTCGAGTACAACCGGTCAAAAACCTCGAATTTTCGCACTAATCCTTGTCCGATTCTTTGGAGCAAAAACTGCCATCTATTCGGTGACTTTAAGAGACTGATTCAACAGTAAGGCATTTTGACGTGGAAACTTCATCAGTTTAAAACACAAACGACTGTGCTTCTGGGATGAAGGTAAAAAAAAGGAGTTTGTCTATTGGTGCGATTCACGTTCGTTGCATGGAAAAGAGAGTAACAAAATTCATATCTCGATTGATTATGTGGGTTCCAAGTTGCCTACTGGCAGCCGATTGGAAACGTATTTTGCAAAAGCCATTTCAAAACGTTCCAAAAGGTTGTTTGGTGGGCAGAGCAATAAGACGAGACAAGTTTCGTCCAAGATTTATTAGCTCTGGGGAGCTGAAGCAAATACCTTATGCTGATTGAATGTCGGTTCACTTAAGCCACAATGAAGAAACCATTGTTACTGTTTTTGAATGTTTAATTTTCTACAGAACGAAAATGATTAAACTTTCAAGTAGCACATTCATTGAGTAGAATACTGACTCGCCTAACAGCCAGATAAACGTTACCTCACCACTTTGACAGAATCGATATTTGAGAAGCTGAGGTGAGCAAAAAGAGTAAACAGGCCACTGATCTCCGCGTAGGCCGTATTATGCGCATCACGGCTCTTGCTTGACAGAAACTATTTCTGTTGACTCTAGGAACAATTTTGATGCCCCTCTTTCTTATGTCAACAGTAACACGAGGTTTGTGTAGAAGTAAAAGCTTGCCGTTGCGGACCCACTGGAAAGGATACAGCAATTTTCCTCCCGGTGAGCAGCCCCAAAATGACAATAGTTGCGGCTACCACGGGTTTTCATCATCACAAATTTTGGAGTAGTACGGTATACATCGAATCCCACATAAATAAATAAATATATATATAAATGCTAGAGGTTAGAAGGCGTACCTTGAGTTGTAACGTTTATTCTGACGTTTCGACCCAAACTAGGACTCGTTGTCAAACGTGAATGAGTCTTTGAATGGGATAGCTAGTTCCGTTCATTTTGGTGCACTGTCCGTCTGTGTCTCTATTCTGCATCGGGGTCTTGTTCAGATGATGCAATGTTTTTCAATCTCGATATGCCGATTGGCCGACTTGTTCGAGTAGAGAGCTTCAAGAATTAGTCGCTCCCCCTTTCTGTTTGCCTAGCTGACTACCTTTGCGTTGTTGATGTTGACCTCATGGCCTATTTGTGCACATTGGTTTCATTTGTGCGAGTGTGGGTCAGCGCGTCCTAGGGCTAAGCTATGTTCGTGCAAGCGTGTGCATAATTGTTTGCCTGTCTCACTGTTT